>JAWNON010000004.1:8477500-8880000 GCA_035045945.1 Drosophila anceps | reverse complement strand
ATAATAATCCACACACACACACACACAAACACACACGCACACGCACACAGAGACACAGGGAGGGAGAGCGCAAAGGAGTTGGGTGGAAATTACAAGCGAAATTGGCGCACAAAAGACAACAAACTACAAAAACGCTACGTGGCTGCAGCGACTAATGCAGCAGCAGTGACGATGAGTACAGCAACAACAATAATAGAAACAACAACAACAACAACAGCAACAGTAACAACAACAACGATTGCTGCATTTTGTCAAACAAATCAGCGCAACTAATTGATTGGACCCAGAGTCCTCAGTGCCCTGGCTTCAATGCGAAACCTGCCAACTGACGACTGCCAACTGCCAACTGCCAACTGCCAATTGCCAATTGCCAATTGCAAATGAAGCCAAATACAGTGATTCGACTTAACGACAGCATTTAATGACAAAAACACACAGACACAGGTAGAGTGTGTCGGTGTGTGTGAAAAGAGATGAGCTAATGTGTTAGATAGAATCAGTTTTAGTAAAGTGATGAGCTGCTACGACTACAGATTCAAAGAAAGACCTAACTAAAGCAGATTACATAGCAGAGAATGTCAAATGAAGATATAGAAATAGAAATAGCTGATGTGAGTTCGAATACATATATAAAAAATGTCAATTACAAGGTGCAAGATGGAGCATGGCATCAGTAGACGATAGAAGAGAGAGAGAGAATGTGAACGACAAAGACAAGGTTGGCACATGAGAAAAGACCAGATGCAACGTTAGAGAGGAAGCATAAAGACCTAAAATTTAGGTAAATGGACTTATGAATATACATATATGCAAATATATATATGAAAGCAGCAGACTTTGAGCAAGACCTCGAGGTGCCAACACTTGCAGCCAGAATGCCAGAGATAACCAAAAAAAATAAGACTAGATTCTCATCCAAAACAGCCTGGCTATGCTAGGCGTCTAGGTACTAGATTGTTAGCTAGCTGCCGCACTAGAACTAGGAGAAGACTCAGACGCCACTTCCTTGAGCAGAGACTCTATGCAAGCTATAGACTACGTAGCTACTCTTGCAACAGATGAATGTTAGGTAAAAGTTACAAAAGTGAATAGGCAAGAATCTATGCATATTGTTAGCATATCAGATACAGATACGCTCTAAGACTTTATAGCTACTTTCACAGTAGATCAGCTGAAGGTAAAAATACACCTACATATATTATCGAAAAGATATATATTTAACTCTAGCTATAAATTGAGTTGGTATAACAGAAACCGATACACTAGACTTCATAGAAGATGCTGCCACAAGAGAATAATGTAAGAAAGGCAGCTGAATGAGTAAAGTATCTATTATCTATTGAAGTATTTCAATAATTGATCAATAATAAATAAAATTATATATACCCAAATGATATGTAACTGAATAAGCAGAGACTCTATCTACAGTTATCCTTAGTATAACAGATACAGCTACAGATACGCTTTGTGACTTTATAGATACAGCTCGCAGATATGCTATTCGATTCTATAGCTACGCCCACAATAGCTTCCACTGTCGATCTCAGCTTGAAAGCAGTTTGAACTCTGTGCCATGTGTGGCGAGCATGCAACGACGCATATGCAACATGCAATTAGGAGAAATTGTTGCACTTAAAGTGGACAATTTTATATACATTTTTGTTGTTGCTGCAGTTGCTGCAGTTGCTGTTGTTGCTGTTGTTGTTGTTTTTTAATGTGTGTCACTGGCAGCAATAATTTCTAGTTGTTGCAACAACACTTCACTCGGCTGCCACGACTGTTGCGAAATATAATTCAATCTGTTTTTTTTTTTTTTTATTTTATGCGTTGCATTTAAATAAAAATTAAATTAAATGCACACTTAAAACAACAATTGAAAGAACAATTTGCCATGGCAGCGCCAACCAGCGGCAACCAGCGCCAACCAGCACCAAACAACAGCAACAACAAAATACCATTTTGAAGTTGCAAAATGCGTTGCACTCCACTCAAAAGTATGCAACATATATTTTACTGTTTGTTTTTTTTTTTTTTTGTTTTTGTTTTGTTCCGCCCGCCCGCCGCGTCGAGTGGGGGCGCTCGATTTGGGGTCAAACTGTGTTGCTTGGGGCTGGTCAACAGCAACAGCAACAGCAACAGCAATAGCAACAAGAACAGCTAGTAATAATGGCAACTCACACACACACACACACACACACACACACACTAGCCACACTGCTGCCACATTTATGCACAGGAAGCATTTGTAATCCGCCCTCTCGTGCTGCTGGCACAACGCTAGACTACACATGAAGTGCCCCCGCCAAGCGCACCCTACGCTCCACTCCTGCTGCTGCTGCTGCTGCTGCTGCTGCTCCTCGACTGTGTTGCCCAGCCATTAACTACCTCCTGGCAACAAACATTTAGTGTGCGGATCCATCGTCGCCTGCTGCTGCTGCCGCTGCCGCTGCCGCTGCTGCTGGTCAAGTGTAGCGAAAATGCATTCAAGCCGTGCCACGTCGCACTTCAAATGCTCTTCAATTAGCTGTGGCCTACTGCAGGACAAGCTCTTCACAATATTCAACTTAATTCAGCATTCTAGAATTAGCTTAAAGTTTAGTTTAGCTGGCAGCTAAGTTTGTGGCTAAGCTAAGCTGCGCTTGGAGAGAGCAGATAGGAGAAAAAAGATGGCTGGGCCTTAGCCGAGTGTAGATAGAACAAAAATATGTTAAATATATATAAATATAAAAATATAAATATCACTTAAATAGTCTCTATAGTAAAAAATATTATATATAACTTAATATTATACACAACCTAATGATATATGCTGCTGAGTTAGCTCCCACTTGGATGATATTTCAATTTGGAATACAATCAGTTCACTAAATTATATGTTTTTTTTTTATTTTATTTTCCATATAATACTTTATAATATTTGATTCATATGCTTTACAATATTGAGAACAATTAAATTCTCTAACTTTTCGCTCAACTTGCCGCCCAACTAAAGCCAAATGCGCAAGCTCAAGTGAGTCTTTGTCATTGATATCTTTAGTTTTGGGCTTTTGTTGTTAATAAAAATACCAAAAATCGCACAAGCAGAGCTCAGCGCTGGGCTTAGTTCGTTCAGGTCAAATCCCGCGCTTGGAAAAATATAAAAAATAGAAAAAATTAAAAACTCTGTAAAGCCACCAGAAAAAAAGAGCTCGAAAAAAGAGCAAAGTTTATCTATTTTATCTATTTTGTTCGCTGCATACGCTGCAAACACACAAAAGAAAAGTGTGTGTTTTATTTATGTTTTCTATATGTTTTTCGCTTTGCTTTTTTCTTTTTCATCTTCTTCTTCTCTTTTTTTTTTTTTTTGTGGCACGCCCCGTTGCGTGCGTTTGCCCCACTGTGCGCTGGCTGCTTTGGCAGACTGTTTATGGTTTTCGGCTACAACTTAATTTAAATTGTTTAATTCTATTATTGTTGCTAATAAATCACAGGCACAGCTTGCGCTCAGCGCTGGCTGGCTTAGCGTTTGCTAAGCTGCCCTACCAACACACACACACACAATCACATTTATCTTCCACACACACACATAGAGAGAGAGAGAGAGAGAGAGAGAGGGAGAGAGGGAGAGGGAGAGCTAGAGCCCGCCTGCTGTTGTCGTTGATTTTGTTGTAAGCGGCTTTCGCACTCATTTAGAGCACTCTTGCACTCTTGCTCTCTCTGTCTCTCTCTGTCTCTCTCTGTCTCTCTCTCTCTTTATACACACATATATATATATATATATAAATTGCGCTGATCTGCCCGACTTAGTCGCTGGCAAGTTTCTCGTAAATTTGCAGCTAGATTTTTGGCTTGATTTGCAAATTTCGATTTGTTGTTGCAGCGCGCCCGCGTGGGGCGTCCTGAGTGGGGCATTGTGTTATATTATGGCATGGCAGATTTTTGGTAGCCCCAATACACACATTTTTGCAATGCTAAGCGCGCCAATCGACATTTTTGCCGGGCTTAACAATTGTTGAAAAAAAAAAAAAAAAAAAAAAAAATGGAAATAGAAAAAGTTTTTTTTTTTTTTTTTTGTTGACCCGCATGCAACCGCATGTCAAATGCAGGCCACGCTCAGGGCCATGAGCGTTGGCTCAAGGGGGGCTGCTCTTGACCAGCTGGCGACCGCTTGACATGGCCATAAATAACAAAGCCAAAATGGCGTCCAAAGCACACAAAAATTTGACAAGAGTCGAGCGACCGACCGACCGAGCGAGCGAGCGAGCGGGCCAAAAATGTGATATGTCAAATGCACTCGCCATCCACGAGTCACAGCCAGCAAGAAGAGAGAGAGAGAGAGAGGGAGAGGGAGACAGAGAGTGAGTGAAAGCAGGACCATTAAAGTTGAAAATGAAATAAATATAAGGATTGCATCCATAAAACTGTCTGAGCTGGCGTCACAAATTCTATAAAAATTGCACTTTGCTGACTAATTTGCAGAGAAAGCGTGCGAGCGAGCGAGCGAGCGAGAGAGAACTGTTTGGGGAGCCGAAACGGAATTGGGAATGTCAGCTTATAAATATGGCTGCACAAAGGCAAAGGCAAAGTTAAATTATCTGTGTAAGCGAAACAACCATATAAATCCATTCAATGAACTGCCGATGCGAGCGCTACGCAAACATCAACAATAGAGCCAAAGTTTCGATATAAAGTTCGGACGAAAAAAAAACAACTTTGCCAAACTCATTTCGGTTTGAATGCTGTAATGAATTTGGTTTATAGTTTCGCTTTGAGCAAAATAGATTTACGACTTCAACAAACGCATCTAATTGTAAACGAAATTCAAAATTGCGTTTGAGTTTACATTAATCGAATTAATCGAAATATGCCAAAAACTATCGATTGCTGTGCGCGATGCTCGAAAATGGAATTTTTTGTACATAAAATTGTTTCGCTCTGTGAAAGCACTTGACTTCAATTATACTGAAATATATGTGCAAAAGGATTAAGTGTGGGAGTGCCTGACTAGTAGATACCCTGAACTCTGCGAGAAGCTGCTATTACTTTGATTATTATTTTGAATGAAAGCTAGTTTTGAGTATTTCCAGAATTCTGTTCATTTTATTTTATTATAATTTTCATTTTATTGTTTATTTGTACTATAGCTTATATATAGCTCAGTTTCATTGATTTTTTCTGCATTTTTTTTTATCATTTCCAAAGGCAAATGCCAATTACGATCGAGCCTTGTTTGCTTTATGCCTCGTTTGAGCTAACCAGCTCGACAAATATGTTAACACATATGCATGTGCCGCATGGCCGCATGGCCGACGGCCTGAATGCTTGTTAAAGCTCTTGAAATCTCAACAATGTCGAACAGTAAAATACAAAAAAAAAAAAAAAAAAAAGTCGAAGTTAATTGCATATTTTTGTGTGTGCGTACTTTTCAAGTGTTTGCTCAGTGTTGCTCTCGCTCCCTCTCTCTCTCCCTCTCTCTCTCTCTCTCTACAATGCAATGCAAACATGTAACCAACTATATAGACACTATATAGCATATAAGTATTCAACTTGAGCGTGTGTGTGTGTGTGCGTGCTGTGTGTGTGCGTGCTGTGTGTGTGCGTGTTGTGTGTGTGTGTGTGTGTGTGTGTGTGTGTGTGTGTGTGTGTGTGCGGTAATTCGAATCCTTTGTCTTGTGAAACGCCACGCAGGCAAAAAAAAAGCGTTGCATACTTGCGGGCGGCAATTGCGAAAACTGTGTTGCATATTTACGGGAGCAGCCGGCGTCGCCGTCGGCGCTGGCGTTGGCGTTGGCGTCAGCGTCGCAGCAGCCGTTGCTGCCCGTAGCTGCATTTCCGCTTAATGTTGAGCGATAATAAAATGCAAACAGCAACAACTACTATAACAGCAACGACAACAGGCCAGCGCTGCGCTGCGCTGCAACGATAATGAAACAAAGGACACGCGCACACACACACACGCACACACACACACGCACACACGCACACACACACGCGCACACATTTGCATTGATTTATGTTTTTTAATTTAAAATTTCCGCATCACTTAACCGTTAAAAATAATAATAACAATAACAGCAACAAGCCCGAAAAACAATAGCAGCCACGCCCACACACACAGACTATATTGTATATGTATATGTATGTGTATATGTATGTATTTATATATATTTTTATTATATTTGTACAATATGCATGGCAGAGATTTAAATATTGCATTGTGAAGCGAAAAACTTTGAACATGTTTTAATTTCCGCATTACAAGCAGCGCTGCCAACCTTAACTCTCCCTCTCTCTCTCTCTCTCTCTCTCTCTGTCTGTCTGTCTGTCTGTCTTACTCACTCATGAATTTATTTTTTTTTCTGCTTCTGTTTGCTTTACAGATTGGGCGGCCACCCACAACAGATGCCACAAAGTATGTCAACTGGCAGCAACACAATCGGCCATGGAGGCATCGATCGCGGCGGCGTCGGCGTCGGCGTTGGCGTTGGCGTCGGCGTCGGCATGCCAATGGGCGCCGGCACTATGCCGGTGGGCGTTGGCGGTCAAGTGGGCGGGCCGCAGGTATCGGTCGGACCGCCTGGCAGTGGAGTTGCCGGACCGCATTGCCAGATAAGCGGCTCACAGCCGCTGGTCATGCCTGGATTCCCGTTGCGTAATTCGCATTCAGCGCATGCACCACACTATTCGCCATATTCACCATCCAGGTAAGCTTACACACATTCACAGTGGGTCAAACGGTGGGTCAATAGCCATGATGAAGCCACGCGCACACCTTACGCTTCATTGAGTCCGGCTGGCCAGACGGCGTGCGTGGCTTCACGTAGTGCCTCAACGCAGTTTGGCAGCTGTTGCTGTTGCACTTTCTCTTTCTCCCTTTCTCCCTCTCTCTCCCTCTCAAGCATTCTCTGCAAGCAGTAGACTATAGCATATGATTAGTTTGATTAGCTACTTACAACTCCCATTCGCTTACATATCAACAACAGGCGCCAAGAACCTACTCGATCGGATCTTGACTTCAAATCTAACAAATATTCCCCCGAGCTTTACCTGCGATAGTTGCACACACTATAACTAAGGGCAAAACTTATGCTAAGTGTGTATACAGAGATCAATTGAAGCAAGTTTAGTTCAGCTGAAATGGATGTTAGTTCGGGTAGCTAATGGAATACGTCTGCCGTAGCCGCTTTAGCTGTAGCTCTACAATTTCCACTAGCTTCCACTAGAACAAGCGGCCTCATTAGGATTGTTAATTAAACACGAACAGCCTGGGCATTGCTTGTGAGGGAGCTGCTCATCAGCTGGGATATGGTCTCATGTCTTTTGCAGTCTATGCAAACAGAATCTTTGCTACAAGTTTTATGCAATTAACTGGAGGCAGCTGTTGTAGCACGAAGGCCAGTGTCGACTGCAAGTTGTATATCATTTTGCGTTGCTTTATTAAAAAAGTTGACAGTTGACAAACCCATTGGCGTGTGTATACACTCTGTGTGTGTACACTGTGTGTATGTATATGTATGTGTGTGTGTGTGTGTGTGTGTGAGTGTTTCGTTGGTTTTTGCGGTCCGTGTAGCCTGTCAAACGAATAAACGAACTTTTTGCTCGACATGCGTTTGTTCAGCAAATATATAAAGCTGTGTATACCTTAGAGATGAGCGTTATTAAATAAACTACAGTACAGCAGAAGTTGTACCATGTAGAACAGCGAGTGAGCGAAAGTAACGAGTCGCAAGTCGCCCGAGAGTTGAGTTTGATTGAGCCTGTGGTAGAGTAGACTGCATCACAGTTTGAGATTGGCCCAAAGCAAGGAGTGACAAAGATTTATTGATTATGAGAGAGTAACGAGAATTTCGTAAAGTGTTTTGCTTAAAAAGAAATCACTTAAAGTAGCGAGTGTTTAAATGTAACGAATGTATTAATGTTCACATCGATTCAAAGTGACGAGAGGATGGAAACAAGGAGCAACGAACACAATAGATCTCATCTCTTTCGGTCAGAAAATCTCTAGACCAGCGAGTACTTAAGCTCATCATCAGCGAATATTTGAAATGGAAGTGACGAGTTTATTCAACGAGTACTTAAGCTTATCATGAGTGTGTTCAAGCGAGTAGGAATAACTATCTATTCAATCTAACGAGCGACGAGTACTTCTAGTCAGTTAAAGACTTATAGTAAATGTCTTCGCTTAACTAAAGTGGAAATGTTGAAACTATTTGCATGGCCACTCGGCCTACTTGTTACACGCCGTCCAATGTCCTTTGTCGCTCCAGTGGCTCTTTGTCGCCTTGTTTGCCTTTATTTGGTGTCTGTTCGCTGTTTGCCCGTTGTTAATTACAAATGCATTGCACAGTTTGTTTAATGTCTACCTCCCTCCGACTTCCTCCCACTCCCTCCCTCACCCTATCTCTCTCTTTCTTTCTTCCTTGCTGGCTTGCTCAATACTCATTATATTTTGCTTTGTTTCCTTTGCAGGTTTCACATAGATAAACGCTGTCAACACCGATGTTCCTGGAAATGCTTGAGCATCGCCTTAATATTCATATCCGTCGTCCTAACCGCCATGTTGGCATACTTTGCAGGTAAGCTGAAGGCCGGGGTAGCTTGTAAAAGTTACGGACAAGACAGGACATATTTGCCATGTTTGGGGATGATGGCCAATGTTTATACGACTGTTGCGCTATATGGGTGTGTGTGTGTGTGTGTGTGTGTGTGAGTGTGTGTGTGTGAGTGGCTTTGTGTGGACAGCGCGACGTTGTCATAATGCCAAACACTGTTGATGAAAAATACACATACAAATGCAAATAGACTGACTGACTCACACACACACACACACACATGGCCTAATCATATACATATTTTATACACACACTCACACACATTCACACACACACACACACACTGGCAGAACATGGCAAATACATCAAAATGTTTGCTTTACATTAGCGTTAAATGGTGTTACTTTACACACACACACACACACACACACACACACACGCAGCCGAGCCAAGAAACTTTGCGCCTGACTCGTTGGCAAACACAATAATATGCCGCACACCTCTCGCTCTCTCTCTCTCTCTCTCTCTCTCTCTCTCTCTCTCTCTCTCTCTCTCTCTCTCTCTGTCGCTGATAGCCGCTGGTTTTGTTGATTATGTGAAAAGTTGCATGTGGCAGCTGTTGGTCGCCAGCTGCACAATTGACAAGCAATTAGAAACCACAACAACTGACACGCCTGCCACGCCCACAAATTATATGCATGCCCCACTTACACATAGCCCACGAATGCCTCTAACATTTCAATCGCAGCGAGAACTACGAGAGAAAACAGTGAGAAAAAATGTTAAAGTTAATTGAACAGCTATGAGGATCTATGTGAATTTGTTAGCTGTAACTGGGTTAGAGAAGAGCTATAAAAGAGTTACAGAAGAGTTATAGAAAAGTTAGAGAAGAGTTATAGAAGAGTTAGAGAACAGTTATAGAAGAGTTATAGAAAGAGTTATAGAAGAGTTATAAAAGAGTTATAAAAGAGTCACAGAAGAGTTATAGAAGAGTTATAAAAGAGTTATGAAAGAGTTACAGAAGAGTTATAGAAGAGTTATCGAAGAGTTACAAAAGAGTTATAGAAGAGTTATAAAAGAGTTATAGAAGAGTTATAGAAAGAGAAGAGTTACAAAAGAGTTATAGAAGAGTTATAAAAGAGTTATAAAAGAGTTACAGAAGAGTTATAGAAGAGTTATAAAAGAGTTATGAAAGAGTTACAGAAGAGTTATAGAAGAGTTAGAGAAGAGTTATAGAAGAGTTACAGAAGAGTTATAGAAAGAGTTATAGAATATATGTATGCTGCGCACTCGAAGTGTAACCTATTCGATGTGTAACCTATTTGACTTTAGCTCCATATTACCTCCTGCCTCCTGCTTTAACCATGGCCTTCAGACGGAAACGTCTCACTAGTTGCTCGAAGGTAGCTTTCCAGTATCATATTTCGCTAGCAAACAATGGCTTTCTGCAGCGTCTTCAGGCTGGTTCATTCGATTCATTAGATGAAGTTTGAAAGTTGGTTTTGCAACCATTCTTCGTTCACTCGAGCTTTGCGTTGGCTGCTGCCGAGTCTTGTTGAAAAATACATGGTGTGCAGTCATAATCTATGTCTACTCATATTCCCAATTATGTATCGCATTTGATTTGAGTTTATACTCAAAGAAAACGTTTGGCGGTTGGCATGTGATGCTTCCAGTTGATATCCTCTCAGATTTTTCGAGCTGAAGCCAAACTCTGTTAAGGATTTCCCTACTTTTGGCTTAGTTCGAACTATCATCAACCTGCAGCTGGCACAACAACTGAAAACCCCCTTTCAGACCTGAAAAGAACCTAAGAAGAGTTGATCTCATCTTTAGCTGCTGCCCTAGCTAATGCTATTATTCCATTTCATTATAGCATTTAACTTGCGTCGCTTCCTCCACTTCATAGCTCGCTGATACTAAATAGATTTTGTGCCTCGACTTTGTTTATCTTTCAAGATATTTTCTGCTTACACACAGTTTTTTTCTCTTTCTTTTTGTAAGAGAGGTATTGGATTAAGGAGTTGTCTGCAGGCCACACGGACTGCCACGCCCCTCTCACTCGCACTTGCACTCGCACTCGCACTTTCACTCGCTCTCGCTCTCACTTCTCGCTTTCGCCTTGACTGGCAGTTAAAGCTCTCGCTCATTAGCTGACAATGGCAAATTAACAAAATTTTGAAATGCCAACGCTTCGAGGCATGCAATACACACACCTTCACGCACACACACACTCACGCACACACACACACACACACACACACACACACACTCACAGCTAACAAAATGGCGACGTAGCACAAAATGTTGCCTCAACCAAATTGAATGCGGCAGCTGCAAACGCGTTCTTGCTGTTGTTGTTAACAACTTGATAATTAAACACGTTTCGTGTTGTCATTGTTGTTGTTGTTGTTGTTGTTGCTGCTGTTTTTGCTGCCACCTTTTAAATTATATTTACAGGTCAATTTGATTTTTTACTGCCAACCTTTTGGCAAGCGGAGCAACTTTTCACTCCCTCCCCCTTTCTCTCTCTCTCTCTCTTTTTCTCTGTCTCTCTCGTTCCTTCTGCATTGCTCCTAAGTCTGGCTAAATTGTTGTTGCTGCTGCTGGGCAACGCTCCACAAAACTTTGCACATTAAAATATGTAAATTTTAATTTGAAACAAAAGGGTTGACGTGTCGCTACCCTACCTCAAGACCAGCGCCAGCTACAGCTCCGGCACCAACCAACCAACCAACCACCCACCCACCAGGCCGCCTCGCTGCCCACCTAGCACGCCTTTGCACGCGACGCCTTTGTGCCTTGGCGTTTTATCTAGTGTTGCAAACTTTTTGTTTCTTTTCCTTTCCCTTTTTTTTATATTTATTTCTATCTTTACTTTTCAAATATATCTATATATATATACATATATATATATATATATATATATATATATATATATATATATATATTTATTTTATTTCTACTTTTTTTTTGCTGCTGCCAACTCGCTTGATAAATTTTCCTGCCGCACACGCATTTAATTTATGCGCTTCGAAATATTTCTCGTCTGCTTAAAAAGAGCCAGCCAGCCAGCCAGCCAGCCAGTCAGCTGGCAAATGGGCGTGGCAAGCGTATTTCACGTGCCACCAAAAGGCATTGGCTTTAATGCCAAAGATTTGAATATCCACTCGAAATTCAGTTGAATGTTGGATGCAATCGCTATGAAAGATAAACAAGTTATTAAAAATATAATAGTAAAAAAAAAAATATATATATATATATATATATTTTGTCGAAATAGTTCAATATTCTGCTACGCTTTAGGGAACTTAGTCTAAACATAAATGAATTAAATATATTTTTTATGCCATGGAAGATAAAGAACAAGAATACATGGCTTAGGGAAAGAAAGAGTTGTTACTCTCTTGAGCATATAACTATCGTGGGTTCAAGGTTCAAGGAGATATTTCATTAATTTTAGCTAAAGCGTTGATCTATTCTGAGTCTTCTTAGAGTCTTGAGTCTTCTGCAGCAGCAGCTAGACGCTTAGATCAGGCTGTTTGGCTGAGAAACTAGTCTCTCGAGGTATTTCATGGCCAGCAGTAGGATGTCTTAAGATCTCGTTCGACAGCCCTCACTCTCATGTAGCGAGCGGCCTCAGTGATCCTCTTTAGCATCTCCGCCCGAACCAAGCGGAGCTTATCAATTTCTGTAGTAAAAAGTCAAACACTTTGAATTGCCTGATTAAATGATGCTGCTCAAAGCGATTCTCTCTGCTTGCTCCAGCCTATTTGCCGCTGCTCATAAAGTAGAAGCTTAGACTTAACTCTGTCAAAGCAACTAAATCGCTATGTATAACAATCGAATCTTATTGAAGCTTTAGCTTTCTGCATGCCTTGGCCAACAAATTGTGACTGCCTATTACCTGTTCATCTTATGGCGTGGGCGTGGCAGCTATTTGACTTGAAGCGTGCTGCGTTTAATTTATTATCTAGGCTTTTAGCGGCCGCAGTGGCAGCAGTAGCTGAAGCAGCAGCTGCTGGTTCAGGGAGTCGCGCGCTCTGATTTACAACAACAACGTGCGCTACAAAAGTTGCGGCTGCCTGACTGCCGTCGCCTCACCATAACCCATACTGTTGTTGCTGCGGTGTCACAGCGTTGCAAGTGAACGAAAACAAATTTACAACAAACCACAAGAAAAATGTGTGATGCCACTTGGCTGGCTGGCTGGCTGGCTGGCTGCCTGGGTGGCTGCCTGGTTGGCTGTTTGGCTGAAAAGCAACCCCAGTCATATGCCCCACGCCCCCCACCCACCTGCCTGCCTGCCTGCCTGCCTGGTCTTATGGGCAGGGCACTTTACTTTGGCGCACAAAATGAATTTAAGTTGAAAAGTTGTGAACATTTTGTGGGTAGACGCCGGCAGGCGGCATCATATGGCAATGGGAGGTTAGGAGCGATGGCAGCTGGGATGGGACTTGGCCCAAAAGCTGCGTGTGGATTTCACTGATTTAATTGTTTGCCAGTCAGTAGGGTGCGAGCGAGCGAGCGAGTGAGTAGATCTGCTTGAAATTTATCTTTTAAAAATAATGTATTAATTTGTGTGGCTACCCTCGCATACTGTGTGTGTGTGTGTGTGTGTGTGGGAGTTAGGTGGGACTATCCATAAACTCATTTGTGTAAAAAGCTTTTTGTGTTGTGTGTTGGCTGTCGGCTTCGTTGCGCTGCGGTAAATGAATTTACGCTTCGCCGAAATCTATGTGAGTGAGTGTGTATGTGAGTAAGTGTGTGACTGTGTGTGTGTATGTGTGTGGGTCGTTTTATGGTTGAATAGTTTTAAAGCTGCGGGGTTAAGATGAAGGCAACAGCAGCAGAAGCAGCAGCAGCAGCAGCAGGTGATGAAAACAGCCCGACTGCGCTTTAGCTTTTAATAGTGGCTAATATTTTTGCAGCTGCTGTTGCGCTCACAGTGTACAGCTCTGCCTCTTTGTCTCTCTGTGTGTGTGTGTGTATGTGTGTGCGACGTCTGTTTGCGCAATCATTTTCTATTAATTAAGCGCAAGAGGGTTTAATAAAATTAGCAAACACTTGCGGGCGGGCCAGCTGTGACGTTGCCTGTGCGTTTGACTCTGTGTGTGTGTGTGTGTGTGCGTGTGTGTGTGTTAGCCGACATTTAAAAATATACAAACAGATACGCACTAACACACACACACACACACACACACACATCATTGTCAGTTAATTAACAAGCGCAAACATACGAGTTGAGACGAGGCTTCGCTTTGTTTGTTTGCCTCCTGAGTATGTGTGTGTAAGTGTGTGTGGGCGGGCGGGTGGCCATGCCTTTAATTTGATTTGCATTTCGTTAACCAGCCTCCAGCCTCGCCCCATATTACTCCAAACAACACGCTCAAAAGAGCTGAAGTTGTTGTTCAGATATTTGATAAGCGGCGCACAAAAGTGTTGCCTACTTTTACGGGCGACGCGCAGAGTGCAAAACTGTTGCCTACTTTCGAGCGGCGCTTTCTAATGAACCGAAAACAAGAGCGTGTGCATGTTGGCTCGCCCAAATGGCAATAGCTGGGGCCAGTATAGCACACACAAACACACACACACACACACATACACACACGCAGCAATGGGCAGCTGCCAAAAAAGTGTTGCCTACTTTTCAGGGCAAACATGCTACGCGCTGCAAACGTTGCAAACAAAACTGTGTAAGCGTGTGCTTTGGTAAACAAGCCAAAGGCGCGGATCAAAGAGCAAAGTGAGTGACATACACGCACACGCACACACCCATACACATACACACACACACGTGCGCACACACAGAGAGCGAGCTGCAAATCCATTAGCTGCCAAAAATTTGTTGTCAACATTTGCGCATTAGCTTTGAATGCAAAAATACTTAACTTTTCACAAGTTTGCGTGCTGCTTCTTCTCTTTTTTGTGTGTGTTTGTGTGTGTATATAAGTATCTCTGCATGCACATACTGCTGTTAGAGACTATTCAAGCTAATTTGAATGCAGAAACTCATTGAGTAGCAGCACAGAAATTTGCAATTTTCGATACTTTTAAACTCGATCTCTCCCCCCTCGCCTTCTCTCTTTATCTCTGTCTCTGTGCGTGCTAATGACTGTCATAATTTGCTAGCCAATATATATATATATATGCGATATATCTGTCATATCTATACGATAATCGACCGCAACGTCAACAGGACAACAGCGTGACATGTGGAGCAACCGCAGCAACAACAACTGCAGCTGTCCATGAAGTTGTTGTTGCTCTTGTTGTGTGCACAAAATGTTTGAGCAGGCCACGGCTCGAATTACCACTGATGCGCCAGTTTCTATCATAACAGCAGCAGTAGCAGCAGCAGCAGCAGCAGCAGCAGCAACAACAACAGCAGCGCCGCAGCAGCGATAAGTGCAATTGCAACAGCTGCGACAGCAGCAACAACAGCAACAACAACAACAGTGATACAGGCTGACAGCAGGGCAGGAACAAGCGACAATCAGGACATTTAACATGTTTGACTGGCAGTTAAAAGGGGTATCAGGATGCGGATGTGGATGCGGATGCGGATGCGCATTGCAGTAGTTATCGGAAATAGGTTAATCGATTTTTAAGCGCATAAACTATCGGAAACTCATTCGCTATGCACTGTTTCACACAAATTGTGTGCAAGCCTTGCCCCACATTGCTGGGAAAAGCCTTGGACTAAAGCAAACCTCGAGCTACCCTTGTGCTTATCTGCTGGCCTGTCATTTGCCGCTGAGCTCGGCCATTCATTGAACATTTTTACGGATGCGGTTAGCCCAGCTGTGCAACATTCTAATTTGTTAGCAAATACTTGTAAGCATTTAGTTCTGGCATTCACAATGGACCATGCACTTGGGTTTTTCGCTTTGAGCTTTGAGCTTTTCTGCGGCTAGCCTGAAAGTTGTGCACTGTCTGTCAATTTGGTTTGACAAGATGACGCCGGCAACTAGCAACGCTTCAATGCGGCCAAAAACTCGAATGCAGCTGCTTTGTTCTTATTCTTGCTGTTGCTGCTGCTATTAAGAGCTCTTAATTCAATTGCAGTCTCGGCAAGTTTCCCTTTGCCTTTTGCCACAAATATGGCATTCATTGTGATTTTCCAGAAATATTTTCTCTTGAGTTTCGCCTTAAGCTTTGTTGCGAAGGGCTTCACTATACTCAATTAGCCACTCGATTTGGTTTGTTCACTTTTTTCCTTGCCTCTCTCACTCTCTTTCTCTCTCTCTCTCCCTCTCTGTCTCACTCAGTCTTACCCACTTCCCTTCTCTGGGGCACTCTGTGGTTTTTTGTGGCATCTCTCAGCAATGCTCGGAAAAAGTCTTATGCATGCATGCAGTCAATTGACTGGCATTGCCTTTACCTAACCGCAACAAAGAACATAAATTAGTCAAGCACAAACTTAAGGAGTGACGAGCTAAGAGCTGCAAATGAAATCCATCTGCTAACTATTTGCAAGAAATTAGAATTGCTTGAGAGGGTAGAGAGTGGAGCGTGAAGAGCGGAGAGTTGAGAGTGGAGAGTGTAGAATGAATAGTGTAGTATTTATAGTGGATAGTGGAGAACGGATAGTGTAGAGTGGGTAGGGGATAAAGGATAGGGGATGGTGGATAGTTGATAGTGGAGAACGGATAATGGATAGTGTATAGTGGATTGTGGATAGTTGATAGTGGATAGTAAATAGTAGAGAACGGATAGTGGATAGTGTATAGTAGATTGTGGATAGTTGATAATGAAGAGTGGATAGTGAAGAGTTGATAGTGAAGAGTGGATGGTGGATAAAGGATAGTGGATGGTGGATAGTGGATAGTGGATAGTGGAGAACGGATAGTGTAGAGTGGGTAGGGGATAAAGGATAGGGGATAGTGGATAGTCGACAGTGAAGAGTGGATAGTGGATAAAGGATAGTGGATGGTGGATAGTGGATAGTGGAGAGTGGAGAACGGATAGTGGATAGTGTATCGTGGATTGTGGATAATTGATAGTGGATAGTGAATAGTGGAGAGTGGAGAACGTATAGTGGATAGTGTGTGGATTGTGGATAGTGGATAGTTGATAATGAAGAGTGGATAGTGAAGAGTTGATTGTGAAGAGTGGATAGTGAAGAGTGGATAGTGGATAATGGCTAATGGATAATGGATAGTGAAAAGTGGAGGAGGAGTGGATTGGATAGGAAAGTAGAGATTGGAGATTGGAGAGTAGAGAGTAGAGAAAGAGTAAAAAGTATAGATATAATTTCCATTAAAAGACAGTTTTATTTAAAGTTTCAAATCAAGTCAGAGCTTCTGAAGTCTTTTCTTTGTCTCCTGCTAAGTTAACGATACAGCTAGCAGAGTTTGAGTTAAGCAATGGCCGCACTTCAAGTGCATGTCGTTTTGTTGCCAAACCGTTTGCACCATTAAAACTTGTGCCAATTGCCAAAAGAAGAAAAAGAATTTTCCGAAGAAAATTTCAATTAAAATGACGCAACACGACATTTGCCACTGACAGCCAGCACCAGCAGCAGCAACTATTACAGGGCGTGACCTCTAACCCGCTCTGGCCACCTCTCTGACCCACGGCTCTCACTCGAGCATGTCCAGCTGGCGCCTTAACGTGTCGCTGGAGGGAGGAGGTAAAGGTGTGCGCTTGTCGTTTAAATAAATTATTTTTCTTCAAGGAAGTGCAATTAAGAAAATGCTTCATAAATTTTTGTAACTTTGTCCAGGACATGGCCAACTTTTGCAACCCTTTGCAACCCGTTGCCCGCCCCTCCGTCAATTCTCCAACTCTGCAACTGTTCGTTCAACTTCCAACTCCCATTGGCTGCCTCGCTCTCATTAGCTTGAAGAGCCACTTGCTGGCAGTGGAGCACGTAGATTCAATTAGTTGATCTTAACGGCTCGCATTTCCGGTTCCGCTTATTGCGTGTGGCCGAAACGGTGGGAAAGTGGAAGTGAAGAAACTAAAATAAAAATTAACTAATCGAATACACACACACACACACACACCCTTTCTGCGTGGGCTTAGCTGATGGCTAAATATAAATAACGGTTTTAAAAAGGAGTGTCCTGCTGTGTCCTGCCCTGTCCTATCCTGTCCTATCCTGTCCTCTGTCCAGTGTCTGTTCTCAGTCCTGCCAAATTGAGTCGTTGTGAATTTAACCCACCCACACGCAGCCGAACACACATAAATTTATCGACTTTTTGCTCGCTGCTGGCTCCTCGCCGCTCACTAAGTAAATATCCTTGGGCGCACAGCTTGATAGGGTTGCTTATTTCATTGTATGTGATGTGCTTCCTATGGCTTTGCCACAAATTGTAATCAAATTTAATTGGTCCTGTGTCGCAACTCCCGCCCAACTGCCCCATGGCAACTTGTATGGCTACCAAGCAAAGGCGCGGAAAAACTGTGCCAAGCTGTTTTTCTTTTGGCCCATCGAGCCCCAAAACCATCTAGCGTTCGTTTGTCTCTTTTCGCTGCGCGTGTCCTTTGGCAGGCTCCAGTTCCAGTTTTAGTTATCGTTCCCGCTCTCGTTCCACCGCTCCCCCCTCCCGTTCCAGTTGGCTGACCAGTTGCGAGCCACTTAAATGAAATGCTTGTTAACTTAATAGAACTACATCCTGCCTCAAATTCGTAGCTCTCCAGCTACCGCTCCCTTTCCATTACGGCCTCTTTATTTATTAATGATGGGCTTTACTTTATACACATATACTATATAAATGTGTGTCTGTCTGTCTGTCTGTCTGTCTGCCTATCTGTGTGTTTGTCTGTTTGTTCTCCTTGCTCATTATGTTATATTTGAGGGGTTGGCACATCGAATCAAATATTCAAGAACTTAAATACTTAGCTCTGCCAGCGAAATTAGTAACTGCGCGTTTCGTTTTTTTCAAAGAGAATTCTCAGAGCTTCAGACTGAATTGTCTGGCCTAATGAATGGGCTTGACGCTTATCGTTCATTAGCGAAAGTTTTTCCAAGCGATATCATCGATAACATTTGCCCATTAGCATGAAATCGATAAAAAAGAAAAGGAAAAGCTTTTTTCAAGACTTGCCAACTTTGCTTTTAGACATTGTATATTAACAACTCTAGCACTCTTAATATCCTTTGAGTGCTTGGGCTTTATGTCATCTATAATAGACCTACCTTCATCTTGGCTTAGCATGGGCAAGAGCCTTGAATTTTTGTTAGTTCTTTGCCTATTGAAGTACATCGAATTCGTCACAAGCATTAGCCGAACTAATCTATTGATTAAAATAGAGTGCTGCACGGGATTCAGATTGTGAGCGCAAAAGTTCTTGAATAATGAAACAATCTTAAGCAGACAACTAGCACAACTCATCAATCAATCAATCAACTTTGATAATTAAAATGTCTTTCAGTCAGTTTTTTTCGGTTTTTATTTTTTTTTTTCTGTGTAGGCTGCTTATAAATATTTATAGAACATGTGTCTTAGCCTGTCTGTGAGTGTGTGTGTGTGTGTGTGTGTGTGTACTTCGCTTAAATTAAAAGCTCAACAGCCAAATTGAAGCACGTTCGTTGACGTTAATTTGTCGTGCCTCACATGAGTAATTGCGTAGGTATCTGCATGTGTGTGTGTCCCTGTGTGTGTCTCTGTGTGTAGGTCCTTTTGTCTGCAGCACAGTGCCAAGACATCGGCCATAGACAACGTCAACGTCAACGTCAACGCCAACGACAACGACAACGCCAACGACAACGCCAACGACATCGGCATCGACATCATTAGGTCGCATTAGTTTACATGTCGAGCAGTCGACATTACCATGCTACATTTCCCATTTCATTTTCTATTCGTGATTCCATCTGCCTTTCTCTCACTCTCCCCCTCTCTATACCCCTCTCGCTCGCTCCAATGTTTAATTGCATTGCTAAGCAGTCAGAGGAATAAATGATGATTTTTTTTTTATTCTGATTGATTGGTTTATAATTGATTGACTGATTGACATGATGTTGCTAACTGATTGTAAGTGCTTTTAATGCTGGCCAAAATCAATGCCAACAAATTGCAACAGGCTTATGCTAATGGCATTGGCTAGACTGCTTGATTGATGAGAGCAGGTAGGAGTGACAAAAGTGAATACGTATGTATGATTGAGCATGATTGACTGCTTACTTGATTGAAGTTCACTGGCGCCGAGATACTAGATACTAGAGCCTGGAGCCATTCTGCATTTCTAGCTGGGTTGGTTATACTAATGATTGAGCTTGATTGACAATGATTGAAATGCAGTTATGTTTATTTTGCAATATGTTGAGCATAAGCAATGAATTATGCTAAATTTGCTAATGATGATAAATCACTGCGAAAAAACTGCGCCTCAATCATGATGTAAGCCAACTGCTGTAGAGCGCGCGGCAAACATTTATGGCTTGCAAGCTGCAGCATGGCCCAAACAAATGCGTGTGGCACAGCTGGCGCCGCAGCCAAAGGACATAAATTTCGCGTGTTATCGATAAACGATAGCCGTCATCCATTGGCCATCGGCCATCGCCCATCGATGTCGAGCAAAATGCAAACGTGTTAACAACGCGCATTTTCTGTTCGCACGAAAGAGTTAGATAGCTTGCATGTGTGTGTGCCTGTGTGTGCCTGTGTGTGTGTGGATGTGTGTGCGAGCGAGAAGGCAACAGAATTGATTTATGGCCGAGTGCATATTAATATGGCGTTAAAATATGATGCCAAAAATTTATGTGTGTGAAAAAAAAAGCGAAACGAAAATGGCAGCGCCTGCAGCATACAGCAGCTGCTGGAACCACTGAGCCGCAAGGACAGCACCACACTAAACATTATTGCCAGCGGCTGCTGCTGTTGCTGCTGCTGCTGCTGCTGCTGCTGCTGCTGCTGCGGCAACTGCTGCTCGCCCAAAGGAGCAGCAGATTTATGGCGTTAAATTTAGCAGTCATGCGATTTATGGGGCCGGGTCGCACATTTGCGTTTGCAGCTAGCAAATCGCAGCCAAAAACCACAAAAGGACTAACCACTCACTCACTCACTCACTCACTCTCTCTCTCTCTTTCTTTCTTTCTCTTTCTCGATTTCGATTTTGGTGCTGCCCGCGTCTCGCAGCAGTCAGTTCGATGAAACCGAACATGGACAGCTCGAATTGTATCCTAGTCCAAGATGTCAAGTCTCAGCCGCACGATCTGCGCGGCGGCTCTGGCGGCAAAGGTGGCGACAACAAGGCGCAGGCGGGTGGCAGCGGTGCCACCGCTTATCCCACGGAAGAATCGATACAGACCAGCACCTCGGATCATGCAGGCAACAATGGTGGAGCAGCGGCTGGCGCTGGTGGCGCCACGGGCATACAGCAGCAACTGTTGCTGCAGCAGCAGCAACCGCATGCCATCAATCAGCCGTTGACGCCGTTGGACGCGACCAATACCCAGCTGCAGGATCAGCTAACTTATGGCGGTGCAGCCGGCGGCTTGGGCCAGCAGCAGCATAATCTGCTGCTGCAGCAGGCGGGCCATCATCATCCGGCATTGCAGCAGCAGCAGGGCGTTGGCTTGAGCGGCGGTCAGTGGCCGCAGGTCGTTGAGCTGAAGGACTTCAATGAGCTATACCATGCCAATATACCGGCGTATCAGTTCTGGACACTCGAGTTTCGCAACAAGCATCCGGCATTCATTCGGTTCAACTTCACGCTGCCATGGGGCGCTCACTTCGCTGTCTATTCGCGTCGCAATGTGGCTCCGTCGGTGACGCAGCACGATTTTGTGGAATTCATCAAGGGCGGACGACTCGATAGCCATTTGCGACATCGCCGTAGCGCCGGCAACGTGACCCACAATGCCAAGGATCTGGGACTAATCGGTGTCTACGAAAAGGAGAAGGAGAAGGATAAGGAAAAGGAAAAGCAGCAGCAACAATTGCAACTGCGACGTCGTCGACGCAGCAACAGCTCGGAGGAGGACTTGGAACAGGATCCGGATCATGCCGAGGATGACTTAAACGATAGCAGTGATGACTCTGGCGAATATTTTGAGGGTGCCACGATTCTGGACATTGCCGAGCAGCAAATGCGACGAACTAAAACCGCCTCAGTGGCACATGCGCTGCACAAACGCTCCGCAGCCGATGGCGGTGCTGGTGGTTTGCCCGCGCTCGATATGGACGCCATGACTGTGAATGTTTCGCTGTTGCAATATCTGGACACTGGCTTGTGGTTCATATCCGTTTACAATGATGAGCTCGTCGCCCATTCCGTATCGCTGCTCGCCGAGGAGGCCGAGGGCGTCAGCACCACCTGCCCCAATGATTGTTCGGGCCGCGGCAGCTGTTATCTGGGCAAATGCGATTGCATCGATGGCTACCAAGGCGTGGACTGTTCCAAAAGTAAGTACAACTAACCATCTAGCTAATGCCACCATCCCAAAATCCCATCCCAATGACCCATGTCCACTGTGCAGCTGCAATTTAAATTAAAAACTTACGCCAAAGTTGACCTGTCAACATCACCTGCTTCTGTTTGTTTTGGCACCCCAGCCAGAGCTGCCCAAAAGCTGAAACCCAAATCCACTTGCAATGCGACCCCCAGCCACTCTCTCTCTCTCTCTCTCTCTCTCTCTCTCTCTATGGCTCGCATAGCTGTCCGTTTGCTTAGCACGCACAGTGGTCTGAAGTGCTAGATCTAAGGTTGAGCGCAACAGAGCGATAAGCGTTTCGATAACTATTGAAGATATATTTAGCACAAACAGTTGATATCGATAACGTTTTGAAGGCAAAGCACAATTGATATCGAAAATATTGTGCAACGCAAATATAGTGCAAGCTTTCGATAAATATGTTCATAGCATACGTTATCGATTGTATCGATAGTATATCGATATCATATTACAAGAGCTGGCAACGATAAATTTTTAAGTGAAATGAATTCCTGCTTACAATTATCAATACACATACAAAGTATAGTATAGTTTCATGTTATCGATAACAGTTTCCACACCTTTTCTCTAGCCAAAACAGCTAGAGAACTCACGTAGAGCTCTGAGCTCTTAAACTATTAGCTGGTAAACATTACTCGTGAACTTAAAATCAAAACTTCAATGGAAATGTTTTTGTGTGTTATCGATAAACGATAGTTTTTATAACAAACTCCGCTTAGGCGCACACATTCACAGTCTATGCCTGGCTTCGATTCGCTTCATAAATCAATAGATAACATCTACAGAACTTGAACGATAAATCGCACTTCGATAACTCGATAACACGCGTTAAACGTGCTTCCATATACTTGAATTCATTTCAATTTATTGCTGCTGTGTGCTTCTGGCAGAAGCAGCCTTTGCCTTTTTAATATCAAATTAAAATTTCAATTGAATTTTGTTGGCTTTTTGCTGCCTTTTCGTTTATTTTGTTTTTTGTTTCTTTTTTTTATTGTTTTTGCACCACTGTGCCGTAAAGTATTTTTATTATTTATTTACAGAGCGCTCTGCTTCCCTTCTTTTTTTTCCTTTTTTTTTTTTTTTTGCCTTTGTCTGACACTTTTCAATACCAATTTTCGTTTTACTTTAGTTCGTCTCCTCTCTCTCTCTTGCTCTCTTTGTCTGTCTCTCTTTAATATTTGTTCAACTTGACTCTTTGCAGGCGTTTGTCCGGTACTCTGCTCGGCACATGGCCACTATGGCGGCGGCGTCTGCCACTGCGAGGACGGCTGGAAGGGCGCCGAGTGCGACATACCCGTGGGCGAGTGCGAGGTGCCCAATTGCTCCAGCCACGGTCGCTGCATCGAGGGCGAGTGCCATTGCGAGCGCGGCTGGAAGGGACCCTACTGCGATCAACGTAAGTGTCAAGGCAAAAACAAGAACAACAAAAAACGCCGCCACTTTCTGTCTGTGTGTTAGAATGTCTATGTGTGTGTGTGTGTGTGTGTGTGTGTGTGTGTGTGTGCTGCTGACTTGGCATAAAAATGCTAAAATTATTTATTTGCCTTGTTTGCAATTTTCGGGAACTGTTTTCGGTCGCAGGCCTTTTGCCCAAATGTTGACTTTGGGCTCCGATAAGACACCAGCTACCACTATTTTCGGTCTAACGGGCGAACGTTGGACGGGACGGCAGCAGCAGGGGCGTGTCCTAGTGACGCCAAAATATTTCAGTTATTATGCCGCCCCAACGTTTAGTTCTCGTGTCCGTGTGTTGGATGTGTTTTTGTTTTTGTTTTTGTTTTTGGTGGCCTCTCAATTGCGACAAGGGCAACCGAAAAGCGTTGCATACTTTTTTGGGCGCCAAGGGGAGGGTTCAAAGGCCTCTGGCTGCCTCAATTAAAGCACTTGACTCTCACTTGGCTCTTTAACGCTCGCCTCAGCAGCTGCTGCTGCTGCCCCAACAAACTGACAAAGTAACAAAAAACGAGCAAAAAAATTGGAAGTGCATAAAATATGCAACACACACAGACAGACCCAGCAAACATGTGTATGTATATACTACTGACTGGCTGAATGCTTTTACATGTGATTGCTTGTTGCCCACTCCAAGCTGCATGTGCGTGTGTGTGTGTGTGTGTGTGTGTGTGTGTGTGTGTGTGTGTGTGTGTGTGTGTGTGTGAACTGGACCCTTGGCATACAAAACAAGCGAACAACAAACAGAACAAACAACGACAACAACAACAACAACAACAACAACAACGACGACGACGACTACAAAGCAAACATAAAACGTATAGAATCGAATTTATATGTCGAAAGCATATTTCACATACAAAACGCTCAACAAGCCAAGACCTAGAAGTTCAAGAAGAACAAGAAGAAGCAGCCGAAGTAGCAGAAGTAACAACAACAAAAAGTGTGTGTAGAAAAAGCGAAGGCAGCAACGACAGCAGCGGCAGGTCAGCCAGAAGTGAAACACGTAAAAAAAAAGAAGAAAGAGAAGGTATTAGAAAAATTATAGAGTATCTCTCGGCTGAGTTAGCTGGCTTGAATGAAAATTTGACTTGAATTTAGCTATTCTAAAAGCCTATAGAAATTAGAGAGTTCTAATAGATAGACGCAGATAGACGCTAATACTAGCAAGGATTTAGATAGGAAATATATGGGAGTTTTTTTGATAAATAAAATAACAATAATAATAATATGAAAATTTAAAAATATATTAAAATATGTGGAAAAAAAAAAAACAAAATATGTAAAAATATATGACAGTTAAAAAAGAAAAGATTTTTACACTTCAACTGGAATATATGAATAAATATAATAAAATATATTTTTGAATGAAACTACAGACTCGTATATCTAAATATTGATATCTTTAGAATAATTCTGTAAATACAAGTCAGAGTTGATCAGCAAAGCTGAAGAGCTTCGAGTTAGAGCATGCCAAAGCTTGAGGCAGGCAAAGTAAAGTGTAGAAGACGCTGACGACAGCAGCAGCAGAGCAGAGGCAATGGCAGCGTAAAAGAAAGAAGGAGATAGAGAGGGAGTGCGAGAGTATGAGAGAGAGAGAGAGTGGGAGAGAGAGCAAAACAAAATTGCAACAACTGCGCAAAATTACCAAGTTGAACTAAACTGGAATTTCATTTTAATGACCACTTTCGTACGTGTCCAACATACTAATCATGTCATGTGTGCCAATGTGTGTGTGTGTGTGTGTGTGTGTGTGTGTGTGACCTGACCCCGAAATTGGTGTGTGCCAAATGTGTATGTGTGTGTGTGTGTGTGTGTGTGTGCGGGCGACTAACGGGCTAGCGGCATGTATTGCCAGCGGTTCGTGACGGGCTTTTGTTTTGCCAAGACTGTTACGAGGTAAACCCTCCCACACACACACATCCTACGACCCATTGGGCGTATCTTTGCACATATTGTATGCTACTTTTTTTTATATAACATATATATATATATATATCTGTATGTGTGTGTGCTGTATATGTATTTGTATATGCTTTGCGACTAACAAAAACCCATTTTGTATTCTTCTCTCTTTCGCATCCGAATGTCCCCACAACCACAACCTGAAATTCGTCCCGCCGGCTGCTGCTCTGACATCGTGGCGTGCATTTTGGAATCGTGCAGATGATTGCCTTGATCCATTGTGCTCCGGCCATGGCACCTGCGTGGCCGGGCAGTGCTACTGCAAGGCCGGCTGGCAGGGCGAGGACTGTGGCACCATTGATCAGCAGGTGTATCAATGCCTGCCCGGCTGCTCCGAGCATGGCACCTACGACCTGGAGACGGGACAATGCGTCTGCGAGCGCCACTGGACGGGACCAGATTGTTCGCAAGGTGAGTGCAGCATTTGAGTAACACTTCTGGCGACCAACACCCAACCACACACCCAGCCACACACCCAACCCATGCACACCTCATACAAATAACCGGAATAACAATTGCACTCTGTGTTTCTCTCTGTGTACAGGTGTGTGCGTGTGTTATTTGTATATTGTTTGCGGGTGTTACGTGTGTGTGCTATTTGTTTTTTATTTTTTATTTTTTCGTTTTGTTTCGTTTCGTTTTGTTTTGTTTTGTTTTGGTTGTTGTGTTCCGGTGTCGTTCCGAACAACAAGCTGCTTACAAATGATTCTTCAGTTCGAGCATTGAATTCAAATGAGAAGAACTGAGAGGTGTTTGAAGCGGCTGGCCGAGTCGCATTTAACATGTGTGAGCGCACGAAGAACGGGGGACAGGGCAAGAGTTTTGGCCAACTTAGCCAAGATTTTACTTTAAGGTTTTTAGTTTTTATACAAGGGCAAATGATATGCATGAGTAGTTGAGAAAGTGTAAATGAGATCTGTAAGGAAAAAGAGTTTAGAGATTGATTTAGAGTTGCTAAAGGGTTTTTTTGCAGCTAAGCCTAGTTTCAAGTCGAAAGCTAAACTAAGAATGAAATGAATGTTAATTTGTTAGATATTAAGCCATGCTTTAAGCATCGATTCTATGTCACTCCTAACAAAAGTCAGTTGAATGTGACCTGCTGACTAATACTTCTTCAGAGTTTCATGTCTTAAGTGGGCCAGGTAACTCCTAACATAAGCTCGAAGCAGTTGGGTATAAACTGCTAACTAACACTCGTTCAGAGTTTGGCTTGACTGGACAATCACAAGGTCTTCTAGACTGCTACAGCTTCTCATACTAACAAACGCTAGAAGTAGCTGGGTTTAAACTGCCAACTAATACTCGTTAAGAGTTTAGGAGTTGTCAATCAGATTATGATTCCAGTCAGCTACAGCCTCAAAGTAACTCCCAACAACAGCTAGAAGTCATCGCGTATAACCTGGTAATACTTGTGCATAGTTTGGCTTGAGTTGGTAAGCACAGCCACAGGCAACACCTGACAAAGGTTAGAGAAACAGTTGGGTATGACCTGCTAACTAATGCTCTGCAATCAGAAGTGTTTTTAAAGTCTTCAACTTCCATTAAGCTAAGAATAGACAAAGCCAATAATACGCGCTCTGCAAATGAGTTGACAGTGTTAATGCTCCTAGAAAGTTAGCTTCATTTTCAAGCCAAGCCCAGGCATAAAATGTACATCTAGAGATAAGTACATATTATATATATATCTGTCATTTGAATTTAGAATCTATGTCATATCAGCTGGTACTAAAGGTCCATAGGAGCATGCCATTGAGCTGGCAGCTCAATCAAATGAGCTGTTCGCTCTACGTTTATGCTGCATGGCTGTAAAACAAGTTGGCCGAGGCGAACAATGGCAACGCGGGTGGCTGTATGTGAGTCATAAAAGCAGATGGCAACTAATGCAGTTATTATAAGAGGGCGACCGACTGGATGGGGGCGGGGTCGGGGGCATGATGAAGCATTGCGTATGCTTACACATAATGATGGTTTATCGCATGGACCGAATCCAAATTAGATGATGGCCATAAAGCCGAGCCTTCAATTAGGCTACCCAACCACCCCCCACCCCTCGCCCGCCCAGCGACAGAAAAAAGAAGCCAACAGGCCAAAAAGTCGGCCGGCAACAACAACAAATTTACCGATTACCACAACAACAGCAACAAGGAGAAAAAGAACAAAGTGCTGAACGCCTCGGGTCCATAATCATTTCGAAGGATGGCGGCCCAATAAAACATGCAGCTTACGATGTAACCACTCGCAAACTGAACTTGGACACGGCGACAAAGAGCAGAGTGGTGCCACGAGCAGAAAGGAGGGGAGTAGGGGGGGAGCCAGTAGGAGGCTGTCTGCTGGGCATGGCACTGGTGGGGGGGGGGGGCAAAAGGGCAAAAGGACTCGCGTCTGTGGGCACGCACGCCTAATTTGCTTAACTTTTTAGCACCGACAGGCGGCAAACACACACCCACACACACACACACAGCCACGCCCCGACAGGTGGGGCGCTGGGGGGTTGGCGGCGTAATGAAGCAGAGCTTCATAAAAATTCATTATTTATTTAATACGCAGGTTCGCCTGGGCAAATAAAATAAATTTACGCCTGCGACGCAGCCAAAGAACAAAAGTCAACGTCGCACAGTGTGTTGGGTGGTGCGGTGGTGCGCTGGGTCGGTGGATTTGCTGCCACGTAAATGTTACATTTATAATGTTGTTTTTATGGTTCACTCGCTGGGGCCACATTTTACAGCCATAAGCCACGGCCAGCGAGTGCCAAGTGCGAAATGTAACGAGTAGAAATATCTCGTTGCCATTGCCAGGGGCGGGGATTGACTCTGTGTGTGTGTGTGTGTGTGTGTGTGTGTGTGTGTGTGTGTGTGTGGAGTCACACTCTGCAGCACTTTAATGAATTTAAATGCACATGTGTACAAATATAATAACCAGACTTGGACTTGGACCCTTTTATTTCCTTAATATATTGAATTTACTTAACAACATCTCTCTCTCTCTCTCTCTCTGCAGCTGTCTGCAGCTTGGACTGTGGCCGCAATGGCGTCTGCGAGTCGGGCAAATGTCGCTGCAATACCGGCTGGACGGGCAACCTATGCGATCAGCTGCCCTGCGATGCCCGCTGCTCGGAGCACGGACAGTGCAAGAACGGCACCTGCGTCTGCTCCCAGGGCTGGAACGGAAGACACTGCACGCTGCGTAAGTACCCAAAATAAAAAAGAAAAAAGGAAAAATTGAGCTCAATGTGATTGCAGCTTGCCAAGAACAGGCGCGCGATTAATTATTTGCGTGAGGTTTGTGCTGGAGCGCAGCAAAGTGTTTTGTCTGCTCGCTGGCCAGCGCTGCATGTTCGATTTGCGGTCAGCTGCTAGACAGCTGTGACCAATGACGATGCTTGACCTCAACGGCAATTGCAGTTGCAGCTGTTGACCATTTACAACTGATGCTCAATCGATTAGCGTTGCGCCAATCTGAAATGAGAAGAAAAAAAAAAAGAAAAAAAAAGAAACATAGCAACCGCAGCTGACATTCCACATTTCACATTGAGTTCGCAGCGGCAACAAAATTGTCGCGTTGTGTCAAGCCAACCAAAAACATTGCGACATTACAGTTGCGCTATCTCCACGCTCTCTCTCTCTCTCTCTCTCTCTCGCTCTTTCTCCTTCTCTCTCTCTCTCTTGTTGCTGATATTGCCTGCAAGTCAAAGCTGTTGCTGTTGCTGTTGCCGTTGCCGTTGCTTTTTATCAATATTTTTTGCACTTGCGCCAAAGTATTTTGTACATGTTTACGCCATTTGGCCGAGCGAACTGTAAAAGTGTCCCAGCGCACGAGAACACCCCAAACTAGGGGCGTGACAGCTGCCTTAACGCTCTGCACTTGACAGTTTTGCCCGTCCTGATTTAACCAAGCAGCTGAACAACTTTTGCGCCCAGCTTCCTTTTTTTTCTCGCTCTCGCTCTCTCTCTCTCTCTCTCTCTGTGTCTTCTTCTTTTCCTTTTGGGTTTATTTTGGCAACTGTCAATTAAAGTGGCCAACAGTCCCGCATTGGGTGGCTGACTGGCTGGCTGGCTAGCTGGCTGGCTGGCTGGCTGTTGCAGTGCAGCATGATAAGTAGCTATCGATTGACAGTGATTAAAACTTTAAAAACAAACAGTCATGTTACAAAAACATTTGCTGTGTGTAGAAACCAAGTTGTATGTGTGTTGTTTGTGTGTGTAGGTGCCCCTGGCGACGGCGACGGCGACGGCGACGGCGACGGCGACGGCGACGGTGACGGTGACGACGCGGTTCAGGCATGCATGTAATGGCATTACACATAGTTCTGCCTCAAAGGGGGCCATGTCTACGTATGTTGCCTGTCTGCAGTTATCTCACTCGCACTATTACGCTCCCTCTCTCTCTCTCTGCCACTCACTCTCTCTCTCTTTCTGTGTGTGTGTGTGTGTATTACATTTCGTTGACGTGTGCAAAACCAATAAAACTTCCGACGTCATTTCACTCAGGCCCAAGCAAAAGACACTTATCCCAGCCCCTGCCTCACGCCGCTCCACATGCAGACCCCTACCGCCCGCCCGCCCGCCTTTCGTCGTCCATATACTGCTTGGAAGCCGCCATGTCGAACGCCATTCCCAATGGGAACTTCCTCTGACAACATACGGCCAAAAACGTTTTGAATCGATTCAAGTGTTGCAGCAGCGCCGCGCAGGGCGGCTGCGGTGTCAAAGGGGGGCTTTTTGGGCAGGGTTTGGGGGTGGGGGGGGTTTCCAGCGGAGTGGTAGCTTAGACGTGCGAGTCACGCTTGCACAAGCACAAAGTGCCACCCAATATCCTGGCACACACTCACACACACACACACTCACACGTACGTTAACTAATACATGCATGTCTGCTTGTATTTTTAGAAAGTACTTAACGACTTTGCAGTCCGTCTCGCTCTGGCGCATTCTATCTGTCTTGCTCTAGCACTTCACACACACAGACACACACACACACACACACGCTCACAATGCGGTAAAGTTTATTGAATTTGAGCAGAGATTTGTAACAAATTACACGACTGCAATCCCGAAATCTAGATACATTTTTATGTCTCTCAATCTCGAGGCTCCCTCCACACCCACATCACCACCACCACCTCCTCGCCCCGCCCCGCCCCGCCCCAACTAGTAGGTGACATCTAATGTGGGCAAAGTTTCCCAAAATAGTCGTCGACATTTTATGCCGCACTTACGTTAAGTTATGTCGCATTTTCTCGCTTTTTTCTGCTATTTTTTTTCCTTTTTATTAAAAGTCGGCGCCGAGATTTTACTATCAGCCATAGAAAATTGTAAAAAATTTCATATATACATATTTTTTTGCTCAGATATGTGCCACGCGATTAGAACTATAAAACTATGGCTATGGCTATAAAGACAACTGTGTGCTAGGCTTTTATGAGCCGCTGCGAAGAGTTAAGATTGCATTTAGTTAAGTGCTGTGATTGTGCGTCTCTCGAGAGCATCACTTAATAGCTAAACTATAGCTGAGTTCAGTAACTTTTGCATTGAGCTAGCAAACAATAAGCATACCCCGTTTCAAGTTAAACGCATGTCAAACACCCTAGTTACTTGAGTCTGCTATGTGGGAAATTCTTGAAATTATATAGAAATACGCTCTACAAAGACAAGACGTGCCGCATGCCAAGTTACAGCTAGAGAGCTGCTAGAGCAGTCGAGTTACTTGAGGTAAGTCGAGCTTGGAATCAGAAAGATACCTCAGATTCCTTGACGTGCGCCAAGTTACAGCTAAAAAGCCGAGAAAACAGTCCAGTTACTGGAAGTAAGTGGAGCTACTTTAGGCTCCTCAGATTTCAGCTTAAGTTACAGCCAGTCGAGTTTGGCTAGCTGAAATCTTGCAGGTTCCTCAGATGCCTTAACGCATGCCAGGCTACAGCTAAAGAGCTGCTAGAACAGTCGCATTGCCTGAGGCTAGTCAAACTTGGCTGGCTGAGAATGCCGTAGGTAGCTCAGATTCCTTGCAGCTCGCATGTATATTGACAGCTATCGAGTTACTCGTGGCTAATCTAAGTTTTGTTAATGGCATTTGCTTTGGCATTGCAGTGGATTTTCGTGTTTCGTGCTGGCTGAAGCTATGCAACTTTTTGACAGATTTCTGCATGTGGTAAACTTAGCATAATACCAATACACACGCACACACGAACACACACACTCGCACACACACGTAGACATGCTTGCCAGCGAGAGTTCTCATGTAAATTGTTTGTGCAAAGGCAGCAGCGTCAGCAGACATCGTTCAAATATTGGCAGCAACACTTGACGTTATTGCCAATATGTGTAGTGTACAAACACACACACACACATTGCCTGCCTGCGCGCGCGTGTGTGCGCGCATGTGTGTGTGTGCGAGTCGTAAACAGGAAGGCAGTTACGACAAGGAAGTCATTTTATGCGCCGCATACTTTTTAACATACCGGAAGTTGAGTTAGCGTCGAGGTTACCCATTTTGCAAATGACACATGTCAAGTGACATTAACTTTGCGTCAAATGCTCAAATGCTGCCATGTCATTGTTGTTGTTGTTGCTGCTGCTGTCGTGGAACAAACAAATAAACCCCAAACTCCAAGCCCTATCCACAATCCCTGAAGCCCAAGCACAGGCCCAGCCAAACGAAGGCCCATCAACGGTGGCATCTATCGTTACGTTTCGTTTGCTTTTTATGTTTACTGTTTTGTAGATTTCTCCACATTTCGTTTATGATGTTGTGTATGTGCGTGCGAAGGGCACTTTTGCCCTGGCCCCTGTCCCCCGTGCCCCGTACCCCAAACCCCGTGCCCCGTTCCCTGTCCCCAGTTCAAGTCTCAGCTCCAAGCCCGAATGATATCCTTCAGCCGCTTCACCCATCTCAGCCGCTCTCGACGCACTTGAGCGCGCCTGGAAGAGTCAAACATTAACATTATTTTTATATTAATGCTCTTCACTCGCAGCACGTATGAAATAAAAAATAATCAACAACAAAATGTCAAGCACTCGCAGTACACAAACTACTCTCGTTGTTACTTTAAGCTCGTCATTAAATTTTAATCGCTGCTATTCGTACGATTTGCGCATTTCGATTGCTTCACTTTGAACTCGGAAATTGTTTACTCGTTGGATTGTGGATCCTGCTCGCTATTCGTTGACATTTGTCTACCATTTCGTATTGGCTAATGGAATGTGATGGGCTGTGGCCAAACGCTTTAACTAGTTGCCTTCAAATGAACTGGATTCATTCGCCAAATTGAATTCTTTTGGGTTCGCTAAGCCAGACTTTCTCGCCGTCTTTCATTCCCTGCCCTTTCCTTGTTGTCCACTCGTTGATGATACTTTCTCTTACTCGCTAATGCTCTGCACTCGTTGCTTTGCCGCTTCTCTAGCCTTTTCCTACTCTTTACTTTCATCTGGTCTCCGCTCGTTGATATTCTTATATTTAGTTTACTTTTTCACTTATGTCTCTCTCTCTTTCTCACAGCTGGTTGCGAGAACGGCTGCTCACGTCACGGTCAGTGCACTCTGGAGAATGGTGAATATCGCTGCGATTGTATTGAAGGCTGGGCTGGCAGCGACTGCTCCATAGCCTTGGAAATGAACTGCAAGGACAACATTGACAACGATGGCGGTAAGTGGACTCAATCGAAATGAAATCTCTTTTGGCAGCCAAGCGAAACGTATGTGTACGACTAACGAACCACTATCCATGTGCAGATGGCATGACGGATTGTTCAGATAGCGAATGCTGTTCGCATCCAGCCTGCTCCGAGCACATTATGTGCCTCTCGTCCAATGATCCAGTCGAAGTGCTGCTGCGCAAGCAGCCGCCCTCGGTGACGGCATCGTTCTATCAGCGCGTCAAGTTTCTGATCGAGGAGAATTCGGTTCAATCGTATGCCCACATGGACGAGTACAGCGAGAAGTAAGTACAATGCCAAAATCTATATTAGCTGCTATAAATCCGGGGCCCTTTATATCCATATATGCTGTATTACTTCCTAGTGCGCAGTTTAGGTCAACAATATATCGAATGGATGAGGCTTATATATTGAGCAATTGTTTAATAATTTTTACTTTACGTATTATCGACTTATCGATTTATCGAGTTTGTGGTTTACGCTTTCAGTTACGATTCATGATTTTTGGTTTAGTTTCAATCAGTTCTTTATCGATTAGCAATTATTGTTCCGTGACATTGGAATAAGAAGATTAAAATGATGATAATGATGATGATAATGATGATGATAATGATGATGATGATGATAATGATAATGATGATAAAGTCAGATGTGTGTTAAGCGTATATAATACTATATACTCTATGCTCGTATACATAAATGTACCTGTAAATCATATTATATATATATATATATATATAAACATCAATATATATCACATTTATATATATATATATAAATATATATAAAGACTTGCATATATAACTAACATATATAACAACTGTACATTCATGTATGCACCGCAGAGACGAGTTGCAGATCGTCAGATCTGTTTGCCGATTTTCATTTAGCCATTATATATCGCTGCCTAATCTTACGTTTTGTGGTACTGCATCAACGAAGAGAAAAAGCTCAAATTTTCTATAATATTTTGATGATTGTTTTTCCGTTTTCCGTTTTGCTTTTGTTTTGTTTGTTTCTTTCTTTCGAAGAACTTACATTTACATTGTGTATATACATATATGTGTGCATATATATATATATATATATAAATAAATATATATATCCGATAATATGTATGCATACATATATAGCTATATATAATTATATAACTCTAGATATATATATTTGATTTTTCTTTATGCTTTCACAAAAGTTGTTTAATCCTCTACAAATGAAAATTGTTATTGAAACTTGTTTACATATGTTTTCAAACTTTCAACTGAACACATTCAAAAGTAGTCTCAACAAATCGAAAGAAAAAAAAATTAGAAATTAAAAAATACCAAAAAAAAAAAAAAAAAAAATGCAAAAAAAATTCAAAATACCCGCAATCACATTCCCACAATCCCTTACGCCTCTCTCCCCTCAATGAGTCTATCATTTATGCGTTGGACGTGCTACAAACTAACCTAAAAAAACCAAAAAAAAAAAAAAGAAGAAGAAATGCAAAAAGACATTTGAAAAATTTCCAAAGAGAAAACAGAAAGAAACAAAATGTTGAATTAACGTTTACGTTTTTTCGTCTCATTCTACTTGTGCTTGAGTTCTATTATTTCCACTTTATCAGTTCCCTAAGTTCCCTAAAAAAGAAAAAAGATACCAATTTGGATAAGAAAATACTAAATGTCGCCTGGCGCGCACAATTTTTCTCCTAGTTTGAGCTTTTTCTTTTCTTGCCTGCCTCAAAAGTAGAAGGAACTTTAAAAAAAAAAACAAAGCTATAAAAAAAAAAAGAATTTCTGTAATTTTTTAAATTTAGTATTTCTTTAAACAGCTCATGAGTTACAGTTTTTTACTTTCGAAGCTCTTGATTTCTCATTGTTTTTACGAAACTCTACGTTTTGTCTATTATAATAATATGAATGGTCCATCCAAAAAAAAAAAAAAAAACAAAAAAAAAAATAAATAAAAACTATTTTTCAAGAAATCCAAAGCGAAAATAATGATAGCACTTCATTGAGTATGTGTGTTGTCTAGTGTTTTACCTCCTTGTGTTCGTCTAACCCCAAAAAAAAAAAAAAAAAAAAAAAAACCAAAAAAAAAAAAAAAATACAATATATGATGACAATGAAATACTAAAAATACAAACGTTCGTCTTAAACAGTGCAAGAATCGTGCTAACATGCGATGAATACGATGATTGTCTTGCGATATATATACATACATAACATAACATATATACATATATATGTATTTGATTTCCCAGGATATATATTTAGGTGTTTTAGCCCATATAGAGAGAGAGCTGAACTAAACTTGGTCGTAACATAATATTACCTATATATATATATATATATATATATATATATAAACCTTATATATACATATATATTATATATACTTACCAGTTTACATCGAGTTCTTTCTTTTGATCTCATTTGCACTTGGTTCGCCAGAGGCTTCGCCTCATTATGAACTAGCTCTTTTTCGTTTCGTTCATTTGTTACAGAGTTGAGCTAACTTCTGCTCGCCGAGATGTGAGTGAGAATTTATGTTTGATTTGCTTGGGTTCGGTTCGTATCGTGTTCATTTGCTCTTTGTTTCCACTACAATTCAATTGTTTTGTGTTTTTTTTTGTTGATGTTTCTGGAACTATATTCGATAAATGTATGCGAAATGCGAGAACCAAACAATTTGCCACGGTCAAATAGTCGAAAGTGTACTTTTTTGTTGTTGTTTTCTTTCTTTTTTTTTTGTTTTTTTTTTTTTTGTTTTTGGTTTTTGTTTTTCATTTCTACGCAATTGTGATTGTGACTCAAAAGACAACAGAAGAAGAAGAAGCAAACTGATTTAAAAAATCACAATCAGATGAAATTTATTTATTTTAATTTTGTAACAAGGAAAGAAAATAATAATACCTACATATATATATATATATATTTATATATATATATATTGATATATATATATATATATATATATATATATATATATATATATATATATATATATATATATATATATATATATATATATATATATATATATATATATATATATATATATATATATATATATATATATATATATACCAATTCCAATTTGACTGTGTGTGTGTATCGATTTCTATTCGTTTTCATTTGGATTAAGAAGTATCTCTCATTTCTCGTAACTGTGTGTGTCTAAAGCGAATTGATTTTGTTGGTTTTCTTGAAAGTATTCTTTATGATTTGTAAGTAATATTAACATATACGAAATCTTCAGTTCAACATTTAACCAACTAACCATATACTAAAAATGAATATCAAAACGCAAATCGCTGAAATCAAACAATCAAACCCATCCCAAAAAGAAGCCCAAAGATGCCCAAACGCCAGTCTCACGTATAGAAAGAGAACACAAAAAAAAACCAGATGTTAAATACCAAAATTAAGTGTGTTTCGTCAAATGTGTTTTTTGCTTTCATTTTTAACGTGTAACGTTTAATGTACTTATGATTTCGATTAAACAATTGCTTTAGTTTCAAGCTAAGCTAAAGTCTTCTAGGTATGCCTCATACACATATATCGCCAAGCGATACAAAAACTATGAGTATATATATAAAAAATATTAAAAAAAAAAAAAAAAAAATCTCAATCTTGATTCAATTCGTTAACGAAAAGCATTTTTGTCTTTTAATTTCTTTTTTATTGTCCTGTCAATTAATTGTGTACTGTCCTACTCTGTTGCTGTGGCTCGATACCTTCATGTTGTGTGCTAAAACCAAAAACAAAACAAAAAAAAAAAAAAAACAAAAATATCCAAATCAATCGAATCAAATTTCAACACAAAAACTTATTGCATTTGCCTTGCAATCAACCTAACTACAAAAAAAAAAAAAAAAAAAAAAATCAATTGAAAAAAACCAAAAAATACTACGTTTCAACCTCGTGAACTTGTAGTCTCTTCTGGAGCTCGTTCACACCTTGGTAAGTCGAAAAAATACAAAAAAAAAAAAAAAAAAAAATAAAAATAAAAAATAAAAACAAAAAATTTAAAACTTGCAAGGAAACACAGGCGTAAGAAAATACAAAAAAAAAATACAAAAAAAAAAAAAAAAATCTTTTTGTCTCGTAGACGCCAACAATTTTGGTTTTTCCATTTTCAGTTCAACATTCAACGTCATCTAACTGCATCGAGTTTTTCAGTTCTCTTATTCCACATAAGCATCATGCATCTCAAAACTTTCCAATATACAAGAGTTTCTTTCATAAAATGTATTTTCTTTTTTTGTCGTACGTTTTTTTCTCCAATCCAAAAGTCTCGCTCTACATTCATTATAGTATACTTCGTTATTAAATAGAAAAGCAAATCAAGATTTTACTTTCCTCACAAGTTACAGCAGCAAAATATTGCCTAAATTATTACTTAACATGCTGAAAAACACTGTTGCAGTATTTTCTCATAGACATATATTATATATATATATATATATATATATATATATATATATATATATATATATATATATATATATATATGTTTGTCAACTAGAATCATGCATATTTGATCAGAGTATATAATGTATTCTAAAGATTTTCTGCTGTAGCTTATGACTCGAGACGCTCCGTTCCACATCCAAAAAAAAAAAAAAAAAAAAAAAAAAATCAAATCAAATGAAATGAAATAAAAAGCAAACCCCGTTCTCAGCCCAATGCATACACATACATACCAGAAATTTGTTGTTTGTTAATACTCATTTCCCACTTGATTATTATCAATTAACCCATTTGACGCGCTTCAAAGTGCCCCAAAGTCTACAATTCATTGATGTAAATAAAAAAATAAATCCCAGGCCAAATTAAATATGCCAACAAAATGTAATTAAAGCTAAAATGCAGGGAAAACATATCAGAAATATGTTTTTTCATTTTATATTTATTTTTTTTATTGCCCACACGCATTTTTTCCATTTCAAAGGGATTCCATTAAAAGGCATATTTTCACACATATATATATATGTATATATATACATATACATATATATATATATATATATTTTTATCATTTTTTATTTACATTTATATATAGGGCCATATACAAAAAGTAAAAGAGAAGCAAAAACAGAAAGAAAATAACGCAACTGCAAGAGAAAAATTATATTATGGATATAATCCAACTATATATTTGTATTTGTATTCGTATTCGTATTTGTATTTGTATTCGTATTTGTATTCGTATTTGTATGTGTTATGTGTACGTGTCTATGTGTATTTAGTTGGTTATTCACTTTTGTTACGCCCACCAAACGCCCAGCCCAGCCCCGAGCCCTCTCTCACTCTCTTTCTCTCTCTCTCTCTCGCTCGCTCGCTCGCTCATTTTATGATTAACAACTATTAACACGCATACTAACAGCTCAACAAAAACAAAAACACCAAGAACAACAACAGCAACAACAGATTCCAAAGATACATCACAAGAATTGTCATTCGATTATCGTTTCGATTATTTTGTTATCGATATTCCGTTTCAGTTTATATGGCATGAGCATACATTCGATCGCATACTTGTTTATGTTTTATGAATCAGTCACTCGCTCGCTACACCAAAAAACTATCCAACTCTCTTTCTGTCTCTCACCATCTCTGTCTCTCTCTGTCTCTCTCTCTCTCTCTCTCTCGTGTCACTCGTTACCACAACAACAAAAAAGTTCACCATTAAACTAAGCGAATTTCTTTGTCATTCCACCAAATCCAATTGTTTGTTACCGTTTGGTTCTTCATTTGGTCATTGACTCATCAAATTCGTTTTGTTTCGTTTCGTTTCGTTTCGTTTTTCTTTTTGTCTCACATCTTGCGCCACTCCATCCACTCCGCCCACTTCAACCTCTCTATGCCACGCTCTGATCTTCCACGTATTGATCTTCATTTTTTTCTTCTTCTCTCATTTAACTTTTTCGTTTTGATCAAAGCTTTTTACTCGAATATTTTCAACAATACTGAAACTCATCTAATATACATATAAAATGTATTTTTTTTCTTCTATATATAAAGAGAGTAACGAAACATATTTTGTTGGTCGCTTTTAACAATGTTTTCTTTTGATATCAAATGATGAAAGTACTTTAACTGAAATTAGTCAGCAAGTCGAGACTTGCAACAACAACAACAACAACAACAACTACAATAACTACAACAACAACAACAACAACAAAAAATAGGTCTTCAGCATTATTGTAAAATGGCCAAAAGCAGCTACTTGAATTTATATATATATATATAGCTTTATCTCTACATGTAACTGAACTGAAGAACAAAACCAAAAATCAAATATAATATAAAGCAAATGAAATGAAAAAAAAAATACTATATATATCCTTATATGTTCCCCACAAAAAAAAAAAAAAAAAAATCAAATAAAATAAAATATATCAAAAAAAAATATGAAAAAAAAAAACAAACCCCAAAAATTCCTTCCCAACGTTATCCCAAGTGTCCTATTTGTCTGCGTCTAAGCCATTTGTTTATATGTTTTCCAAATACAACAAACAAAATATCTCACACACACACACATACATACACCTATAAACATCTATACGCACACACACACACACACACACACTCACCTATCCATACACACATAAAGCTCTATTAAAGCGCATCCCAAAAGGATGTTTAACAAAAACAAAAAAAAAACAGCAGAAAAAACTTACAAAAAAAAAATGAAAAAAAAACTAGATCAAGAACATTTTTTTACAACGATTCAGAATGCAAATTTTGTTCACGAACTATTTTTTATGTAGGTTTTTTCTCTCTCTCTCTCTCTCTCTCTCTCTTCTGTTACTCAAATTTTCTCTAATTAAATTTTGTTTTTGTTGAAATATTTTAATTTGTTTTTATGCATTTCGGTTTAATTACGTATAAAAATGTGATATTTTCCACGGCTTCAAGGTAATTGATTGTCAGAAATGGGTTCAAAAATAGGTCAAATGACTTTTTACTAGATTATGAATGGCTCGCTAATTGAGTTAAGTAATTAACTGATTGGCTAAAGGAGCAAAAAAGAAACGCTATAATTAGACAACAATTAATGTGGCTCGGCTCAGCCGAAGTCGAAATACCCTAGCAGCTGCATATGATGTTTGGAAAATGTATGGAAACAGCAAGTCGGGCATGACCGACCGAAAGGACCAAAATGTATTTGAAAACTTAAGTATTAGGATTTTTGATGCCACCATGAGTGGAGTGATGAGTTTTATAGCTCTGTGAGTGCAATAGCCAGCTCATACACAATTATGGCGACTTTCGCTGGATAGTTCAAGCAGGTTTCGTCACGCTTGAGCGTAAGTTCAAAAGAACATTCCACAAAGCAAATATACTCTTTAGACTTCGTCAACGAGTAACTTCAATTAGATTTTATTAACAATTTCAGATAGTTCATCTGTAGAGAGACCGATAGTATATACATAATAACTATATTAGATACTGACTCTTATTCTTATATAATGAAAGAGACAAGCTTTCAGAATGGAAAAGAACTTTAAATATACCTCTTAGAGCAGTCCGTGACTTGAAAGACAAGAAGATTCCAGAACAAATTTTCTTTTATACATTCCATTAACTGCATTGAAAAGTAACAAAATATGCAACTGCTGGGGTCGCTTCAATTATATACATATCTATACTAAACCTATACTAATATGCATACTATGTTAGTTTTTAGCATAAGTTCTGATGCCATATTTATTTATTGCAGCCCGAGTTAATGTGGGCCCCTGAGTGTGGGCGCTTGAAATCCCTGTGTAGTGCTTATATCCCTCTTTATATATATATATATATATGTATATACAAATATATATGTATATATATATATATTTCTCTATCTTTAGCGCTTAAGTTGGGCTTGGGCTGGGGTTTTGGTTGGCTGAGACCTGCCTGACAGCATATAACCATAATCGCTGGCGACTCTTGCTAACTTCGGCCTGTCAACTCCTGCTCCAGCATCAGCGCCCCTGCATAACTCGACCGAACAGCAGACACCGCAACGCAATTATAAGGTAGTCCGAGGAGTATTTGGAGTGTCAGACGTGGCGAATGCCATGGAAACTGGGTGACATTGTTATTGCGATTGTTGTTGCCGTTGCCGTTGCTGTTGCTCCAATGATAAAACGAAAGCCAAGCAAATGCGATACGGGCTTCTCTGTCTTGGCTAGAACTGTGACTGGGCCAACAGGCGGAGCAGCTGGGGCTGGGGCAGGAGCTGGGGCTGGAACTGGGGCTAGATGCCCCACGAGTGTCGCCTTGTCAACGTCTTTGGTGCGCGGGTTTTTGGCTTTTGTCTGCCTTTTTACCTCGTTGCCTTTATGCTGCTCAAGTGCCAGCGCTTTTGCTCAAATAAAAAATAAAAAAAAAAAGAAAACGGGGGGACGCTGGGCGGAGGGCGGAGGGCGGTGGTCGGGGAGGGGGCTGAGTATCAGCGAACAATGGCCATGGCGGCACATTGAAAAGTTTTTGCTACTTGCAACGGGGCAAATGCAAAAATTGTTAACAATAGAAAATAATACAACGAAGCAGCAGGCAAAGCAGCAGACGCAAAAAAGTGAGCACAAGCAGAGGCGGAGTGCCATACAACAGTAATAACAACAAGGAGAGCAGCGACAACAACAACAACAACAACAACAATATAAAGCTGACTAAAAATTAAACAATAAACAATGGCGGGGCGACTATAGATTACTTCCTGTTTTGGCTTCCATTTTGGGTTGACTTCAACTTCTGCTTCTTCCTGACAACGAACGAATGGGGCTGCCAGAACTGATAGAGAGAGAGAGAGAGAGAGAGAGAGAGAGAGAGAGAGAGAGAGAGGGGAGGGACGTTGGTGCTGGAGGGGGAAGGAAGTGGGTGGCTGTCATGAATGTGGCGTCTGCCTTGGCCCTTTGTTGGATTTGCTGTTGAAAGTTGCTGAAGAAAGCCATAAGGAAGCGCCGGCAGCAGCAACTCTCTAGTCCTGGCAAACGGCGCCCCATTTCCTTGAGTCTACAACAGCTCTTTCTCTCCCTCTACACACACACACACACACACAGAAAGAGATTCCCTCTGGCACCCGTTTTGCATTAGGTGTGGTTAGTTTACCCGCTAAGTGGTTTTTGCCAACCAGCTAATGTAAGTCTTTCTCTGATTCTCATATTTGTCTACTGTTTCACTCCCTTTCCCTCTCTCCCATCTGGCTCTCACAATCTCGCGGGTCGTGTCCTTGGCAGTCAGGATTTGCAGCGCTGAGCTTTCAGCCCTTGTCCTTTGTCTTAGACTTAAACTGATTAACCGGCGTCCGTCTCATCATCAGCAAGTGGTGGCCAGACCCTGAGGCCAAAATGATGACAGTTGCTGCGGCTGAGCGCAAAGAAAGCCAAAGCGAAAATGCAGTCAACAGCAGACTTCTGACTACAGTTTTTCGTGCTTTGAATAAGCTTAAACTCTACAGATAAACTCTTGAGAACTAAAGCACTACTCGAAATTCGCTAAAAACCTTGAATAGGCAGATGAGGGCCATTAAAACGCATTGAATACTGTTTATATAGACTTATGCTAGTACGAATGGGAGAAAAAGAGACACGAGCAAGAGAATATTGTAAATAAGAAACCAATCTTTGAGAACATATTATATAACAGTCTAAAGAAAGTGATTAGATAGGGGGGGGGGGGGGGGGGGAGAGAGAGAGAGAGAGTGCATTGAAAGGATAAAAAGGAAGTAATTGGCCATAAGACAAAGCGAATAAGAGAAAGTAGAGCAAAAGAGAAGTTAGAGCAACAGAGAAGTTTGAGCAAAAGAGAACTTTGAGCAACAGAGAAGATAGATCGATGATAAGAGAAACTGCAGTGGGATCAATAAGAACTGAAGAAGAACGTAAAAGAGAAAGAGTAAGACTTTGACTATCTCTCTCTCTGTCTTTCTCTTTCTCTAGCTCTCTCCATCTATTATTTCTAAGCTTTTCCTCTTTCCTTGTGTGGAGTGATGAAAAGCATTTCTCATTTCAGAACAACCCTTTCTCTTGCTCTCAATCTTTCTTGCTCGTAATCTGTCTCTCTCTCTCTCTCTCTCTCTCTCTCTCTCTCTTGTTTTCAGTTGCTCTCTCCTGATCTCTCTTGCTCTTTCAAAACCTCGTTTGCTCTCTCTCATATTCTCTTTTTCTCTCACGCCTCCGTCCTTTTACTGACTACATCTCTCTCTTACCCGCCCACTTACATCTTTTAGTCCTGTCTCTCTGACCCACATATCTTCTCACGCTTCTTATCTCTCTCTTTTTCTGTCTCTCCGTCACCCGTCCACTTTCGCTCTCTCTTTCTCTCTCGCCCCTTCTCTATGTCTTTCTCTCCATCTCTCTCTCTCTCCATCTCTCTCTCTCTCTCTCTCTCTCTCACTCTCTCTCTCTCTCTATCTATCTATCTATCTTTCTATCTATGTATCTATCTATCTATCTCTCTCGCCCCTCTCCATATCTTTCTATCTCTCACGCCCCTTCTCTATATCTTTTTTTCTCTCTCTCTCTCTCATTCTCTCACGCCCCTTCTCTATATCTTTCTTTCTTTCTCTCTCTCTCTCTCTCTCTCTCTCTCTCTCTCTCTCTTTCTCTCACGCCCCTTCTCTATATCTTTCTCTCTCTCCTGTCCCTTCTCTATCTCTTTCTGTCTCTCTCTCTCTCTCTCTCTCTCTCTTACCTTTCCGATCTGCTTCTATTTACGCATCTCACACTCTTCGTCCAGCTTCAGCTCTATGTTACAGTGCCACCACGTACCCTTACTACGTTCGCTTTCTGTAATGCACATATGTACATATATGTGTGTATGTTACATATCGGATATATATATATTTCCATACACAGATATATATATATATATATTCGGTTGCACGTATTGCAAATAAATTAAAAACTTGCCATTCCGAATGTTTTCATAGTCGTTGTCGCGTTTCCATTGTTGTTATCAATGTGGCCACATTCCCTGCAAATTTCCTCTCTGCTACACCTCTATCTCTCTCCCTCTCTCTCTTAGTCTTTCTTTCTCTCTCGCTCATCTTCCTCTTTGTTGTTGTTAATGTCAGGAATCGCCGTTGCCAGTGTGAAGAAAAAAGCACAAAAATTACAGCGTACAAGTTGCACATAAACCAAAATTAATACCCGTATAACTTACACACACAAACACACTCTCTCACACACACACACACACACACACACACACACACACAGACAGAGACAGTCTGCAGACAGTTGCCTGTAAAAACTCAAAAGTTGAGGTTAGGGCGAGCGAGCGAGCTCCGGGCCTTAAATAGCCAGCCGTCGGCTAGGCCAGGGGCGCAGCGGGACACATTGGCGCCCAATAGAAATGGTAAAAATGAAAACACAGAGCAAGAGGGAGAGAGAGAGCGCCAAAAAATAGCGATAAACTGAATGAGAAACTAACGGCGCAAAAGGCCGACAGCTAGATACCCTTTGCTGAAGTTTGATCTTGTAAGAGATCTACAGATATGCAGATATAGCTGACATCAGCTCCATGATAGCTGCTTTGAGGCATAAGAAAAACTTGAAGAAATGACTTTTCAATAACCAGATCGTATAGTACAAATATACAGCCTAAATATGATATATCAGAGTCTATATAGAGATAAGGCCACAGATCACTCTAATCAGATCTGCGTTCAGCTTGATCTGCAGCCAAAGTTGTTGGCTTAGGAAGTAAAAAGTTAATTTAGCTAGCTCTATCAGAGTATATAGAGCTTAACCTAGCGGCCATCTATGCAATTCTCAGTCGGAATACCCTTTCGCATAGAGTATCGCAAAGAAATGGCAGGCAAAGCCAAAGTGAAATTCGCGGAATTTTGTGCTGCAGTCGCAGCCGTAAAAAGGCGAAAAAAAAACCGAAAAGCAGTCAGCGAAAAAATGTCGACGGGCCAAAAAGGAAATACATTGGCCCAAAGGCAGGCGGCTAGGACGGGGCGCGGCGCGGGACGGTGGGGTGTGGGGTGTGGGGCGTGCTGCAGCAGTAGGAGATTGCAGCAGGAAAAGGGTTACGGCTAAAGGAGCAAAGGCAGCCATGGCGCTGCTTGCAGGCGAGAACTGTTGCCAGTTGCTGTTTGGCCACAGTTATGGGCTGTGTGGTCGCAGCATGAGTGTGCGTGCGTGTGTGTGTTGTGTATGTGTTTGCGTGTGTGTGTGTGTGTGCACTCAATATAATTTAATATTTTTCGATAGCAACAGCAGCTGAAAGTAATTACTTTTATGTGAGCTTAGATATATTTATGTGTGCAAGGCTTATGACCAAAAGCCCCCATAGAAAATACACACACATACACACACACACACACACACACACACACACACACACACACACACATAGACAGCAATCCATGTCTAGCATTTGCAGCGTAACAAGGCGCTAATTCGACATCAGCAAAAATTTTAAATGCCATTTTTTTGTTGTTCGTGCTCGAGGTGGGGCTAGTTGGGTTAACTATCAGAATGGATCGCTTCATGCGGCCAGAACAATACGTTTTAGTTGGCATTTTACCGCTGCTCGCTGTTGTTGTTTGTATATTTTGTATTCCTTTGGCGGTTGCGCGTCGCATTTAAGTGAAGTGCAAACTGCGCAAAAACCCGACAAAATAAAAGCAAAAAATTAGAAAAAAAGAATAGATTGAGAGAGAGAGAGGGAGAGAGAGAGAGAGAGAGAGAAAAGCAGGCCATTGTCAGGCTATTGTGGGGTAACTGTTTGGCTCGGCTGTTCATAGTGGATTAGAGAGAAGGACAGACAGGGCGAGAAATGGAGTGCATAAAGACTTCATGCTGCTATAAAATATACAATATATGGACTGTGAGCCATTGTTTTGAACTGCTGCTGCGCTGCGGTCACAGCTGATGGGAATCAGTTCAACTGACGTAGAACTAAACTCAGATTGCTGATGTCATAACATATTACGAGAGCGGTACTTTAAAAAAACATCAGCTGAAAACAAGCTGTGAATTAGGCATTAAATAGACGATCTGCAGTCAGAGAGTGAAGATATGCTCTTTCTCTCAAGGATCAGCTATGGCCTGGATCAGAAAGGGAATGCAAGAGATCTGCTTTCAAAGAGTAAACAGAGGCTTCTCATGTGAAGGGGGTATCACAGTTTGAGCTTTTAGAGTTCTTTCTCTTTATATCAGCATAGACTTGGATCAGAAATGTAATACAAGAGCTTTTAGAAAGAGCTTTGAACAGCTTTCAGTGAACAAAAGCTTATTTGAGCTTTCAAAGATCTGTTTCCCTTGGATCAGCTTAAGCTTGAATTCAATTTGATAGTCAGCTTATCGTTTGGTTAATTACTATCGAAAGACGTTCACAGCTGACGCTCTCTTGCTTAAGGAAGACTTTTTATACGACTTTTACTTCGTGTTACTTTTGGCTCTTATTTCAACAGGCTTTGCAAACTCCAATCCATACTATAGAGAAAACTAAAACAGAGTAGGCGCTAGGGAGAGACTTGGTTAGAGTTCAAGTTTCTTCTTCTCTCTCTCTCTCTCTCGCTCTACAGTGAACTCTCTTGCACTAGTTGGCTTGCTGGTACAGTAATATCCTTTGCATAGCTTCCACTCACGCTTAAGCTGCTGCTCTAGCTTTGGGTTTATTCTCTCGCTGCAGCTTATTTCCATTCCAGCGCTTTTCTGATTTCATCTGGCATTGATCATTGAAAATACTGTCGCATTGCGTATCGCCCGCAACCCGCCGCCGCAGGCTCGCAGCCTCATAGCATCACATCCTCACATCCTCACATCTTCACATCGTCCAGCACTTGCAGTAAGCTGCAGCTTGTAAGCTTTGCATTTCACACTTCTTGTTCTGCTTCTGCTTCTGCTTCTGCCGCTGCCGCTGCCTCTGCCTCTGCCTTTGCCTCCAATCGAAACGCTTTATAACATGTGTAATCTTCTTATTGGCAAACAAAATGACATCTTTGTTGGCAATTGTGAAGCTGTCGCAACAGCTTCACTCGCACCCGAAATTTGTTTTGTGTGCATCAAATTGGACAGCCAAATTGTGGCTTGGCCAGGTAGCAAGCTCTGTCTGCTTGCCTCCTAATCTGTGCGCCAGCTTTGGCTGGACGGGATTTTAAGCATAATATAGGGTGGACCAAACCCAAACCAACCCAGCCCAACCCAAACCAGCCGCCCACTGCTTACTTAGTGCATGGCTAAAGTGACGACACATGGTGTGGCATTTACATATCTCGTCTCGTATCTTGGACTTATGCCAGTCTCCTCCAATCTAAATGTTTTACGCCAAGCCCCAAGCCCCGACCATCCATTTTCAGCCCCATCGTTAGGATGTAGAGCCTCCACTCGACTCCAACCCTACCACCGAGTCGCTTTCTGTCTGTGCAGCTTTTATGCAAATTTACAAAGTGCAAATTACACGCTACTAAAGCTTTTTCTCTGCTCTCCTATCGGACGATAGGTGTGTGTGAATGCATCTCTTTCTATGCGTATGGGTGTGTGTGTGTGTGTATGAGTGTGTGAGTGTTGGTAAATGGCAAACTTAAAAATTCTATTTAAACTTTTCTATAGGAAGTACATGAAGCACCAGCTTCAGCTTCGGCTTCGGCATCAGCTTCAGCTTCAGCTTTAGCTATAGCCGCGCCTCACCTCGCCTCTCGCACCTCTCAATCCCAGCTGCTATTTATTTATTATGTGTGGTTTTTTTCTTTAATATACCCCATCGTATTCGCACAATGGGCGAAAAGAATCACAGTCTCTGGCCCCGGGGGAAATGACTTTATTCGCCTTCAATAGACGACGCACTGACGTCGCCTTATCGACTGCGAAGTCAGTTGAATGCATTTCCCAACGAAACATTTCCCTGGCTCATTGTAGTTATCGATACATTAATATTTGAATATTTCGACGAACAATGCGGCTTTCCTTTGTCAACTTGGTCGACTATGTGAACAACGGATGCCGAGTCTTTAAGTTCTAACTGTGAACGTTAAATTGCAACTAACGAGTTCTTGGTTCTGCATGCTAACTCTGTTCGACAAGATATGAACCAGTTCACATGATCTAATGAGCAAATATTGTAGATAGACAAACTTGCTTACAATTTATTGAACTAGCTCACTAGATGAACAGCTTACTAGGTATTGTTCTCTAACATCAAGTCATATGAACAGTTTATTTGCACTGGTTCACTTCATAAATTAGTTCACTTTATGAACTAGTTCATTAACAATATGTCCTATGAACAGCTGATATGCACTGGCTCTCTACATGCACAACTCATATGAACTAACTCACCATGTGCATGCCTTATGAACAGTTAATATGCAAATGGTTCACTAGATGAACAGTTCATTTAAATGCAAGTCACATGAACTAGTTCACAAACAACATATCATGTTATCAACAGTTAATATGCATTCAGTTCATTTGCACAGGCTCACCAAATGAGCTGCTCATATGAACTGGTTCACTCAATTTGCAGTTCAACTGAGCATGATAAATCGTAATAGCTTCAGATAGCTACATTTATGCATTTCACTTAATGCTCGCCCCCAACAAATTTCTGGCCATAAAAAACTTTACTTGCGCCACTGTGCCTTGGCTGGAGGGGTCCTTATTTTGGGCTCCTTCTCTTTAATATTTTCATGCACATTTCTCTTTCATTTCTTTTTTTTTTAGCATTTTCTCTTTTCATATCAGCGTTTTTTTATTTGGCTCGTTGCTTTTTATGAAAAAGACCAAAAAAAAAAAAAAAGAAACAAGAGAAAAAAATGCAAAAATGGGCGAAAGTGCAGGAAGCATTTCATCAGGCGCAAGGCGTGGCGTGGCGTGGCAGGGCAGGGCAGGGCGAGGCGGGCGGGGCGGGGCGTGGCAGGTCTCAAGCCCAAACGCCTGCTATATGCAGCGAGTAGCTGCCCTTTTACACCTATATACACCCGCACAGCCAGCCCCCACACGCCCACACACCCCCAGCCCCTTCGCCAACATGCTGTCGGCCGTAAAGACTCGACGTGGAGCGTTGCATTCGCTACATAAAGCACATTTATCGTGGTTACAAAAGCGTAAAAGAAAAGTGTGGCGCACCGTTTTCTCCGTTGAAAAATGTTTCAAAAACTGTTTCAGGCTAAATGAACATAAAGCGTAAGCTCCCTACGCCCCCCCACCCCGTTTGCAGCGACGCTTATGGCCTGCAGCTTGGCTTTGTTTTCTAGTGTAGCCAAAGAAGTGAAGCAGTGCAGAGGCGACGGGCTGGGGGCACTCGGGGCTCTGGCTGCATCTTTCAGCTGCTCATCGCTGCGTTCTGAAAATAAAGCCAAATTAAAATTATATACCCCTACTTATATTTGCTGCTTCTTTCTTGTTTGTTGTGGCTGTATATATATGTATGTGTGTGTGTGAGTGTGTGTGTGTGTGTGTGTGTGTGAGGGTGAGTGTGAGTCTGAGGTGCAGGCCATGCAAAAGTCAACTAAGTCGTGCTCAATTTTTATGATGAGACGTTGACGCTGCAGCTGCGGCTGCCACTTTGTGTATGAGAATGAAACCATAAGACCTGACCGCTTGATGCCCTGTTCTTCATTGAAGTGAATGGAAGTGTAAATGTAGTCGCAGCTGCCACAAACTTGATCTGCTGTAGACTATTTTGTGTTTCTCCAGCTCGGAGTCTATCTGAGATCATTCAGATCACAGCAGTAAGGTCCACCCTAATGCCAGATCCTAAGGCATCCCTTCTTCACCTTCTTTCGCCATTATTACCTGCCCATAAAAGCATATCACAGTGAACTAATATACTCCACTTCGCCTCAGCTGTTGTAGAGCATGAACAAAAACAACGGTGCAACGAAGGCGCACAAGTAGCTGTAGCTGCCTGCTGGCGGAGTCTCGAGCCCTTGCCTCTTGGCCTCCCTTGCGCTTTATGAATGGCCACGCCTGTAGCAGCTTCACCTCAGCCCCAGTCTTAGCCCCAGCCCTGAGCGAAAGTTGGCAAAGAAAAGAAATTAAATGCACTTCCTTTTATGCGAGCTTCTCATATTTTGCGAGGCGCCAACCCCCGTTTCGGCCACACAATGCGCTAATAATGGAAGTGCACTTTTGACACAAAAGGTGGCTGTGGCGACAATGCCAACCGCCAACCGCCATCCGCCAGCCGCCCCCAACCGGCACCAGCGACCCCGCCTCTTGACTGGTTTATTGCTCATTCGCTGCTGCAACGGCGATTAGTCCGAGTGCGGGCGAAGTGTGGCCGACTGCGCTGCTCTGACCTCGGAGGAGATTAGAAATTTTTGTGGCATTGCTTTCACTTCATTGTTCGGCGGCGATTGCTGTTGTTTCTGTTGCTGCTGCTGCCTCCTGTTGCCGCCTCCTACTGCCACCAGGTGGCGCCACCAAGGCCAATGGCAATCATTGGACGGCATTCGCTACGCGCTGATCCATCGAGATTACTTTTGAGCTTCAACTGATTCTGTTTCTGTTGTTGCTGCTTCTGCTGCTGCTGCGGCTGCTGCTGCTGCTTCATCTTCTGCTTCTTCTTTCTCAACTGCTTGCACTAAATGCGTTTATGACGTCATCAATTCGAGTGGCGCTCATTGAGCAGCTCGCAAGCTGATTGAATTGCTGTCCACGATTGCCGCGTGCTGTGTCCCAAAGGTAAAAGGACAATGGAAGCTTAAAGCGAAAGCAGTGCACAAAGTACAAAAGCTCATTCTTTCTGCGAGTGTGTGGGAGTGAGTGTGAGTGTGAGTGTGAGTGTGTGTCTCACAGCTGCCAAGGCAACTCTGCTCTAGAAGATATTTAAAAAGGTCTTGGCCTGATGCTCAGCGCACCATCAATGCATGCTCAAGCCAAAAGCTGACATGCATGCTTATTGATATATGATATATGTTCAATATATATGTCAGATATATATAGCCTGAGAGACTAAAGCAGATAGATAAGGTGGAAAATGCTGTGAAGATTTAGCCATGCAATTATGCTCGTCTCTTCATAGCTGAAACTTGGCAAATGCTGGTCCATTGTTGGCAGATGATAAAGAACTATTAAAGTCAGACATATGAAAATCAGTAAAGAACAAAGTCTTTGCTTAAGGCGTAACTAGTTTTATAAGTATAGAAAGATATCACACTTATATTTGCCAGGAAATTCGATTTGAAAGTTGAGAGCTCTCTCTCTCTCTTTGCCACAACAGCTCCTTTACTCTGACTCTTTTTAGCACACTTGAACTCATCCCCTCTCCCTTCTCCCTTTCTCTTTCTCTCTCTCTCTCTCGCTTTCTCATTCACTCAAATGTCATAAAAATCAAAGTCCTCAAAGTGGAAGCATACGCAGCTGCAACCGGCAGCCGTGGCGTATGAGTAATTTGCTAGTAAAGTCAACGGCAACGGCAACGGCAACGGCAAAGGCAAAGGCCAACATAATAAGGTTGCTTAAGCCACGCCCGCCGCTGCCCTCGCGTGGGCGTGGCGTGAGCAGCTTTTGGCTGACGCGCGTCTGCTGAGCCGCAGTAAAAATAAATCAAATAAATAATAAATGAAACGAAACGAAACGAAACGAATCAAATGCGAAATAAAAATCAATGGCACTCAGCACTTCAATGAATTGGAATACACACTCGCGCACACATGCAGTTTGCTTTACGGTTTGATTTCAAATAAAATTGTGCTTCATTGAATCGAATTGAAGCAGCAAAAATGAACGAGATGAGACAGAGAGTCGGAGTGAGGGAGGGAGGGCGACACACACGCACGGCAACAATAACAACAAATAGAACTCATCTAGCTGCAGTTGCCTTCGCATTTGGTCAATTGCAATTAGACGTCGCTGAAGTAGTGCCCTGCACCGCCAGCCAAGTGGTGCTGCACCACTCAATAAAAATTCAACTTGGCAAGCATTGCAGCACACACACACACACACACAGAGAGAGAGAGAGAGAGAGAGAGAAAACATATCTGACCCAAATATTGTACATAATGTGTTTATGTGCGCTGAGTGAAGAGGCGTTGCTGCTGCTGTGGTGCGTGGTGCGGAGGTTGGCCAAGAAATTGCAACACTTGAAAACTTGAAAATGTTTTGCCAACTTTGCTGCTCCGGCAAAAGTTTGCGAAGCGGCGCAGCGACAGCTAACTGCAGCCACTACCCATTCCTGAGATGCTGCTGCAAAGTCCTTCCACCGCCCCCGCCCCCCCCCCCCCTCCCACCCCGCTCCCTGCTGGCAGCTGCTCAGCCGACGACTGCTCCCAGTCCAGCAATAATTAGTGCAAACAATTGCGCCATTTGAAAAGTCTCCTTGGCCGCCACACTGCGGCATTTTGTTTCAAGGTTTCTTTGCCAAGTTGAAAACAACCCCCGACCCCTAGTCCGTACAGCCGTGCCACGCCTGCCCCCAGCCTGCCGCCCAACTGCGAGCAAAAAAAAAAAGAAAAAAAACTTGCCAAAAAACTTTGCGTCCAGGCAGTCAGCATATTTTTTCAAGCAAATTGGCTCTGAGCTGCTAGCCGGATATCGGTTGGCTCGTTCGGGTTCGATGGGCTGCCGATGCTGCCGCCAGGGTTGCCATGGCCTCACAATTGCCAGGTAACAGCTCATTAAATGGAATTCCAGCTCTTATTGTTGCCTCGCCCATTCATTTCCATCTATTTTTATACGCCACGCGCTTAGACTTGGGTCTCCATAGCTCACAATTGACGCTGTATGCATTTTGTTCGACTGAGATGATTAAGTGCCCCGCGCTCAAATGCCCTTACCAATTGAGCTGAAGCGCTCGTCTCCAGCGAGATGGCATTCTTAGCGGAATCTGACAGGTCAACTCCCATGCTTTATCGGTATCTATCGATATGTGCACCTATCAATCGATATTCAATAACTTTTGCCTTACAGCTGTGGAAAATATCACATATTCAATGGGTAACCCAAATAATTATCAATATGTTTTTGGTTCGATTTCTTGTTCTTCTGTTTTCATTTTTCTTACGCCATATATATTCCTATTATATAAATATATATTTAAATATATTACTTACTATATATATATAGATTTGCGATAAACCAATTGCTCGCAATTGAACAACTTGTATATTATAATATTATAAACATTATCGATAGACTTGCCCGCGATTGCTAAGCAAACAACCAACAACAGCAACAACAATAACAATAACAATAACAACAACAGCAACAAAACCAATTTCTATGCATAATCGTATCATACTTAACTCTTAAGTATTTTCTATATTTTCCTAAACTACTTAGCTCATAGTTGTTCTATTTTGCATGCGTTTTGAATACATTCCCAGCATTTCGTTGCTATCGATGGCCGAGCGTTGCGTTGCGGTTGGCTGTTAGGTCAGCCCATTTCCATGCAATCGATAACAATGCACAAGTGTTATCGACAGTTATGCATGGTAAAATTGTTATCGATGATAATAGTTGACAAAGCAAAGGCATTAATTGAATCGATTGTTCAATTTTGCTTTTTCTTTTTTGTTCTGTTTAATATGTGGCATCGATTGTTGCTGCTTTCGATAACACAGTAATCGCCAACGCTCAGCTCGGCAATCGATAAACGTCTTTTACTCGTTTTACATAACATAAATATGTATATGTATATTTTATCTGTAGTTGCAATTGGTCGCAGCTTCATGGACTCGAGCTAGATCAACCTATCGATTGGCCGCATTGTTCACATATATATACATAGATATATATATTTGTATATATATATATATGTATGTCTAAAGTGCTTGAAGCTAATTCACAGCTTCAAGATTGAAATTGTCTGCAAACCATGCCAAAGCTGCGTGCCAAATACGTTTTGCACCTGTACAAAAGAAAAAAAAAGAAAAATAAAAGTTAAATACTTCAATATTTACCTTCGATTTTGTAGTTACACACACTCACACACACACACACTTACACACACACACACACACACACACACACACACACAGCTACACACAATGGCAGAGGCTGTAAAAATAGATTGATTCTATGTACATTTATTTGCCAAGCTGTTTTCAATAATTGAATTATCCAAGCAAAAACACATTTTCAAACTTTCTCTGTGTGTGTGTGTGTGTGTGTGTGTGTGTACACAACAAATTAAATACTTCACAGCACACACACTCACACACATAGCCAGAGACAGACACAGACACAGACACAGACCTAGGGACATATTTTTCACATCTATCATCCATTTCGCTCACTCTTATATATACATACATATGCATATGATAATATTTATGAATATTTTCTCAATTTATTTCGTTTACTCTTAAATAGAGCAACAACAAAAAAATAAACAATTTTTTCTTTCTATTATCTTATATCGATATTAGTTAAAGTTCAATTACTCGATATTCTTCTCTCTATATATATATATATATATATGTATGAATTTCTATACATACATATATACATATACATACAATTATATATATATATATACTAGTTACAACTCGATGTTTTTACACTTTGTTTTCTTATAATTTAAACGAAACAAGCTGAAAGCAAAACAAGAAACAAATCAACAGTAAAACGTAAAACGTAAACAAAACAAATTCTGAAAGCACACAACTAACAAAATGTATTTCTCTTTTGCAAACGCACCTCAATTAACTCCATTGCAACTCAACTCAACTGAACTGAACTGAACTGAACTAAACTTGGATCAACCACTCAATGCAGTCGCGTCTCTGTGATGCGCGGCCAGGTGATAACGCCCCAGGGCCTGGGCATTGTGGGCATTCGCGTTTCCGTGGATCGTGACTCACGCTTCGGCTTCACACTGACACGCCAAGGCGGCTGGTAAGTACAACGCATTGCTTAACTTAGCTTTAAGTTCACCATCAACTAGAATGGCTCACCTGTGGTGAGCGACTGTTTTGATGATTCGTTAATTCGTTATAATTGCCATGAAATGTAATGTATAATCTGAAATCTGATCGAAGGATAGACGAAAGATAGATATGTGTGCGCTACAGCGCTCTAGGCTGAGCATTGAGCTTGTAGTTGAGTTCAGGCTTGAAGCAAGGAAACTTTGTTGGCTTGGCTTTTCCATGAATAAAAGGCCAACTCATATATGATTGAACTGGAAGGATCTGTGCTGAACTGATTGCTTGTTTAAAGTGCCTATCGAATGGGCACATTCCTGTTACAAGTAAACATTTCTTCTGCCATTACGATTCTCTCCTGCAGCGTGTGATTGTAGCACTGAGCACAAGTATTGCTCTTGGGTTCCTACACTCGAACGTCTTCCATGTTCATGCTTGAGCAGTCACAATTATATAGATAGATTCTTAGATTGAGATAAGAAGCAGCAGTAGTCGTGGCTGTGTCCATATGCCATACCCAGCGCATGCTTTAGCTACTCAAGTTTGCTTACGATTATTGTTAACTCATTTATCGAAGCTGAAAGTGACGTCAGTGTAACGCTAGCAATGCGACTCGTGGCATTCCTTAGCGGACACTTGCTGCATATATCTACGGCCTCATATTAGGCAGTTTGGATTCAAGTTCTACTAAAAATTATAAATATCTGCTTGATCTATTGTTCAAAAAGCACAAAAGTTCGATTTCTTAACATTAGCTTTTCCACTCTCATTATTTGTAAGACATTTCTCAAAGTTTCTTCGAGTTTTTCTATTTATTTATCTTATAATTTTGCTGTGAAGTCTTTGAGTAAAAAAAAAAAGATCTAGTTTCATTAAAACATCCAATTTAATGGCCAAAATATGCGCAGCTACAATAAGCGTCTGCTGGATCCAAGTGTCGGACTAAGCGTTTTCATTAATTTTTTATTCCAAAGGCTCGCGTGCGCTCCCTCTCTCTCTCCCCCTCTCTCTCTCACACACACTCTCTCACACTCGGTCGCTTTAATCTTTTGGCCCTCGAAATGCAAATTACTTACGTATGGGTAATTTTTCATAATTTGTCAGCCAAATGGCGTCGCGTCTTGGCCAACTTTCGGGCGTCGCCTGCTCGCTCTCTTGGCCAGCTCTTGATTACATTTTGTTAATAGAATTTCGTTGGGCACAGGCCAAGTGTGCTGGCAGATAAAGCAAGTTATCACTTTTTAATTAAATCTCTCGCTTTGATGTGCCCCCCCCCCCCCCCCCCCCCCAAACGTCCCAAGTCCCACGTCGCCCCACTCACTCGTCGCAGATCCCGGCTAGAGGCGGACATAGAAAGTGGCAAAGGCATCTGCGGTTTTGTCCTTCGGCTTCTTCTAAGCACCAGCTAAAACTGACTTAAGCGCGCTTTGTCAACTTGCGGGATACGTGACGGCAACTGAACCCGAAACACAAACAAAAAAGTCCCCATCAACAGCTGACCAAATCACATTTTCAAACGAATCTAAAACAGCAAAAGGAAAATATTTTTTTAAAAATAAAAACAAAAATAAACAAATGCAATTTGTGCTGATTAATGGGCCGGAAATGCAGGTAAATTGTTAAATTCTGTGCGAGCTGTGGCCACATTTAAAACAAGTCTGCAGCGCGGCAATAGGAGCAGAAGATAGAGAGTGTAGAAAAGATCAGAGATAGGAGATAGAAAATAGAGATAGAAAAGATAAAAGAAGCTAGAGAGTATAGAGAAGATGGGCAAGATACGAAAGATATAGAATATAGACAAGATAGAACAGATAAAGAAGATAGAAAAGAAAGGAGATAGAAAATGGAGAAGATAGATGGGGATAGAAGATAGAAAATAGATAAGTTGGAGAAGCTAGAGAGTATAGAGAAGATAGATAAGATACGATAGATATAGAATATAGACAAGATGGACAAGATAGAAAAGATAGGAGATAGAAAGTAGAGAAGGTAGAGGTTATAGAAGATAGAATAGAGATAAGTTGGAGAAGCTAGAGAGTATAGAGAAGATAGACAAGATACGATAGATATAGAATATAGACAAGATAGAAATGATAGGAGATAGAAAATAGAGAAGATAGAGGATATAGAAGATAGCAGATGGATAAGCGTGAAAAGCTAGAGAATATAGACAAAATAGGGAAGATAAAGATGATAGAAGATAGGTGACAGAAGATAGAAGATAGAAAATAGAAAGAATATAGAAGACAGAAGTTAGAATATAGAAGAGAGAAGATAGCAGATAAGAAGTAGAAGATAGAGAAGCCTGAGAGTATGAAGAACATGGAAAATATAAAAAAAAAACATATAGAGGATAAGATAGATGGAGAACAAAGCAGATAGGTGATAGAAGATAACAGATAGAATATATATCGATATCGATATCGATATCGATAGTAATGACAAGAATTCCCGCTAGCATACAAAAACAAAGTTCTTCTATGATAGCTCAGCTCATTCTAAACGGCAGCCTAAATAGACAGAGGCACTAACTAAAGCTGTGCAATTTGAAAGGCGATTGCAGCAATTTGCGAGAGAAGAGAAACTCAACGATAGCTTAGTGAAAGCTCTTTGACGCAGTGCCAGCTTAGGCCAACGAAGCCAACTGATTAAATATTAAGTCTGAACGATATCCAGAGTTCACTTCGACTACGGGCTCATTCATATTGCCATCGATAAGAACTAATGTGAGGCATTTAAAAATCATAAAGACATGGAAATATTTTTAGTTTTTGCTTATGCCATTCCAATCAGCGTGCCAGACACGAAGCCAGACAAGAATTTATCTGAAATATATATATGTATATATGTATATATATGTATGTGTGTATATATGTTTTGTCAGCAGCATTTGAGCGTCATTCGCATTTGGCATTTGCTTGAATGAAATTTAAATCAAAGCACACACACACATACACACACACGCACACACACACCGAGACACAGCAAAAGGGAAAATGAAAATATAAAATGAAAATAGAAATAGAAAATGGAAAAGCTGCGCCAGAGATGAGGCTTGGGGCTAGAGATATGCAGTAGAGAGATAGAGTTAGAGAGAGAGAGAGAGAGAGAGAGAGAGAGAGAGGGGAGAGAGTGGGAGACTTTCGCCAATCCAATATATCTAATATAAATATTTTTGCAGTTGTTTTTGGTAAAAAGGATTTCCGCTGTTGCCAGCACAACAACAAAATCAACCCAAATGTTATTGTTGTTGTGTTGACATTTTCTTTTGCCTAACATGCATGTGTGTGTACGTGAGTGTGTGTGCTTTAGTGTGTGTGTGTGTGTGTGTGTGTGTGGGTGTCTTTGCTGGCCAATTTAAATAAACATTTCGCACCCGCTTTGCCTGACGTTGTTGCGCTGCTGATTTTATTATGTCCAGCAACAACAAAGTGTCGAAAGATGTGCGAGTGAACGACTAGCAGATGCCCTGTAAGCTAGGGAGAATAGAGAAAAGTTCACGTCATGCAAAGAGAGGGAGAGTAGACAAGGCAATGAAGTCTTATGAAGACTTCTATAACTTTAAATGAAAACTGTGAAGTTTATAGAAAATTACCTTGAACATATGTGAACTACAAATGAAAGCAAGACTTTGATAACTTTGAAAAGAGAAGCTCAGATAGAGGAGTAGATAAGTGTAATTTGATTGAAGTTCATCTAAGTATATCTGTCATGTATTTCAGTTGTTGTGACATGCGTTTGCTTGCCCTAAGTATGCCCTAAGCGAACAGTTGACATGGCTACAGGGTATGTCACACAAATAAAATCTGTGCAACAGCCAGATAGACAGAGAGCCAAACTAACTGTCTGATGATTATTTGTGTTTACTTACACACACACACACGCACACACAGAGAAAAAGACAGAGAGAGAGAGATAGAGAGAGACATAGAGACATAGAGACATAGAGACAGCGACAGCGACAGCGACTGTCAGCAGTTGGCGCATTGTTCGGCTGGCAAAAGTGTTGCATACTTATGTGAATGGCTGTGTGCTGGCGTGCGATTACATTTTTACCTACTGTGCCATAATTTCTCATTAGCCCAGTGGCCGTTAAATGCCGCTGGCGTTGACCATTTTTCACATTTGCCTGGCCAGCTACCTACCCAACGTCGTCCCATTTTGCAATCAGCGAAGGCAACAACAGCAACAGCAACAACGACGTAAACAATTATAAAGCAAGCGCCCAACTGTGAAGCCAGCAAAACAAAAAAAAAGTATATACATATATATAAATATAGCGAATACACACGGAAAATCACAAACATGTTCTGATTTGTGTTGTCCTGTGTATGCCACAGTAAGTTGCGAGTCCCGACTCCCGGCTCCAGAGTCCTGTGTGCTGTGCGCTGTGCGCTGTGCGCTGTGCGCTGTGCGCTGTGTCCTTCGTTGTCAGCTTCTTAGAGCTCTGATTTGGTGGAGGACATAAATTCTTCAGTTTTTATTTATTTTTATTATGGCTACTTTGTTGTTGTTTATCTATCTTGTTCAGTGCCCTCTCTCTCTCTCTCTCTGTGTGTGTGTGTGTGTGTGTGTGTTTGTGCCTTTGTCCCCTTCTTGGTCGTCGTCTTCTCCTTCTTCTTGTCCTTGTTTGGGCTGCCTTTGAAGGATTTTAAAGTTTGCTGGGCTCCTGCCTCAGCACTTACTTTTGGCCCCGTCTTCTTGTTGCTACATTCTTATTTTTAGCTGGCAATAATTCCTGTTTATGTTCACATTATTTTTAGCTCTATATAGTCCGCATATGATGGCCATACACACACACACACACACATACACACACACACATTGTACAGTGCTCTATAAAATTAAATGTGCCGGCCTTCAAAGCAGTGGCAGTGGCAGTGGCCGCAGCAGCAGCAGCCAGCATACAGTGTGCTATGAAAATATTGCACACTTGCATGCAATAAACTAAATGTTTCCCATTTGGATTCCCATTGAGTCCGAGTTTTAGTTACTCGTTGCAATCATCTCAAAGTAAGTCGCCCAAACACACACACACACACACACACACACACACACACACAGGGTGTGCGCACAGGGTGACCATGTTAAATACAATTTAGTTTACGTGCCAACGGTTGACCTCATTTGCTGCAAGCAAATCAAACAGCAGCAAAGCAAAGCAAAGCGATTCAATGATATATTGAAGCAAATGTAACACAAAGCCAAAGAAGAAATGGAAAAGAAACTAGCCAAAGTCCGCTATAGATGAGCAGCAATTCAATTTGAGTAAAACATGAGTAAAAGCAAGAAGCTTATAGATATTGCGGAAGCTTTGCTTCACATTGCTTATCTAATCACATAATGCTTCTCAGCCTAAACAAAAGCAGCTCAAAGGAAGCTTGCTTTCAATTGAGAACATAATGATTTGAGGAAAGAAACGTTTTCCTAAAGTAAGTTATGAAATGGAAATGAAGAAAGAAACTTGTAGAGACTTGTCTAAAGGTCTTTTGATTAGCTTTAGAGGATCAGACCTGTCGCTTCTCTGCCTTCAAAGAGAGTTTCCAGTTAATTCAAAGAAAGTTTGGTATGTGAAGAGTAAGTTCAGAAATGATAAGGAGAAGGAAACTTATAATAACTTATCTGCTGGCCTTTTCATTACCTTGGCAGCCTCACACATCTCGCTGTTCTGCCTTCAAAGAGAATTTTCAGCTAGTTCAGAGAAAGTTTAGCATTCTCTCAAACGATATGAAGAAAGAAACCTTTATCTAAAGTAAGCCACGCAATGAAAAAGATAGAGAGAAACTTGTAGGAAACAAAGTATTCGTACAGGTCCTCCCCTTACCTTTGCAGCCTCACTCATGTGCCCTCTCCGAGCTCTAAGGAATCTTAGTATTTTCTCAACTTTTCTCTAACGGAATATCTTTCAATTTGTCATGCAGCTTATTAGTATGAATTATGCGTATAGTTTTGTTGCTCACTGTGTGCTCTGCGCGCATACATAGCTCCTGCCAGCTCTACTCCATGCCATGTTTTGCTGCTTTTCTTCTTCTGTTTTTTTTTTTTTTTTTTGGCTTAGCAACTTAACGAGCAACACCCTCGCACACACACACACACACGCATTCACACATGTGTGTGTGTGTCTGTGTGTGAGTACATGTATGTGCGATACCTACTTACATATGTAACACATACTTTTCGGCGCCACTGTTGCTTGTTGTTAATGCTCACTCGCTGCTTTTTTTCTTGTTGCTGCTGCTGTTGCTACTGCTGTTGTTGTTGTTGCTGCTGTTGTTGTCGCTGTTACTCTTAATGTTCGCGCGAGTTTGCTTTTATGGCTTTGTATTTATAATGTTTATTTCAATTTTATGCTCTTATTAAGCTTGCCAAACACACACACACACACACACACACATACACACAATCACACAGAAACACAATCCACAACATGCTGTGCTCCATTTTGATACCCTGAACCCACATTGAAAATGGCACTGCAGGGTATATGGGCTGCAAGGAAAAGTATGTTACGGGGTCCACAAGGCTTATACGCTAAACATTACTAAAGAAGTAGCAAATTTTTTGTTGAGCTTTACCCTACTATACTTACTGCTCAGTCGCACTACTATTTTCATGAACACAGCTGTATATGCTTGATCATTATGACGAGCTGCGTCGATATGGATATTCTTCATTTCTTGACGTGAAGTCGATTTTTAAGCTTCACTTGAATACCGCAAGAGATGGAAACTTTAGCAGCTGCGGGGTATCGCCTAGTCGGTCACTCCTCACTAGAGCACGTTTGCTGATATTTTTTGACTATTACAGTTTCCGTAAATCTTTATGCTCTATACCCAGTGGAGCGCATTGAGTGGCTATAGGAGTAGCCGCAAGCAGCGCAGCTTAGGATCGCAAGAAGCGCAACCAAGTCGATTCCTTTTTCTTCAATGTTTGCTGTTGCCTCTCACAGTTGCTTCTTCAATCGGCCTCTCTCTCTCTCTCTCTCTTTGATCATTCGGCTGTATATAAAAAAAGCTTTTGCATCAAATTGCTATCGCTGCTTATCATTGCGCTGCTCGCTTCAGGCAGCTCGACTTTCTCGTCTGCCTTTGCTTCTCGCTTGGCTACGCAGTTCGCTGCTGGCTTTACAGGGTATGGCTTTAGTCGTGTCATCTTAAGAGTATAGATTTCTTACTTGTTTTTTTTTCGTTGGCTTATTCTCTCGTTGTTGTTTTTTTTTCCTTTTTGTTGAATATGCTTAATTTTTATACTTTTTGCTGTTTCGTTTTTCAATGCTCGTTCACGCTGTGAAATGAAAGTTTATTGGTTTTGTGCATTGTTCCTCGTGCTGCTTGTGCTTCTGTCTGTTTGCAATTGAAGCAGGAGACGGGAATGTTTTGTTTGAAATGCTTTTGTCTATAGTTGCCCTCGCCTTTCGGGTGGTCAGTTGACTCGACAGCAAGAGTCAGACAATGGCAAATCTCTGTTAGAGTTGAGCTGCTCTGAAGATGAACCCAACATTGATATATGTACCTGATATGTCTGCTTTGGGGCGTGGCAAAGAGGCATATGTGCCTCAGCCTTAGAGCTGCCTCAGAGTGAGCGTGTATTCAGGCGTCGATTGCGCCCGTTTGCTAAAGTCAAACTTGCGCTGTTTTTTATTATTTTTTTATTTTTTATTGTTTTTTTTTTTTTTTTTTGTAGCTTTGCTTCATTTGCTGTCCTGTTGCTGGTTAGCCATTGTTGCTGTCGTCCTTTGACATGCATTGTTGATTGTTGTTGCTGTTGCTGTTGCTGTTGTTGCTGTTGTTGTTGTCAGCCCGAGTAGTAATAAAGGTAATAAAAGTCATTATATTGTGCTGCAGGGGATTATTGTTGGCATTTTTAGCCACATATTATAAAAGTTGTAAATTGCGTTTGTGTGCGTCGTCAGTATGAATGCCACAACAACAACAACAACAACGACAACAACAATAACAAGAGCAACAACAAAAAGGCAGCAGCAACAATTGTCATAACAATAACGGCAATTGTAACTCTTTTTAAGCGTGACAACAATTAAATTAAATTAGCAAAAATTGTAACAAATATTTAATGAAATACCCTGTAGCGACAACCGATCGCCGAAAAGAGGGGCGTATTGATTGTGTGGGCATGAAAAGAAAAAATTCTTGATATATACAATTCAATATGCATAGAAATAAATATATTTGAATATATTTAAAATTTATTAAATTTAAATTAAATATATATTTATTTATTAAAAAATAAATAATATTTATTTAATTAAAAAATAAATAATATTTATTTAATTAAAAACTAAATAATATTTATTTATTTTGATATTAATATAATTATAAATAATAGCGGAGTCTGCTCTCTTACTTTTCCAATTCTGTTCAATTTTGTACCACTGTTGCAGTAGTATTGGTGTGCAGCTGAGAGCTTGCATAGCGTTGTTGTAAAACTATCATGCGAGTCCGTTTGCGCGCTTCGCATTATCACTCCAAGGGTGTGAGCGAGACAATGATAGCTGTTGCTGAGAGTAGTGCCGAATTTTGGCTGGTTGAGAGAGCGAGATGGCTACTTATGGCTCCTCGAACATGTTCGACATGCTTGTCATGTCACTAGATGCGGTGAAGATCCCTAGAATTTGAGTGAGAGAGCGAGATGGCTATATAGCTAATTCGAACTGTTTAATTGGACGTAATAAAGGCAATGGCAATTGGCAATTTGTTATTGGGCGAAGTTGTAAGAGTGTAAAATTAAAATGAAAGTTGAACAAATTGATTGGATCACGACGTAAATTGAACGTTTACAAATGAAAATTAAAATTGTTTGATTTAGTGGAGATAAAGTGAAATTGAACTCAATAAGATGAGAAGTCTGTTGATCTTAATACTTGTTTCAAATTGTTTTCTAATAAATTTCAAATTGTTTTGTTTATTATAAAATAATGCTGTCTGTTAATTCAGCCACACTACTATTTTAATGAACACTGCATATATCAAATGCGTGTATGCCCAGGGTATCGCTGAGTCGTATATCGTCTGCTCTTCATGGCTTATTTCATTTGTTTTTACGCTTATTTATCGAAATGTTTTCAAATGTGGCTTTTGCCTTTGTTTATTGTGAAATTTAATGTAATTATTTTCGTTTTTTTTTTATTCACTTGTTGTTGCCATTTAATTTTTATAATTTTTTTTAGTTTGCGCATAACATATGCTATTGTTAAAGTGGGCGTGGCTGCAATGGATATAGCCTAGAGTTTGCCACAAATCTGTTCGTGTTTCCCTCTCTCTCCCTCACACACTGATTTGCTGTCTCTGTCAGCTGCTGCTGCTGCTGCTGCTGCTGCTGCTGCTCCATACAAACACAATTAAAAATCACATTAATTAAATATTTCCAAAGCAAAAGTTTTGCCATTTCTTAAGCTTTCTGCGCCACTGGCCACGCCTTGTTGTTGCTGTTGGCCTTTGTTTTCCAACACTGCCGCTGCCGCTGCTGCTTCTTCTTCTTCTAGCAGCTATTGCCTGGTCGAAGTTTTTGCAACTTTTCGTACGTCAATGCGAAAAATACTCGCAATAATGAGAAGGCGGCCCGAACGCAATCGCCATCATTATATTTAATGCGGCTAAAAGCGGGCGTCTATATGAGTAAGCTGTCTGGGGGGGGAGATGAAAGAGGGCGTGGCTTAAGGGTTGGGCCACAGCTGACTGAGGTCTTAACTTATGCTCTAGCAATTGTTGTCGCTGCCATCTGCTGTTGTTGTTGTTGTTGCTGTTGCTGTTGTTGTTGTTGTTGTTGTTGCTCAAGCAAAAATCCTAAAGTTTTTCAATTTCGACAAACAATTGAGGTATTATCTGCTCAGCGGGCGTCGCTGCTGAGTCTTGGGGGGCCTTGGATATTGTGGGCTTGTCTGTCTGCTCGTGCGTCAAACGCATCCCAAAACTTCATTAAAATATTAATTTGCATGTTTTGTGCCGTGAAATTTGATGTTGCACAAGTTTTATTTTTTTTTTATCCCATTTCTCAAACACTTTCTCTCTCTCTCTCTCTCTCTCACACACACTCTCTCTTGCAGGTTTGACGTTCTGGTTAATGGCGGCGGCGCTGTCACCTTACAATTCCAACGTTCGCCATTCCGTCCACTCACACGCACCGTTTTCGTGCCCTGGAATCGCATCGTGGTGCTGCCACCAGTCCAAATGCAGCTGAGCGACGACGACGAAACGACCAGTCGCAATATTAAGTAAGTGTTCAGGCCATATCTGGTTATATTGGCTATAGTCTAATGCCAATTTGATGATTGTGTGTATGTGTGTGTGTGTGTGTGCGTGTGTCTTTCACAGAGTGGCTCCATTGAATCCGGCGCTCACATTCCTCAACTCCATACACTATCATACGGCGGATGAAGCGAACGATGCGAGCAAAGTGTGCATGGATCACGATCACGAGAAGCTGAAGCCGCAGCTGATTAGCACTTGGATGCCAAACGGCGTGGGCGCCATGCCCGGCAAGCGTGTCATCTTTGCCGAGACTCAGGTGAGCTGAATAACTATTCCTACCCCTTACTGCTTACCATTTGGCGTGGCTCATCCTCACTAATGCCACTCCTAATTAGCGAGCCGTGCAGCAGCGGGCAACAGCTGGACGCTGCGTAGTTTTAATTAATTTAAAGTTCGCCTTAATGACATTATAACTTTGCCAGGCGCAAGCAGAGAGACGCACAAAGAGAGCGAGAGAGAGAGAGAGAGAGAGAGAGAGAGAGAATGAGAGTGAGAGTGAGAGATGAGCATTACATTTAATTGCTGCATTACGGCTTGCGCCCCAGCTGTGCTCCGCGCAGCGCGCCAGCGAGCCAGCGACCTGACCGCAAGGCTAATAACTAACTCACTTAGAGGCAGCGACAATTATAGTGCTCTCGCAGACCCGCCCTCTGCCCCGATTGCCTCCTAGCTGCCTTTCGCTTTGACCTGCCTCGTTGCTTACTCTTTTTTCTACTCGGGCAATAATTTTTGATTGCCTGCATTTTGCAGTCAATTTTACAAGCTTCCTGCAGCTTAACGCATTGTTCAACACTGCACTATAGAGTCTCTCTCTCTCCCTCACTCTCTCTCTCTCTCTCTCATTCATTCTACTCAACCTTTGCCACTTTCCAACACTAAGCCATTCTGATTTCTCCTTCCACAGATTGTCCAGGAGTCCATTCAAATACCCGGCTCGGATCTGCATCTCACATATCAATCGTCGCAAGCCTCTGGCTATTTGAGCATTGTGCGCATGCGTCTCACCTCGGAGATAATACCCAAGACTCTGACCCATGTGCATGTGGGCGTGGAGATCGAGGGCGCACTGCATGTGAAGACCTACGAAGCGGATCCGAACTTGATACACACGTTTGCGTGGAACAAGCGCAACGTCTACAGGCAGAAGGTGTACGGCGTGACCATTGCTCGCATCTCTGTTGGCTATCAGCACAGCACGTGCCTGACTCCTGTTTGGATTACGCAGACGGCCAAGCTGCAGGGCTACGATGTGGACATCTCTGATATTGGTGGCTGGGGCTTGGACATACATCATCATTACAATTTCCATGAGGGCATACTGCAGAAGGGCGACGGCTCCACGCTGCACATGAAGGAATATCCGCGCACTGTCAAGGTGGTTATGGGCACGGGTCTGCAGCGTCCACTCAATTGTCCGGACTATTGCAACGGTGTGGCTAAGGATGCCAAGCTGCTGACACCCATTGCTCTGGCGACGGGACCCGACGGCAGTCTCTATGTCGGCGACTTCAATCTGGTGCGTCGCATCACGCCCGACGGCAAAGTCTTCACCATACTCCAGCTGAGCGCTACACAGGTCTCATATCAATACTATTTGGCCGTGTCGCCGGCTGACGGACATTTGTATATTTCGGATCCGGAAAGGCATCAAATACTGCGTCTACTGCGTCTCGAGAAGGTCAAGGATCCCAGCATCAATAGTGAACCGGTTGTGGGCAGCGGCCAACGCTGCATTCCCGGCGATGAGGGCAACTGCGGCGATGGCGGACCGGCCTTGCAGGCGCGTCTCTCGCATCCCAAGGGCCTGGCCATTGCCGCCGATCGCACCATGTACATTGCCGATGGCACCAACATACGCGCCGTGGATCCCAAAGGCGTCATTCATACGCTCATCGGTCATCATGGCCATCACAATCACTGGAGTCCGGCGCCCTGCTCGGGCACTTTGATGGCCAACCAGGCGCAGCTGCAATGGCCCACTGGCCTGGCGCTCAGTCCACTCGACGGTTCGCTGCACTTCATCGACGATCGCCTCGTGCTGCGTCTCACGTCGGACATGAAGATACGCGTCGTGGCTGGCACTCCGCTGCACTGCAGCAACAATAACCAGGACAATCGCGTCAACAAGACGGCCGCGGATAATGTGCTCGGCACTGTGCTGGCCATGGCCTTTTCACCCTTCGGCGATCTCTATATAGCGGACAGCGATTCCAGGCGCATCAATTCGATACGCGTCGTCGACACCGCTGGCAATATGCGTTACTTTGCTGGCAAACAGGAGGGCACCGGGTAAGTCAATCAATGCAGAGTGCAAAGGCGGGCGCCCACCTGCCCCCTCCCCAACCCAGCCCTTTCAACTCGTTCGATGCCGGCGACCATTGGGGACTCGCAACTTGTTTATGCGCATATTTGACCCAATTATCTGACGCTGGTTCGAACGCTTTCTGGCCATTTGCATTTTGCCAAAAAGCGATATCTCTAGAGGAGCATAAATAAAAGCAGACAGGCTCGAAATATGGACGGCAACGACTGACAGATGCGCTGTAGGGTAAGGCATAAGAGTTGTAGGTGAGGAAGGTGTGTGAGTAAAATTAGGGAAAAGTAAGACTCAATGGCAGTTCAAACTGTGTATCGATATGTATCGATGAGTTCAGTTTTCAATGAAGAGAGTGAGAGGAAGAAGAGCAGAGGTAGAGAGAGAGAGAGAAACTCCTAGAAGCATAGATCTCTGTGAATACTGAGTAGTTCATAGTTAGGTACTATTCATGCCGTACCAGATGAATCCTCGACTTTGCCTTAAGTCGCCCAACTCCTTATCCTGACTTGCTCCAGAGACTTATCGATTTTGGCATTGTGTTTTCGATAAAGCAAAAGAAAAAATCAGATTTTATAGAAAGTTTCACATGCAACCTCCTCCAGCTGTTAGCCCAAGTCTAAGCCTAATGCCTATGGCAAACACACTCGAGAGCCGTACACGCCCGCTAGCCAGTTAGATGACAAAGCAGGGTATACATATTTTTCAGCTGCACTTGCATAAAATTTGCTGCAAGTGCAACCAAAACTCGGGCAATAAATGTCAATGCAGCTAGGCTAGTGCTACAGTTTATATACACATATACAAATATGCATATATGTATATATATATAAGTGTGCGTGTGTGCGCGTGTGCGTGTGTGTGTGTATATCTATACGTCTGTCTGTGTGTGTGTGTGTGCATTTGAGGCCAATCGATAGCTGGTGCCGCACAGTTTACTTTATTTGACTTGATTAAATCTTCTTTAAAGCATCAAAAACAGTGACCAAAAAATTAATTGGAATTTTGACATTTGGGAATTGCTAGCCATATGTGTGTGTGTGTGTGTGTGTGTGTGTGTGTGTGTGTGTGTTTGTGTGTATAAGTGTGTTAGTGTGCCGCAGAGACAGCGAGCGTATTTGCATTTTGTGGCACACGCAGTGTTGGCCAATGCATTGAGTCGCATTGAATTGAATGGGCAAGTGGCAAGCAGCGCAAATGCCCCACAAACTGAAATGATTTCTGATTGAACAGTGTTGCAAAGTGCTAGAAAATTAACGAGCAGCTGGCAAAACCAACACAATTGCAGCTGAAAGCTGGCTGCAATTGCAAACAAAAAAAATGTAAGCAGTGCTGTAAAACGTTCAGTATGCTGGCAGCAAGTGTTGAGCAATGCATATTTATGAACTTGTAGATGCAAATGAGTTGAAAACAAATATGAACTGAAAACGAATTCAATTTCTATAAAGTGTTGGGTAAAGCTTGCAAAATTGCTCTGAGCAAAACAAACGAAAAACAAATGAAACACTACACAGCTGGTCTGATTCAAGCTGATTAAATCAAAAACTAGTGCTGGGAAATGGTTTTATACTGAAAAAGTAGACGCAATGCCTTTAAGTGTTTGATAACTCGTGCAAGAAAGTCCAGAAAGTGCACAAAATGTTGCAGAGTACTTGAAAAAAAAGCATAAAGAAAATCCCTTATGGATAATGATTAAACAGTGTTGGTTAACACTTCAAAATGAAATCGAAATATGCAAGAAAGAAACTTCAGCTGCGTATCAGAAGGCTGTACAGAAGACAAACATACAATTGAAGTTGCTCGCATATAAAGCGAAAAAAACAGTGTTGTAAAACACTTTGGCACACAATAATGAGAACTCACTGAACAGAGTTGAAGTGCGAACTGAAGAAAGAAATGAATGTATTTGCAAAATACAGTATACACTCAATGGAAACTCTGATCAACAAGAGAGAGAGAGAGAGAGAGAGAGAGTGAGTGAGAGAGAGGGAATATAAAGTCAGAGAGAGAGAGAGAGAGAGAGAATAGTGAAAAGTGATGCCGATAAGAATTTCGAGCTGAAATCTGATTATGAATGTATTTCGAATGAACTAAGGCTCTATATTAAGAGTTTCTCTCTCTCTCTCTCTCTCTCTCTCTTACCCACTTTCTCTTACTCTCCCACTCTCTCTGCACCGCACAAAATTGAACAAAGTAAACTAATTAATTTGTTTCGCTGATTAGTTTGCGGCTGCCCAGAGCCACGCACTAGGTGCAGCATAGCAGGTGGGGTGCATGCCATAAATATGGCATATTTCACACACACCCGCACACACACACAAACACACACACCCGCACACACACACCCGCACACACACACAGAGAGAGAACTATGTGCAACTTTATGCAGCTGGCAGTTTATTTAATCTAATAGAATTCTATTCCGACGCTTGTTTTGATGGACAGACCGATCGAGGGGCTGGGCGCGGGGGAGGGGGGGGGCTTGGTCGCGCGACTGTATGGAATTAAAGGGCTCAGCTATTGTAAAGCAGCAACAGCAGCAGCAGCAGCAGCAGCAGCTGCTTCGAAAAGTGGGCGTGGCTGGGCGCAGACGTGGCAAAAGTAATTAGCAGACACCGCAAACGGCGGCCGGAGCCAACGACAGAAACTATAAATCAACCTTTTTATTTAGTAGCTACTGCACGAAGCAGCCAGCCAACGGGGGCGTTCATTTCAAGTGGGCGTGGCACCGGCGCGCGATAAGCAAGCACGACAGAAGCGAAAGGATGGCCGGAGGGCGGGGAGCGGAGAGCGGAGAGGGGCCGAAGTGGAGCGAGGTATTGGGTCAGGTTTGCGTTGTCTGCACTTTACTTTAAAATGTTTATCGAACAAACAATGTCATCATAAATACGCGTCGGGTTACACAGCGCCTCGGCGAGCACCACCCTGGGCACCACACGCTGTGTGTCCCAGTGTCTCTGTGTTCCGGCTGCGGGGCGTGGCAGCGACATGTAAACGATGCCTGCGCCACAGATAACGGCGGTTGGGTGGAATGGACGACTGTTTGTGTGGGTGGCTCGGGTGGTTTGGGTGGTTTGGGTGGTTTGGCTGGCTTGGGTGGCTCGGGTGGCGTGGGTGGCTGGCTTAAGGGTCTAAGCATTTCCTGTTACATTACTAACGCTCTCGCAATGCTCTTGGCATCTCTTCCTCTGCGTTTTTGCCACAGCACTCAGACCTGCGACTGTGCCATTGGAAATGGCAGCAATGGCTCGGCGGCCACCGGACTGGGCGTGGCCAATGGAGGCGCCTACTCAACGACCGTGAATCCGACACGCAATAATGGCGGTACGACGCCAACGACACCAGCTGGCGGAAACGGAAATAATGGCAGCTCTGCCGCTGGCAGCGCCGGCAGCACCGGCAACGGCGGCGGCGGCGGTGGCAGCAGCGGCGCTGGCGTCTTGAACAGCAGCGGCGTTTGCGTCTGCCCCGGCGGCAGCATCTCCGGCAGCAACTCGGGCACACTTGCCGGCATTGTGGCCGGCGGCAGCCTAATGTCCACCGGCCCAACCACAACCACAACTGTGCTGCTGGGCGCTAAGACAACAGCTGGCGGCGCCGGCTCCAATCTGGGCCTGGGCGCCACCCTCAACGACGACGGCACCCTGAGCAATGCCGAAACGCTGCTGTCCTCCAACGCACGCTTCCAGGCCATCTCGGCCATCGCGGTGGCCCAAGACGGTGTCATCAATGTGGCCGATCAAGGTGAGTACATCAGCCAAACTAGAACTATACCTATAGACTTAAGTGAAAAGAGAAGCCACGAGATGGTCGATGTCTAAGAGAAGACGATGGGAAAAAAGAGCTAGTTGAAGTGAGAAGCAAAGCAATGATGAGAGAAGCATAACTGGAGCGAAAAGTCAGACAGAGCATAGCGAGAAGATAAGTTAGAAGCAAGGTTTAAGGTGATAACCATATGCAGGAAGAAGCTAAGTCTAAGCTGAGCTAGAAGCTGATAGAGAAGCAAAGCAAGAAGGAAGCTAGCTGGACTAATAACCAGAAGTGGAATGAAAACACAGAGAGAAGCAAACTATAAGCTGAGAAGAAGCGAGAAGCATCATTAAACTAAGCAAAGAAGTGTGAAGCGTGCTGTGCTGTGTTAAGTTGGAATAAAAACACAGAGAGAAGCAAAATAAAAGCTGAGAAGAAGCGAGAATCATCATGATATTGTGATAAGTTGGAATATAAACAAAGAGATAAGCAAAATATAAACTGAGGAGAAGCGAGAGTCATCACAAAGTTAACCAAAGAAGTGCGAAGCATTATGATATTGTGATAAGTTGGAATATAAACAAAAAGAGAAGCAAAATAAAAGCTGAGAAGAAGCGAGAAGCATCATGATATTGTGATAAGTTGGAATATAAACAAAGAGATAAACAATATATAAGCTAATTGGAAGCTAGAAGCATCACGAAGCTAAACAAAGCAGTGAGAAGCGAGCCGTGCTGTGATAAGTGCTTTCGACTTGTAATCAAACTTCGATTGCAAAAGGCTGATAAAATAATTTCACATAACGATAAATGGCAGCGACACATTGTGCTTCTCTGATTGCCGCCCGCTTCGCTTGTAAATAAATAAATATTGAATAAATTAAAAAAAAAAAAAAAACAAAAAAAAATCAATTTTTTTTTTTTATATTAATTTGCGAGTGAATTTCAAACGGAATTGCGCAATTGACCGCAAACGAAATGTTGATGTAATCAGTTAGCGTGTTGAATAATCGCAGCTAATAAACGCAAATGCGAATTCATTTGCTAGATGTCAATTCCAAATGAATACATTCAATTATTCGAATGAATATTCATGCAGCACTTAGCGCACGCACTCCGAGTGGGCCCGTGCGAGTGGGCCATGCGAGCGGGTGGCTGGAGCCAGCTGGCCAACTGCCATTTGCTCTAAATAGAAATTTGTCAACTGCAAATAATACACACACACACACACACACGCACACACATGCACACACACACGCGCACACTTTGTTACATTTCCTTTTTGGCACAAATTTAGATCGTATTTTATTTTCTTTCATTTGCTTTTGCCTCTGATTTTTCGTGCTGTGTTATCAATATGACAAGCAAAAGAAACAGAGAATTAGTGAGAAGAGAGCGACAGAGAGAACAAGAGTGAGAGTGAGAGTGAGAGTGAGAGAGTGAGAGAGAGAGAGACAGGTAGCATTTGTTAAAAGCGGAAGTGAAATTTGCGACATATTGCAAAACACAAAACGCAACAACAACAGCAACAACAATCATACAACAATGACAATAATAATAATAATGACAACAACAGCAACAGCAACAACAACTGGAAACAGTTGTCACAGCTGTGGTTGTTGTTGTCGCTGTAATTGGCCATTATGGCAAAAGCATTGAGCGGGAAATGAAATGTAGAAGTGTGCGAGGCCGAGAGGCAGAGAGCGAGAGAGAGAGAGAGAGAGAGAGAGCGAGAAAGGGAGAGAGGGCAGCGGGGGCAACAGTCAAGCGAAAGAAGAAATAAAAAGCGAAACCAATTTCCGTCACAATTCGAACGAGGACAAATTAGGACGAAATACACGCACACCCAAGCACACACCCAAGCACACACACCTACACAGCAGGTAGCACAGTTAGACGAAGAGGAAGCTTAAACAAAATGGCCGCCAATAAATAAGATGAAGCCCAAAGTGCTGGCAGAGCCAAAGAGCCGAAAAGCAAAAGCTCAAAAAACAACAAGAAAACTGAGGCAGTGAGAGAGAGTGAGAGAGCGAGAAAGGGGTAGGGTTAGGGGCTGAGAGCGGTGGATCAAGTGGGTCGGTCGAGTGGGTTGGCTCTGGCAAGGTATAAATTTGAGTGCATTAACAAAACGTAATTTGATAAGACCAAAAATGTAATTAATAAATTTCGACAATGGGCCAAGACGAGCTGCGAGCGAGCGTAGAAAGTGTGGAGCCAAAGCGACGCGACGCGACGCGACGCGCTGCGACGCTAACGATGTGCGCTGCACACGGCAAAAAGTGCGGAGGGGGCGGGGGTAAGAGAAAAAAAAGGGAAAAGGGAAAAGGGGTGGCTGGCGAGGGTCTGTGGACGCTTGACAACACAAAACAAATTAATGAAGGGCAGAAGGAAGAAGCAGCAGCAAAAGTAAAAGTAGAAACAAATAGAAGAAGAAGAAGAAGAAGAAGCAGCAGCAGCGGCAGCGCCAGCCGTGGAAAGCAAATCAATGACTATAATTAATCAAGTTTTAGTCGCGTCGGAAGTGGAGAGACAGAGAGTCTCCACGTGTGAGTGATTGCCTAGCGGGCAGCCTTGCGGAGGGGCTGTATGCTGTATGTAGTGTGTGTAGCTGGCTGGGAGCTGCGTTTGGTTTTGGCCAAAAGCGAAAAAGTGAAAATCAATCTTATTACCTACGCGGCGAATTGGCGCTTGTAATGCGAAGCGAAAGCAAAACCTCGAGCCGAGCCAGAGCCCCAAGCCCACACTCGGCTGAAAGCTATGAGCGTGCATTAATCAAAAGCGCAATGTGTATGTGTGTGGCTGTGTGTGTGTGTGTGTGTGTGTGAGGGTGTGTGTGGGTGTGTGTAGAAGACAGTCGGTAGTAAAGCATGTGCTTGCAGGGGCAAGCGTTGGGGGTTTAGTTAGACCGAGCAAAACGTAAATAAGCTTCATTAAAAGCTTATAGCTTAAGTGCCAATGCAAGAAGCTACACTGAGCGAAAAAAGCAAAGTTATATGGAATGTGTTACAGCTAGTGAATACAATGCTTGCAGATACACACTGACAGCTGCTCGACACCTAATTTCATTTGGCAATAATTAGTTTGAAGCTCGCAACAAAGTCAGTTGATTATTTTGGCCAGTGTAGCCGCGTGTGTGTGAAAAATTGTTGCGTTAAATGCGTTGCTGGCATAGGAAGAGCAGAACAGAACAGAGCAGAACAGCGGCTTAGACGCTGCGAATTGGTGCGAATGACAACGCAAAAGCTGATCAATGGGCGAGCTGGCAGCACTGAAGGCATTGAGCAAACTAGGGGTAACTGGGAATAATCAGAAAAGTTGTAACCTAAGCTCATTAATCGCACAGAGTGAGAGAGAGAGAGAGAGAGAGAGAGAGCAAGGGTAGTCAATACTTGGCCTGTAATTAAAAAGAAAAACTCATTAAAATTTAGTTTCATAAGCTATGAAAAGTTTAAATGAGAAACTATGGAAAAGGTGGCAACCCTGAACCCTGAATTGCATTACGCTCGGCGAACGATATATGATGTTTGAAAGCCAACTAGTTGAGAACTTTTGCCAGCTTGTCTGTTTGCTCTCTCTCTCTCTCTCTCTCTCTCTCTCTCTCTCTCTCCCTCTCATTCTCCCTTTTCGTAATCGTGCTCATATTTGAATAGTTTCTCTATGTGCAGCATTCGTAGCTGTTTTCTGTTTGAGATTTCTGCTTTCCTTCTTTCGTTCTCTTTTGCTTTTGCACGCACTCCTTTCATTGTCTTCTCCTTGTGCCTTATTCGTCAACGTTTTGCCATTCGAGCTGCATTCAAATGTGAATGGGACTAACTAACTGTAACTAAGTAACTAGAACTTACCCTTAGCAGACGTCACACAAAGCGCACAAGGAATGGAGAGAGAGAGAGCGAGATGGAGAGATATATCGGGGAGCGGGTAGAGCTGGAAGAGAAAATGCATTTAAATTCCATTTGAATGAATATTGGCAACACTTGTGCGCTGTCACATATGCCAGCTAGAAAAACAGCTTAAAATCAGTGAAGCTGAACGAGTGAGCGACTGAACGACAAACCGATAGACCAATAGACCCACAAAAACCGATACATGCTGAGCATGTGGGCGTGAACACAGAAACCCCTTTTTCGCAGCGAACAAAGCGAGGGAGAGAGAGAGAGAGAGAGGGAGGGAGAGGGAGACAGCGAGCGAGAGCGAGGCGACTGACTGGCAGCCAGCCCTTTGGCACAGCGACGAGCACAAACAAGTTGTTCACTTTATGGGGTCATTACCATTACATTACATTACATTATACACACACACACATGCACACATGTCGTGTGGAGCTGTGGGGGGCACGCCCTCGCAACCTCCAGTGGAGCGAATTGCATTGCATTGAAATTCGCTCAATCGTTGACGCCACAGCATTTGGCGCTCTGCCAATGTCCTGCGTCCTGAAAATCCAGCTACCTCAGCAACAATCCCCCATACCCCATCCCCATCCCCCATCCGCCAGCTCCTGTTTTTGCTTTGCCCGCAAACATGGAAAACTTGTCCCAAAATGTGACCCCAAAATGGATACTCAGCCAACAGCGGGCGCAGCTCCGCTCAGCTCAGCCATGGCTACCAAACTATTTGGCTCTGCTTCTGGTGCGCTGGGTAAATGAACTGTAACGCAATCAAATCAACACCGACAACAACAACAACAACAACAATGGAAACGAACAACCAAACAACGTCTTAAATATTTTATTGTCATATGCGAGCGATTATCATTTTAATGTGAATGCGAATAGGAATGGGGAGGAAAAAACGAAATGTCAATACGCTTAAAGACGTGGCCTAAGCTTGAGACAAAGTTGAAATTATCTAAGGAAATTTTAGAAAATATACATAAGAATATATAGAGTAGACTTACAGTAACAGCTGAGCTCTCAACCTCGATAATGAGGCAACTGAGGAACTAAGAACTTGCATTTCAAACAGAAAAATCGAATGTGCTGATTATTTAATATTCAAAGGCACTGCAGCCTTTATTACTGCCAGAGATCTCATTACTTTTAAAATAGTTTCCATTTAATGGAAATATATATATATATATATAAATATGTATACAAATATGTATGTGTGTGTGTGTGTGTGTGTGTGTGTGTATGGTACGAGTTATGACAGCAGACTAGAGTTGCTGTCAGCCGTAATGGAAGCAACTGCAGCTACTTATTTCTAGCATTTCGTCTGCGTCTCTGTCTGTCGGTGTTGTCAACTGTTGTCGTCGCTGTTTGTCATGCAAAGCTGGCAAAAACAAGCAAATTTATGCAAATCCAAAGCGATTTACCAACACTAACTTCAAATGTAACGCAACACAGGCAACAGCAACAGCAAGAGCAACAACTCTGGCACAACAGCCAGCAAATTGCATAAAAATACTTAAGGCAGGCAGACACCTCTCTTGCCCGCACCCTCTCTCTCTCTCTGTCTCTCTCTCTCTCGTTCGCTCGCATGCTCTCTCGCTCACATTTTGTTACGCTTTTTTTTTTTTGGTGCAGAGATTTTAAAACTTGCAACGTTTTATGGGCAGCCGTTGTGTGGGCGGACTGTAAAAGCAAACAGCTGCAAGAAGTTGGCGTTTAGCTTAAGCAAATGCAGTCAAAAGAAAGTGTGTGAGAGAGAGAGAGAGAGAGAGAGAGAGAGGGAGAGAGATGGTCAGAGTGGGGGCGAGGCGGCCTACAATAGCAAGACGCATTTAATGACCAGTTTGAAAGGTATTTTACCTGCGTGCAAATGCCAAAGTACAACAGCATCGAGATGCCGTAAAGCTAAAGGATTGCACCCAAAGTGCTTTATTGTTGAGTGCAGTTACTATGAGGGCAATCGCTATCATACAATATTTTGTATATAATTGCAACGAAGAGCAAAGAATGAATCGGCAAACGAGAATATAATTCCCTGGCTGCTATCTCTATCAATGCTCTTCATAGAAAACTTTACTCTAATGATCTCGTTGCCCATTCAGTTCGTTAAGTAACAAAATGTCTTTATCTTCTCCCTGCACAGGCTCACTGCATGTACTCGCCTTGGAACACTATTTGCCCTCACACGATGAGAACGGTGAATTCCATATACCATTCCCGCCGTCCAGTGAGATCTACGTATTCAATCGCTATGGCCAGCATGTGGCCACCAAGGATCTGACGTCGGGCAAGACACGTTACAGTTTCCTCTACTCGAAGAACACGAGCTTCGGCCGGCTGTCGACCGTCACGGATGCCTCGGGCAACAAGATACAGTTCCTGCGCGACTATAGCAATGTGGTTAGCTCCATTGAGAATACCCAGGATCACAAGTCGGAGATACAGATCAATGGCATCGGCATTATGACAAAGCTGAGCGAGAAGGGACGTCAGGAGATCGAGCTGGACTACGATAGCAATACGGGTCTGCTGAACTCACGTTCGTCGGGCGGCGAGACGTACATCTATCAGTACGATGAATTTGGTCGTGTCACGGGCATGATACTGCCCAGCGGCGAGATCGTACGCATCACCTCACAGCTGGCGGACAACAAGGGACTGACGATTTATGTGCACGCCTCCGTCGAGTCACTGTTCTCCCGGGAGCGCATGTCCGGCGCTGGCGGCTCTGGCGAGAGCAATGCCAATGAGCTGCTGGTACTCGGTGGCGTTCGTTCCACGTTCCTGAAGCGCGGACGTGCCCATGCCGATGCCGAACTGAAGGCCAACAATACGCTGGTTATACACGGCGCCAATGGTGTTGTCGTCGAGGCCTCGGCCGTGGCGCGACATCCTCTACTGGAGGCTGCGCTGCCCGTCGAAGCCGAAATGCTGGCCATGTGGTCGCATCAGAGTGTCACCATGGGCGACGGTCTAACCAATTCCATGTACTCCGTTTACAATCTGGTCGGCGATGTGCGCAATCCGCAGCAGACGCTAAACCGCGAGATATGGGTGAACCAGTCGCGTGTCATTGGCGTCGAGTTTGATCAGTTCACCAATCGGGAGACGTTCTACGACGCGAATCGCACGCCCATATTGATTGTGGCCTATGATCAGTCCGGTTTGCCCAAGTCCTACTATCCGACGAACGGATATCCCGTGAACATCACCTACGATCGCTTCAATCGTGTCGAGGGCTGGGCCTGGGGACCCGCAGAGCTCAAGTACAGCTACGATCGTCATGGCCTGCTCTCGGAAATCACCTCGCAGCAGGATGGCATCATCAGTTTCGTGTACAACGATTGGAACCTCGTTTCCGAGATCGGCCTGGCCAGTCAGCGTAAGTTTGTGCTGCAGTACGACGATGCCGGCGGCTTGCGGCATGTCGTCCTGCCATCGGGCACACGTCACAGCTTCAGCATGCAGACATCCATCGGCTTCATACGTTGCACCTACACGCCGCCAGGCAGCACGCGCGCCTATCTGCAGCACTACAGCCATGCGGGTGCCCTGCTCCAGACCATACTGCCCGGCGATGGAGCACGCATTGTCTATCGCTACAATGCCGCCGGCCAGCTGACGGAGGTGGTGCACGGTGATGGACGCAGCGAGTTCCAGTACAATGATGCAACTGGCATGCCCAGCACCGTGTCGCATGCCGAACGTGAGCTCGAGTATCGCTGGGACTTTGAGTATGCAGCGGGACTGCTGACCGAGGAGCGCATCGACTATGTGGCCAAGACGGGCCTGAGCAATGCCAAGTTCAGCTATGAATATGACAACCAGCTGCGCGTGGTGGCACTCCAGGGACGCATCGGCGGTCAGAGTTTGCCCAGCCAGGCGTATGCCTACGACAGACGCACCGGACAGCCCAGTCTGATTGGACAGTTCAAGTTCACGCGTCCGGCTTTGAATCAGACCCAGCTGCATGACGGCACCGCTGGCTTTACGCGCACCGTCGACGGTCGCTTCCAGACGCAGTGCATGGCCCTGTCCATACATCGGCTGGAGGTGTTCCGCATGGAGTTCACGTATGGCGTGCATGGACGCATATCACAGACGCGCACCTACACGCGCAACATGGCCGTCAACAGCTATACGAACGTGAAGAACTACACATGGGATTGCGATGGGCAGCTGGTGGGCGTTGAGGCCCAGGAGCCGTGGGGCTTCCGCTACGACGACAATGGCAATCTGCTGTCGTTGACATATCGCGGCAACACCATACCCATGGAGTACAATGCCCAGGATCGCATTGTCAAGTTCGGCGAGGGACAGTACAAGTACGATGCCAGGGGCCTGGTGGCACAGAATGCGCGCGAGGAGCGCTTCCATTACAATACACAGGGCCTGTTGGTGCGCGCCTCGAAGCGCGGTCGCTTCGATGTCAGATACTACTACGATCATCTGAAGCGTCTGACCACACGCAAGGACAACTTTGGCAATGTCACCCAGTTCTTCTATACGAACCAGCAGCGTCCCTATGAGGTCTCGCAGATCTATTCGCCGCGTGACGGCAAGCTGATGTCGTTGACCTACGACGATGTCGGCCACTTGATCTATGCCCAGGTGTACAGGCACAAGTACTATGTGGCCACCGATCAGAGCGGCACACCTTTGATGCTGTTCAATCAGTACGGCGAGGGCATTAGGGAGATAATGCGTTCTCCCTTCGGTCATATCGTCTACGATTCCAATCCGTATTTGTATTTGCCCATCGATTTCTGTGGCGGCATTTTGGATCAGGTGACCACGCTAGTGCATATGGGCGATGGGCGAGTTTATGATCCACTGATTGGCCAGTGGATGTCGCCCGATTGGCAGCGTGTAGCGGAACGCATCATTACACCGACGCGCCTCCATTTGTATCGATTCAATGGCAACGATCCAATAAATGTGGGCCAGGAGCGTCATTATCCCGCCGACTTTGCCAGCTGGCTGCGTACGCTTGGCTACAACGTGGGCAACCTAATGCCGCAGCTGGCCAAGGATTTGTGGCAGCCGCCAGCGCTGTGGGGTCGCCCGCCAACCAACCCGATTGCGCTTAATATGCGGCGTCCCTTCGACAATATACCCACCATGGCCGTCGAGAGCGGCTTTCTGGCGCATCTCAACGTTCGGCGCATGTCCGACTTTGAGCAGCTGTCGGCGCCACCGCGTTCCGCTTTGAAGTGCGACGTCATGGATCCGTCGCCAAGGATCATTGGCTCCGATACGGAGCCGCCGTTTGGCAAAGGCATTGTCGTTTCGCGCACCGCTGACGGCCAGGCGATTGTGTCCAGTGTGCCGGCCGCGAATGCCATCTATCGCGATGTCTATACGAGCGTCTTCAATCGCTCCAAGCTGTTGCCGTTCACCTTTGTGGTGCACAATGCCCAACAGGACTCGTTCTTCTTTGTCAAGGAGGATGCGTGGCGCGCCAGCGAGGATCGCCAGCAGCTGAAGCGTCTGCAGGGTCAGGTCAACACCACCTTCCATGAGATCACGCGCGAGTCGACGCCAGCCGGTTCCGCTGGTGCAGCGGCCGGCGGTGCCGGCGCTGGCAGCTCATCTGGTGGCAATTACTTGGACGTGAAGATCCATGGTGCGCATGCGATCATCAATTTGAGATACGGCACCACCGTTGCCAAGGAGCAGCAGCGTCTGATGCACCATGCCAAATTGACGGCGGTGCGCAAGGCTTGGCATCGCGAGAAGGAGGCACTCCGCAGCGGCCTGACCACGGCCCTCGAGTGGACACAGCAGGAGAGCGACGAGATACTCAAGCAGAGCTATGCCAACAATTATGAGGGTGAGTATATACACGATGTCGCTCTCTATCCGGAGCTGGCCGAGGATCCCTACAACATCAAGTTCGTGAAGAAGAAGGGCGCCACTGGCGGCGCGGCCGGTGTCTCCAGTGCCCAGCGGCGACGGCGCAGTCTTAGCTGGTCCACGGACGACCACGAGGCGACGGCGGATGCGGAGCCAGTCGCATGTTAGCTCCTAAAAACCCCCCAAATACGATATAACACAAGCAAAGCCCACTAAATATAATTAAATATTGATAATTATCATAAATGCGAGTATTATAGCCACTGGGTTAGCAAGCAGAGCAACCGACACAAACACAGACACAGACACAGAGACAGAGACAGAGATAAAGGAAAAGCAAGAGATAGAGATAGAGATAGAGAGAAGGCGCAACTGTACTAAATACTAAATAATAGGCCTACAGAATAAACTATATATATATATATATATATATATATATATATATATATATACATATACATATACAAAATATATATGTTACTCGATTCATTTTTTTTAAGTCCAAGCTAAACAAGATTTTTTTTTTATTATTATTAATCGTTAGAGATTAGAAATGCGACACAGCAAATGCATAAAAAGTAAAGAATAAATATTATATGATATGCCATTAGAGCTATAGCATATATATATATATATGTGTGTATCTGTATGTGTATGTGTATGTGTATGTGTGTGCGTGTGTAGATGTATATGTGTGCGTGTGCATGTGGTCTATATACAATACTATACACACATGCATATATAGTTATAAGTGTATGCAAATCTATAAGCAAACGGCAGTTCTTACCTTTAGATACATGGAAATATATATATATATATATATATATATATATATATATATATATATATATATATATATATATATATATATATATAATGAAAACACCCCACAACAAACACACGAGTTTACATAACTATATATATATATATATATATATATATACATATACATATATATAGATATGTGCATATACAGCAACACACAAACAATAAGAGACTTGTGAGACCGCAGCAGTAGCATCGTCGTAGTAAGATATAGGGCTTAGACCTATCAAATATTACGAGCGGAAAACACAACAAAAAACAAAAAAAAAGAATGGAATTTTTTTTTTTTTTTTTTTTTGTTATATAATCGTGGTACTCGAGCTTTTTGAGACTGGCATAGTTTTAAACGAAATCAACCAAGACACAGAAACACACAAACACACACACACACACACACACACACACACATACACATACACAGAGCAAGAGTTGAGCGAAAGTCGAAGCAAACATATGCTACGTGTCCCATAAGAAAATACTAGATGTGTACGCATACATACATATATATCTAGACATACATATATATATATATATATATATATATATATATATATATATATATATATATATATATATATATATATATATATATATATATATTCCATAATAAGTGTATATAAATATATTTAAAAATAATAAGAGAAATGCAAGCATAGTTTTAGGCGTCGTCGCAGCTGTAGCTAATCTAAGCCGAGTTTAGACCAAACACAGAAACACAGAGAAAGGGACAGACACAGACACAGAGACAGAGACAGACAGAAGAGCTAGAGACGGAGACGGATACGGAGACAACAACAGAACACAACAAGCTCATGCTATATACACACGTATGTAGCCTACTTCGTATGTAAACAGAAAACAAAACAAAAACTAACTAAATAAGCAAAAGTAAAATATTTAAAAAAAAATATTCAACTAAAAATTAAAAAATAAATTTATATATATATATATATATTTATATATATGTGCGCCATAACTATAACTGTAATTGTAACTGTAAAACGACGCCGCCAATAAAACAGGCCAAGCAAAATTGTTAAAAGGAAAATCCAATTTTAAACTAAAATTTATCAACTCCAAATTTAGCTTTTAAAAACAAACAAAAAATAAATCATTTATTGCTTATACGCATTTTTTAACTTATTCTTTATGCTTACATTTAATTAATTTATTACTGCGACGAGTATTAAAATAGTTAAAATTAATTTTAATGCATACATTGATTATAAATTGACATAAATCATTAATTTTTTTTTTTTTTTTTTTTTTTGGCATCCTAAACTAACTTTTAGCCTTAGATATTATGATATGTAAAATGTTTTGTTATTATTTTTAAGTTTTGCGAGTAAAAAAAAAACAGCAGAAAAACACGAGCAAAAATAATAAAGAAATGCGAAATAAATAAAACTTTAAACTAAAAAAAAAACAAAAAACAGTATTAAACAATTAGAGCAAATAATACAGTAGCGGGAATACCCATGCTAAATTGCAGTCAAAAAGAAAAAAGAACAATTCAATCGAGATTTGATTTCCGATATTCGTTTCACAATGCAGCTGGTTCATTTTTTCCGTCCAACAACAGAGCTCGAGCAAAACTTTGACGAGCGCGACATCAACACGAGTTTGAGTTTTCATTTGAGTTGAGATTCTTGATTTTGAGAAAGAACTTTTCGTTTTTTGATGAATTGGTGCTTATCGAATTTATTGCAAAAAACTACTTAGAATAACATAGTGTATAAATATATATACGAAATAAAAAAAAAACAATTTTTTTTTGTTTTTTTTTTTTGATCTTTTAGCGCTTAAGTAACGCAGAGAGAAAGGAAAGAAAAAGAGAACGCAAAGAAATATAGTTTTGGCATAGAGAAAACTAAAATGAAAAAAAAAGAGAAATTGCTGAATTAGTTGCAAAAGCAAAAACCCAAAACAAGAAAATTTTTTAAAAATTTTGCAAACGTGGCCAAAAACAAAACAAAACTAAATAAAAAAAAAAATAAAGAAAAATGAAATTAAGAAAATAAATAAATATGAAAGAAGTGCAAGAAGCGGTAGATGTGGGCGAAACAACAAGAAAAAAAAACTAATACTAACGATAGACGATAAATGATAAACGATAGCCGATAGCTGTTAGTCAATAGACGTTAGCCGATAACGATAACGATAACGATAACACGTTTAGTTTGTATTCATTAATGGAACTTGGCAAACACCGCACCCGACCTAAGCAACTGCTAGCTAGATACATAGACATATGCACATACAGACGATGTACGTACATATATGTGTGTAGATTACAACGCAATGCATGCGCACGTGTATGTGTGTGTTAGGGGTCGTGTGTGTGTGCCACGCATACATACATACATACATACATACATACATATTTAGCATACATAGCGTTATATCAAAAGCTTCAGCTATATATAACTAGTTGTAGGTACAGTCACGTCGCGACAGCCCTAATCAGCAAGAAGATCGGTTTTTTTTTTCGTGTGTAAGTGTAAATACTACAAAATAAACTAACTAACTAGTAAACTAGTGTTGTATAACGCATACGAGTATATAGCACCATGCATTGATCCACTTTTTTTCCAACTGTTTTTTCTGTGGCTTTTCTTGTCGCTCGCGCCTAAAAAATGAAATTTATATATAAAAATATATACACTTAAATGTAAATGTAACAAAAAAAAACATTATATATATATATGAATATATTGAGAGCTACATATATATGTATGTATCAACTAAAATATGTATACCAATTGGTATTTTTGGTATTTAACTGGTATGTATTTTGTGTGTACTGTACTTTGATCACGTTTTACTTTTCTTTCTCGATTCGGGTTTCTTTTGTTAATTGGCAAACCAAAAAACAATTTGACAAACAAAATAAAGAGCAGGAGTCAGTTACCTATTAGAATTTGGCAAGCATTAAACAACAAAACAAAACACGGCAAAAAGCTAAAAAAGAAAAAAAAATTAAAAATTGCTTCAAAAGCAACAAAATACTAAAAATACTAAAGCAAAAACAAAAAAAAAAAAACAAATATGAAGCCAAAAAAGAACTAAGAGCTGAATTGCACACTAAAAAATAAATAAAATAAAAAACCTTAGAGCAAAGCATAAAATGGCTTAAGTAAAAAAAAAAATAAACTAAAAAAATATTTATATGTACATAAAATGATATTTTAGTATATTTATGTTAGAGCGCCGTCAAATAAAAAATGAAAAATAAAGGCAAAGTCAAGCAGAAAACACAAAAAAAAAACACATAAAAACTACATAAAAAATACTTAGCAAATAAAGAAACAGGGAAACAATTGAGATAAAAAAAAAAAAAATTAACATTTAAACGTTTTGCACACAACAACAAAGGATACAAAACACACACTGCCACACACACACACACACACACACACTCACTTCCACAGTCACACACACACGAACGCACTCAAGCGAACTGCAACTGCAACAACAACAAAGATGAAGAAAACGAAAACAAAATTTAGCAACAACAAGAATTTATGAGATATAATAAAAACGATAAATAAACTAAATACAAAATAAAGTAAAGCAAAACAAAAAAAAAACAGTTCATATTATTATTAATATTGAAAAAAAAATACAGAAAAGGAACAAATTATATTTACTAGACAAGAAAAGAAATACCAAACAAAATACCACACTCACAAAAAAAAAACAAAGAAAAAAGAAAATGAAGAAAACTTAAAGTTTGTAGTATATCAACTATGTATTTCACAACAAATAGAAAAAAATATTAAAAAAAAAAAAAACAAAAACAAAATATTGTAGGACAAATTCTACTTAAAGTAAAGTAAAAATATATAAAAATAAAAAACATTTTTTTTTGTAAACCTAGTGAAAAAGTCCCATACGCCCCCGAAAATTACGCTGAAATGAGCTAAGCACACGACTAAGATGCGCGCAAAGATGCGAAAGCTGCGAAGAAAGAAGCAAAACAAGTCAAAGCAGACGATTTAAAACTAAGCATATGAATATATATACATATACATATATATATATATATATATATATATATATATATATATATATATATATATATATATATATATATATATATATATATATATATATATATATATATATATATATATATATATATATATATATATATATATATATATATATATATATATATATATATATATATATATATATATATATATATATATATATATATATATATATATGATGAAAAACAACAATTATATATGGCATTATATTACAGCAAGCGCATATAGTAATATGCATACAATATAATAATAAAAATAATACTAATAATAAAAATAATAATAATAATAATAATAATGATTATATATGTATGTATATGTAATAATTGATAAATATATATATCTAAATATATATATATTTTAAGCGTATTAAGTTGAATTATAAAATAAACCACACACTTCTGAGGATATCAAGGGTCTAAGAATAAATAAAAACTAATGAATTAATTAAAAATAAATAAATAAATGAATATAAAGCTAAATGTCAACCAACCTAACAGTGTTTGCACTTTCATTTAATCATATTCGGATTCGATTCGCACAGCAAATGAATTTCAATTATGTTCTGTTACAGCTAATTAAATTTATAGCTATATAGCTATATATATGTCTTATGGGGCTGCAGTTGGATGTTGGTTGTCCACCATATGAGGAGCATGTCAACAGTTAGCCCCAGGTGCAAAAGCTGTGCAAGATATTTGCTTGTTTATATTTCCCACGCTTTCAGTGGGTCAATGTCAATGTCAATGTGTGTTGCAGATCTACAACTGAGCAATGCCCGCTCGACTTGTTTGGGCGCTTCTTCAATACTTCGCTTCAGTTAGCAGCAATCTGCGCTTGCATTTTACCTATATTCAGCTCAAACTGAGCACCGATGTCACTTCGAACTTACCGCTGCAACGCATAGACGGAAGACCCAGCGCAAACTTCGTATTGGCTCGAGTTGCTTGCTTGCAGGTTCGATCAGCAAAGGCCGTGGGTTTGCTCACAATCATTACTTGTCGAGCGTTCGGACGTGATGCTTGATATGCTCTGGATGAACTCCCGCTGCAGTCAATTGTGTTAGCTGACTCTCTGCTCTCTCTCATGTGTATGTGTATATATGTATATGTGCGCATACGTATGTGTCTATTTACCTATATATGCACAATCACCAAATCATAAATTTGTAATTCGTTGAAAATTTCGTTGAAATATGATAATTATTTCTATGCTCGTGTCAGTTGCAAGTCAAATCTTGATGAAAAATTTAAGCAACTAAATGTTATCGACAATTGCTCAACTAAAGCTATCGATAACTGATGTCACTCTTGTTTGCCTACTTTCGAGAGCAACGAGCACATTCCTTGTGACATGCTTTGAAATTTGTAAACTGTTTTTTCTTACTTTCTTTCAGTGTCGTTCATCTGCACAGCGAGCGCCACTTGCTCTGTCCCTCTGTCTCTCTCGCCCTCTGCCTCGCTGTATTTATCATTCTTTGTCTCTCTCGCATTTTGCATTGCAATAATGTTGCTTTTATTGTTAAAATATTCAAATTTATACAAAGCATCTTCAGGTGCAGCACAGTTGCTGCTGCTGCTGCTGCTGCTGCTGCTGTTTGCCAACTACAAACTATGTGTCAACAAATGAGTGGTGCGGAGTGGTGTGGTGTGGTGTGGAGTGGTGTGGAGTGGTGTGGCGCTACAACCAGGTGGCTAGCTTTCAGGTAAGTTCTGAGCCGACCGACAGCGACAGCTGAAGAAAACTGAAATAGCAAAAAATAAACCCCATTGCTGCAGCTGCATTATTTATCATGAAACGTTGAGCACTCGCCAAAAAGTGAAGGGTATGTGCCAACCGCCCAACCAACCAACCAACCCCCTCTATAAGTTGCTTGAAGATGCGCGACTGTGACTGCAGGTCGAGGCTGTTCGCTCGACTCTTTGCATTTGAATTAAAGAGCGCCCGGCATCATCCTTAATATCCTCAACAGTCATCTCATTCTCATACTCATACTCATACTCATACTCAGTCTCAGTCTCATGCGCAGCGTCATTCCCGCTTATTCTCATCATTATCAGCGCTCGCGAACATCATCATTATTATGAAAACGCGGCGCAGTCGTCTCTCGTTTTTGTTTTAAGTGCCAGAAGCTGGCAACGTTTACATTTTTTGACAGCAACTGCAAAGGCAAAAGCCACCAGGCCGAACCACCGCTGCCGCCGCAACCACCCGCTCCCAACTCTAGCCACAACATGCGTGAATATGTTGAAAATGCAACCTTCTACATATGAAGCCCCCATCCACAATTTGTATACCCTGTGGCAGGATAGAGCTGACAGCAGCAAGAAGCTAACTACGAGCGCGGCTAAGATCGACAGTTTATGTAGTCTAGGCAGAGTAAGAAGAGGAAGACAGAGCTAAGTCAATGTCAAGAGGCATCCATCGCTATCGATATATATCGATAACACAACACAACATCACAGCTGCTTGCAGAGCATCTAGCAGTCAGGCACGCCCAGCTCGAATGAATTCTCTCTTGCCTTGCAATTGTTTTGTCTTGTTGCTGTTGTTGCACGTTATTCAAAGTATGCACATACACTTGACATTCCGAAGCTGTCATTTCGTTTGGGCGCCTGTGCAAATATTTATGAGCAGCACTAAGGTAAAGGGCTACAGAGAAGACAGGTAGCTCGCAGCAAGTATAGCAGGTGGAGGGCATACCTTGTGCTCTATCGCTCTTCGTATTCTGCCTAATGAGCGCTGGGCTGCACCACGAATGCGCCCCGCTCGACTTTTAAAGCTGCACTACAAAAGCCTGGACATGCCGCACCGGACCGGACGCCACACACACACACACACACACACACACACACACACACACATACACACGCACACAGTGAGCGCTAATGGGCAGTGGACAGTGAGCAACACTCGCGCGTAATCAGCTTACGTAAATGTGCGTGGATGCGGTCAAATGTAGTTGAGGATTTACGCAAAAAGGATTTCCATGCTATAAGCCAGCAAGCAGGCAGTCCAGCTGGCAGCTGGGCCATGGAGCAGCATTGGACCTGGCAGCTGACAGCACAACGCCAAATGTTAAGTCCCTCGGCTGCTAAGTAACTTCAAGTCAAGTGACGAAACCTGCTTTTACAGCCGGCGGAAGAAAAACGGGCTACGTGGCAGCTGCTGCACCTCAAGAGGAAGAAAATGAGAAGAAAATCGCACCAAACGAGTCACCCTTCAAAAGCCAATCGATGCTCTCTTCAGTCTCTTTCTTTTCTATTAAAAGGAGGTTTTAAGTGGCCGCAACAAGTTCTTGCACTAGCCACAAGTCAATGGCTGGGACAGACGCTTGCTGTAATCAGGAAAAAGCACTTTGTAGCTGTATGTTTGAAAGGTCCAGTTCAAGTAGAAGCAAGATCACTGATGAAGCTGGCTTTAGCTCACATCTTCAGTGAATCTATGACGAGACAGAGGACTAAGGACCCGAAAGATGATGTCCGAGTGGTTGCCTAACAGAATGGAAGTTCAAAAGCCATTGTTGTCGCTTATGAGAAATGAAATCAATACGATGGTTATTCTTACAGATGTGTCTAGTCAGTTAGTAACTTTTTGAAGAAACCTCTGTAAAGCAATTTTGGAAGGTCAGCCTCATAGACAGGGCAGAAAGCTATGCAGCAGCAACTGCTGTGGCTGACAAGAGCTCAGATTGGCAGCTTGTGAACTGGCTGAAAGGACATAGCTGCTAGAGCTTGAGCTGTTCGAGCAGGACGCATGTTTGGCATTCAAGGCTCGTGACACGAGCAACAACGCTCTGGCGAACTATTTGCCAAATGTCTTTGATGCGGCAATGAAACATCAAAAAGATGCAAAAGTCAACATCACAGAGACACACACACACACACACGCACACACGCACACGCACACATACCTTGTGTGGGAGTATGCTGGCCACATTATTAACTAGTCGACAATTTGCTGCTGAATGAACTCTGCGAAGGCGCCTGCCGAGTAGGCGTCACATAAGGCGCTCTGGGATTAGGCGGAAGACGAAGTGACTTGGGGAATTTTGTGATGTGGTGCCGCCGGTGCTGAGGGCAAACTTTTGCATATTTGTTAAATACTTTAATTAATAATTTAGAAAGATAGCTAAAGACCAGCAGCAGAACCGAACAGGCGACGGGCTCAAGCTCGGGCTCTGTCGCTGACAAACAAACAGCAACCAGAAGTTGAGCAAACAACTAACAAAAGATCAAGGATTATGCGTGCCAACGCAGATAGATAGAACGTAGACGTGTGTGTGTGTGTGTGTGTGTGTGTGTGTCTCTGTGTGTGTGTGTGTGTGTGTGTGTGTGTGTGTGTGTGCAGGATGTGCGGCACGTTGATGTGGTCGCTGCTCCGCTCGAGGACAGGTCGCCGCTCTGCACTCGACTCGTTGCGCTCGGCTTTTGTGCTGAGCAAAAAAAAAAAAAAAACGAAAGGAAAACAAAGAAGATTAGACTAAAACCAAGGCAGAGGCGAGGGGCAGGCGATGGCAGGCGGAGGCTAGGCCGGCAGGTTGTGGGTCTGTGGACTGCGTGAAATGCTCATAAGGCAACTTGATGAGTTTAATTATTTGAATGCTTCAGCTCACACACACACTCACACGCGCACACAGTCAAAAACACACACACACACACACACACACACACACACACACACGCATTCATTGGGCGCCAAGGGCGCGCTACTCAAACAAAAGGCAGCTGCTTTTGTCACATGCAGTACAGCAAGACCTCTACCCGCAGCCTCTGCCCCCACCGCCGCCCCCCACAAGGGCCAAAAGCATACATAGGCTTGGTGGGAGGGGCAGTGGGTGGGGGCGGGCGGCGGGGCTAGGCACTCACATGCCTATGTGCGTGCCAAGAAACAACGAGGCATAGGCATGTCCTTGCACTCGCCCCTACTCGCGCCTACAGCCAGACAACATGCAGGCAACTGGCTCTGTGTGTGTGTGTGTGTGTATGTGTGTATATACACATACATATATATACATACACACATATGTATATATATATGTCTATATGTATGTGTACTTAGCAATTCACAATCTTTTTTGCTATCCGCAGCATTATCTTTGTGTCATACTATGCACGGAATGGTGCGGAATGTTTTTGAGCCAAGCTCACAATTTGCCTCAAATTTCAGAGGCGTTAAAGACGCATGGCGGCGCGAAGGGATGAGGACGGTGCTTAGTCCTGGTCACCAGCAAATGCTCAAGGCACAAATGCCATTTAAGAAATGCGCGCATGCTGGGCAAATGCATTCGAGGCTCTTAACGAACTTAAGCGCAAAAATGCTTGAAAAATGGCATTCATCAGGCAGACCAAAAGGAATTCCATTTCATGGAGACAGCCTTAAATGGAGAAGATTTTAGCATAAAGGATAGTCTCCGTGCCTGCTAGGATATAGGATATATCCTATTCCATTTAGATAATCAGAGAGATGATGCAGTGTTCAGTGTGTGATTGATTGACTGATTATGTTGTTGATTGATTGTCTTATTGAATGATTTCCAGCCAGATTGATAATTGATTGAGTGATGGACTTACTGGCCGATTGACTCAGAGACTGATTCATTCTGATTCATTCTGGCTGATTGATAGACTGAAGAACTGTATAAGTGATTAATTATTGATTAAGACTCTGCTTGATTGACCAACTGACTGATTGACTCAAAGAATGATTGACTGACTTATAGAGTTTGTAAATGGTTAATTGACTAACTTATCAAATGCTTAACAGCCTGATCGACGATTGATTGACTTTGTTAATGATTGAGTGATTCACTTATTCAACGAGTAGCAGCCAGATTGCTGATTGACTTACTGGCTGATTGATGCAGAGAATGATTTAGCTACTGCTTGATTGATTGACTGAAGGAATTTGTAGTTCATAGACTGGCTTACTAAATGATTAACAGCCAGATAGATACACTGCCTGATAGACTTACTAACTTAGTCTGTTATTAACTCATTGACGACCTGATTCCATTTAATAATTGACTAACTGATTGAAAATCTAACTGATTGATAGCTTGACTTATTGAACATTCGACTGACCCTCCAATTGGCCAAATGATTTGATTATTTCATTTGCTTTGATTTGGCAATGTTTCACCTCAGTAAATCGGTAAGTTGAAATATCAAAAATGCCGAAGCTCAACAATTGTTAAATGAATTTCAAGTGTTGTTGACGACACTACAACTTATTTTATACATTACTCTCTTCATCTCTTTTGCTATTGACGAAGCACTTGAGATTCTTGTTTTTCATTTGATTGAACAGCAGGCTACTGAAATATGGAATAGCATGAAATCGATGTCAAGCGGCGACTGTAAAATGCAAAAGCATCTTGTCAAATTGGCCACAGAAATGACCTCTTGGTTGTCATTACCACACACACGGACACAGAGAGACACACACACACACACAGACACACACACACATATCGAAATACAATGGAATGAGCTTGCGGTGCGACTGATGAAATGCGATGTTCGCTGCAAATGGAGCCAGAGCCAGAACTGGAGCTGGAGCTGGAGCTAAAGTTGATGTAGATAGCGCCAGCAGGTGGCCTTGGGGGCGTCGTGCTAGTGGGTTGGGCGTTTTGCGGGTACGTGGCGCGCTGGCGAACTTCACTTAATGTCAACTTAATTGCATTGTTTCAGCCACAAATTACAAAACGAGTTTTGCACAAGGTAACAAAACGTCGCCAGCCCCATGGCCTTGCCTCCTGCTGCTGTTGCTGCTGCCCCTGTTGATTCCGTGTGCTGGGTGCTGGGCGTTTGGCGCTGGCACCTGGCTTCTGGCCCCTAGCTAAAACGACACTGACAAAAATAGACATGTGAAACTTTATTTTTTTTTTTTTTTTGCATGCGAAATGAGCTCTTCTCAACTGTGAGTCTCTGCTTATGAGGATATTGCAATGAAAACTCCTAAAGCTGATCTGTAGCCGTGACAAGCTGATGATGACCACAAGTGTGTTTCTTAACTTGGCTAAAAGCTTGGCATATCATGGCATGGCTGTCATCGTTTTCTATATGAATCTCAGACTGTAACTTTCCATCAATGACTTCTTAACTCGAGCATTGACATCACTCTTAGATTGTGATTGTGCAACTCTAAACTGTTACTCCGAAGCTGAGAGTACACAAGGTTCCATACTTATAGCTGCCTAGCCAATCTAATCAAGCTGTAGATTTCTTTCAGTGTACAGCTGCATGGCACAACAATAACAGCTTAATGTTTGAGTGTGTGTTGTGTGAATGTGTGTGTGTGAAAGAGTGTGCCCGTAAAAAGAATCAATTGTGTGTGACCAAATTAAGTTCACTGACTCGCACACACAACGAGAGATCTCTCCCAGGGTGAGCGTGTGCATGTATATGTGTGTGTGTGTGTGTGTGTCGCCATTGTCAAGTGGTATCCAAACAGGGATTCATTTGAATTGAGTGGTGCCAGCAATGGACCAAAGCACGAGCTCCGGCTGCGGCCGTCCAGAGTGAGTGAGTGGGATAGACGGCGACGAGGTTATGCCTTTGTCCAGTTCTCAGTCGCTAGCTAAATACGACTGCTCCACTCTCTCCCTCTCTCTCTCTCTCTCTATCTCTCTTTCGTCCAGTCTACCTGGCTGGTAAATTGCAGGTGTTGGGCTCGCCTGCTGCTTCGTTGTGCACAACGAAATTGAAAACAGTGCAGAGCATCGCACACGCTGAATGCGTTACTCGAGCAATGCTGCACAGCAGCCAAATGAACGTTCACACACGCAGCTCTGCATGTGTGTGCATGGACGACACTTCATTTCCCCTTTCATTTAGTGCTCTGCTCTCCTCCACTGAGCTGTGTACCAGCCACTCATAATTGAGCGAAAGGTAGCGGAACAACGTCTTCAAGCCAACTGTTGTAAGCCGCATTTAAGTGCGCTTATCAAACACTATTTGGAACGCAGATTGTTGTGTGATTAATGATACCAAAGCGCGGTATTGAGAGTAGTCTTAAGCAAAGCTTTCTCTCTCTCTCGCTCACTTTATAAGACCTGATGCACTCGAGGCCATTGCTTCGTGGCGAATTACCAACATGAGTTGTCAAACACTTTAAATTGCTTTGCTTTGGCATCCGGGAAGGACAAACAACTGTCATTCATGACACGATAAATCCGAATTGTCAAAAGAACAAGAGGGTTGACTCAGGCGTGGACGTAGAGACTATTTAAGTGCTCAGTATAAAAGAGAAATCGATTTTCCCACTCGTAACTCTAATTTTTACAATATATGTATATATGCCAGATTTTAGATCTAAGTCACCTTATGTCAGATATTAAATAACGATACATTGATATAGGTATCGATGTGAGTTGAGCTTGCAGTATTCTCGATAGTTTTACTTACAGGGGAATCGATAAGCTTAGGTTGTCTAAAAATTAACTGAGATTTGCCCACTGCCGAGAATCAGTCGTCAGCAAAATGGCTCAACCTGGGAGAAATTACAAAACACCATACAAGCCTTCGCCCAACGGATATTCATCCAACGACGATAATGATGTAAGTAGCGGCTGCCATTGGCAAACATGTCCATATCCATATCCAATCTTGTTCTGAATTCAAGGATCTCTATCTGCTGGCTTGCACGGAGTGCTTTCGCATATTCCCACCGCGCTACTTCCATGGCCAGATCAGGGAGTTTCGCATGTGCGACGCGTGCAAGCAGAAGAATCCGGAGATGTGCAACTATTTGGACAAATACATGTATCATCCGATACCCTACTGCTGCAAGACTACAGTGCAGAAAATAGTCCAGCGATGCGAGTTGCTGCATCTCAGGCTGACGTTATCCATTCGCAAATACAGGAACAAGCCGCAAACCTCAGCTTTGCTGAAGAAGGAGCGCGCCAAAAACCTGCTGGAGAGGCTGATTCGTAGGTTCGAAATCTTCGAGAGGGGCGCCATGATAGTCAGGACTCACCTACGCCGTTAAGTCAAGTCCTGGACTGTGAGTGCGCGAAGCTAAATCAGAATCAATCAGGCAACAATATGTAACAGCTTTGATACATACGAATAAATCAAACTGGTTCAAATATATATAGACAGAATGTGGCATTATTCGTTAAAGATTAGAAATCATTGAGAGAAATTATGGATTGCTGGTTACTATATCTATATCTATATCTATATCTATATTTATATCTATATCTATATCTATATCTATATCTATATCTATATCTATATCTATATCTATATCTATATCTATATCTATATCTATATCTATATCTATATCTATATCTATATCTATATCTATATCTATATCTATATCTATATCTATATCTATATCTATATCTATATCTATATCTATATCTATATCTATATCTATATCTATATCTATATCTATATCTATATCTATATCTATATCTATATCTATATCTATATCTATATCTATATCTATATCTATATCTATATCTATATCTATATCTATATCTATATCTATATCTATATCTATATCTATATCTATATCTATATCTATATCTATATCTATATCTATATCTATATCTATATCTATATCTATATCTATATCTATATCTATATCTATATCTATATCTATATCTATATCTTTATCTATATATCTATATCTACATCTACATCTATATCCACATCTACATCTACATATACAACTATATCTACTCTACATCTATATCTATATCTTTAGGGTATATAATGGTTGGTCAGTCCCTTTTTATACGCCATTTTGCTTTCGCTTTGCATTCCACGAAATTGAATTGCATTTGATGCCATTCAATACAACTTTTAAGCAACTCAATTATTGGCCATCCAATGCAGATGCAGCCCAGCCAAACACATTGCCACCCTCCCACACCAATACCCACACCAATACCCACACACAAACCCACACACACACACACACACACACACAAGTACGTAATGGCATTTAAACGTTGGATAGTTTTTATCTTATATTTCGATACACGCAACAACAACAACAGCAAAAAAATGTTTGCGAAACAGCAGAACAGGGTAAAACGCCCCAACTCAAGAGCAGAATTACGGAAATTAATTTTGAAGCATGTTCTCTTAACTTTAATGAGATTTACGTGTGCGTGGCGCTGCATGTGTATGCGAGTGTGTCTGTGTGTGGGTGTGAGTGTGTGGCTTTAGTGGGTTAAGCGGCTTATGATGTTGCTAAGTGACAAAAGAGCAAACTACCAAATGCCAAAAAGCATAATTAGTTGCATGCAACAGCAGCCGCACATCCACCCACACACCCACACACCCACACACCCACACACACACACACACACGCACGCACGCAGTCAGTGTGCCAGCCACGCCCCCTATATAAGTACAGTTGGTCACTTAGTTATATATTATTTTTTATCATTTTTTGTTTCGTGGCTAGCAACCCTGGCAATAAACTAAAACTATTCGAGTACTAAATTGCAAAACAAAGCAGGTCAAAAACCATAAAGTAAGCCTCACTCTCTCTCTGCCTCTCTCTCTCTCACTCGCTCTCTCTCTCTCTCTCTCTCTCTCTCTCTCTCTCTCTCTCTCTGTCTATCTGTGGCTCTGTCAATTGTTTGAAAATAATTTTAAAGCGATTAAAAGAAAAACATTAAAATACTGAAATTAATATATAAACGCATTTAAATAGTTTTTAAATAAATTATTACGCCAAATTAAACTTTAAAATTGCGTCGAAATTTTGATATGAAAAGGGAAAATTCGGAAAATAAATTTGTTACAGTTGCGCTGTGCTGCTTGTGCAGATTTATGTGAGTGGGGCAAAGGTTTAGACTCTGTTTTGATGTGATATGAATATTATATATATTGCTGATGTTTCCTATATCAGAACTATAGATATATTCTTTTTTTTATAGAATTAAACTTTATTAAGATATTAAACTAGACTTGTTTGCTCATGGGACTATATCAGTATTGATATGAACAATTTAACTTAATGAATATCCACTCGACATCCTCTACAGTCCTTTGCACATTGATTATGTTCGGCTATGCCCTAAATGCTGAGCACAGCGAATATAATACGACAAGTGTAAGGTACATCATATCGACTATATTTAGATTCAGATGCCATTCTTTATTTTATGGAAATTAATTTATATATCTGTATGTCTATATAGTACAAACATGTATCGATCAGTTGCCGAAAAGGAATTATCACTTAATGGACTTCTTTTTTTATATAATTAAACTTTATTCATAATTTGCTTTGGTAAATAATTTGTACTAGAGTATTTGATGATAAGATATAAAACTAGGCTTAAGCTTCATTCAATATGAAAGAGGCGATCCGGCAGCTATACTGGGACCTCCATTCTCTTGAGTCAGTTGCAAAGTCTTGCTTCAAGTATGTTAGGGTGGGCGAGTACAGTTTGCAGTGATATGTTGCTGATTGCTTGTTAATTATGTCTCCGACCAAGGGTACGTCGAAATTTCTTGCTAGTTGAGTGTGCAGTGATGTCTGAGGAGGGTGCTCAAAGTGGGACTTATTTTGCTTGGATGAAATTTTGATGCTATTCCGTAGACTTGTATACCACATGCCCAAATGGCGGCCAGAATAGTTTTCCAAATAAATATAGACAACTTCAGTATCTGATAATACCATAGTTAGCTTATTGAAACATAGACTTGATATATAACACATGATATAAAGCATACGATGTACGCTTAGCTTAGCTCTATGCCAATGATATTCGTAAGCCTTTGCCAGATAAACTTCAAAGTGCTAGAAAATTGAATTCGTACGGCAGAGACAGAGCAAGATGGAGGGAGTATGAGAGGGGGAGCCATGGTGTGAAATGCAAAGAAAGAGAGCGAGAAACAAAAAGTGAATTAGTGGGCAAACAACTGAAACTAAAAACTAAAACTAAAAACTCAGCAAGATTAATAGGAACACGTAAAATGTAATTATTTTCCTGTACTTGTGCTATTTGTTACTTCGCTACAAAAGGGCGCCAGCAGGGACAAGGACGAGGCGAGGACAGCTACGCATACACACACACACACACACACAGAGCGAGAAAGAGAAATAGATATAGAGAGAGAGTAAGACAGAGAGAGAGTGGGAAAGAGACAAGGACAGGCAGTCAGACGCGCTCGACTTGACAACTTGGAGCATTTTTCCCAGACACGTTGCTGAGACAGCAGTCAGGACTCGACACACTCACACACGCACACACACATGCAGCACATGTCGCTGCTGGCGTTTAGTGTGCATGTGTGTGTGTGTGTGTGTGTGTGTCTATGAGTCTTTGTGTGTATGTGTGTAAGTTGTTTCGCCCCAAGTAGTTTTCTTGTGTAATTATAATTGCATAATTTATTTATAATATGATTTTCATGCTGTTTTCCCTCGCACACACACACACACACACAAACACACAGCTAGTTCTCAGTGCGAGAGAGAGAGAGAGAGCAATAGCTGAAGCTCGTTTTGGGACTAGATATCCTCTATATGGCGGAGCAGCTCTGGCAGCACAGACAGCGAAGCTCATGCGTTTTACATTGGTTTAGTTTATGTTTTAGCAAATGCATTGGCAATGCCAATTGCGAGCAAATGGCCACAGTGCCCAATCAGGATGCAGGCACAGGACGGCACAAGTGCCCCAAGCAGCCTACAGCCAGCTTCACGCTGTAGCAAGGCCAAAAAGACAGGCAGCCAAAGTGCATTTGGGCGCAAGTGAATTGTTTGCCTAAAGAGCGGGACAAAACTGTATATGTGTGAGAGAGAAAGAAAGAGGGAGAGGGAGAGAGAGAGAGAGAGAGACTGTGTGTGTGTGTGTGTGTGTGTGTGTGTGGCGGCTCACGTTGCAAGACAACGTGCAAATGCTTCAAGTTCATTAAATTTGGGCATATAAATTTCACTTGGGCCGCAAACCGAAATCGGAGTCAAATGGCTCTGGAGGCATTTGCCAACATATACATCTACACACGCCACACCACACACCACACACACACGCACACCTACACACACATCCATAGTTAATAAAGGCAGGAATTTGCGTCGGCCAGTGCACTGCTCTGTTTGGTTTTAATGAACGACACGTTGCTGGCATCAAAAGTTGCAGCGATCCTTTGCCTAGCTCATGCTGCTGCGGGCTGCTGCAACCGGAACTGAAGAATAATCAAATTTATATGAGCCTTTGTGAATAACTAAAAAATTGAATGTAAATTCCATCGAATCAACAGAAGAAACTCAGCTCTCAATGTCACATCACATGAATAAATCAAAATTCCGTTTTGCCTTTTAAAATTCTCAATAATTCCAGGAATTTTTAATCACAAATCAAAGCAATCAACATTTTTGTATACAATATTTGCAAACGTGACAAAGGGATTTTTGTAAAAATATATTTTAGGTCTAAGCTGATGAAGGCAACGTATGAAGAGAGCAGCTCTTGTAGCTACAGTTAGGCTTAGGCATGGGTAAGCCAAAGGCCGCTCTATCTCTCTCTAATGATACCTGAGGCAAAGTTAGTTTGACTACTACTATATTATGGGTAGGCCTGAGTAATATGAAAGCAAATTAGAATAAAGTATAAGATTTGTCCTTGTTTCTGGTTTCCTTTTGATGCTTTATCTATGTCATTCGCTATGGAATCGCACTTTATTCAAATGGATGCTGCAGCTGCAGGTAGCATCTTGAATGTAGTCACAGTGTCAACTCTCCTAAGTCTTCTTCAGCACTGACTGGCACGTCTATGTTTTCTGCATTTCATCAGCTAATACTCTTCAACTGCGCGGAGAATTGCAACGATGAAGAATCGACCGAGCCAAAACAAGGTTGGATTGTCTACTTGTATGACGTGACCAAGTTTGGGCAGTCTGAAAGTAAATTCCAATAAAGTGAAAACAGTTTAAGATAGCTCGGTATTTCTGGTTCCCATTTGAAGCCTAATCTATGCCATTCTCCATGGAATCACACTTCATTCAAATGACAGCGCCTAAGGTAATTTCTTTTACTGACATTTAAGGCTTTGCCACTTTTCAATTTAACTTTTATTAAGCATATTTATATTTGTATAATATTGGTAAAGGGTTTTCAACAGCAAATCCTATTGCTTTCTCGAACGCTTTCATCAAGATCTTATTGACAAAAAATGTTCGAGCAGCTTTAATTGCTATTAATATGTGGTCAATCAGCTCTCGACCCACACGCACACACACACACACACACACTGTCTCTCTCTCTCTCCTTCCACAGTCTAAAGTAGCCAAAGCGCACAGAAGGCAGACTACTGCCGATGTGTGTGCCCATGTGTGTGTGCCCATGTGTGTGTGCCTGTGTGTGTGTGTGTGGGTGGGTGGCTTACACTTTGTCCTGCCGCTAGCATTATTTGTTTGCATATGCATTGACGTATTTGGCGAGGCCAGCGAAGCGTGTGATTAAATTTAAAATATTTAAGCATATTTTACGCGTTGACTAAAAAACTGGCCATTGACCAAGTGGCGGCTGCCACTCCCCCTACCCCATCCACGCTCACCCCTTTGAAGCCGCCCCCCCTGGCGGCAGCAGCAGCAGCAGCAGCAGTTGCCGCACAATGAAAATAATAACAATAAAAAATTAACTGCAAACGGGCAAAAAAATGGCGCGCAAATTAAAAAGAAAACCAAAACGAAAAAAAAAAACAAAAAAAAATGAAAATACACAAAAATGCAATGAAAATGCGCCATATAAAAATGTAAAAAATGCACGCAAAAAAAAAAGAAAAAGGAAAAAAAAAGAAAAATGAAAATGCAGAAAAAAAAAACAAGCTTAAAAAAATTGGAAAATATAAGCGAAAAAAAAAGAAAGAAAAAGCGTAAAAAATGTAAGCAAACGGCGCTGAAAATGCACAATTGTTTACGGCCACTGGATCGAAGGGGGCGGCGGCGGCGGTGGTGTTGGTGTTGGCAGCGGGGGGCGTGGCAGCAGCAGAGCGAGCTGGAGCGAGAGCGGGAGCAGAAGCAGGAGCTGAGTGCAGGGTAGGCTGATAGGCTGAATGGATATGCCCGCGGGCGTTTGTGTCTTGGATGTGGGTGTGCGTGTGCTTGTGTGTGTGTGTGTGTGTGTGTGTGTGTGTGTGTGTGTGTGTGTGTGTGTGTGGCAAAGGCTTGCCTTGTTGTCTGCTAGGCATGTGGAAAATCAGCGCCAGCGAAGCGAGCGACGCGGCAAACAGACAGCGAGAAAGAGAAACAAAACGACAAAGGCGAGAAGAAAGAGAGAACGCAAGAGTAACAGAAAGAGAAAGAAAGATACACACACACACACACGCACACACACACGCACACACACATAAACAGAGCAGCAGCGCACACAATATGTTTCCAATGTAGCACATTTAATATTAACTTTTCGAATTTATTTTTATTTCCGCTTGGCGCAAATACATTTGCTGCATGTGTGTGTGCGTGTGTGTGTGTGTGTGTGTGTGTGCCACATTCATTTCGCTTCATTTCTTGCTTTCTTGCAGGAAATTACAGCATGTAATTTGCATTCAGTTGTAAAGTGAAATGGAATAATTTCACGTTGATGCTGATGGGCGCTCCACAATTTCCCCCACATCTCTGCCCTTCGCCTCCACCCCCCCCCCCCTCTCGTTGCTCCACTCAGTCAGCATTCTCCTGCTCTACTTTTCGCTCCGTGTGGTCGATATGTACATGTGTGTATGTGTGTGTGTATTAATTTCTCAATCATTCAATCATGCATTCTCGCAGGCTTCTCGTTCCTCGTTCAGTTTTGAGTGTGTGAAAAAATTTGACATGCTTTTAACCAGCGACAACACAAGTGAGAGCCATCGTGTGTGTATGTGTGTGTGTGTGTCTGTGCGTGTGTGTGTGTGTGTGCAAAAACGCGGAAGTTGACACTTTCATGTCTAATGGAGAGGCTCGGGCAAAGCGGAAACAGCAGCAGCAGCAGCAGCAGCCGCCGTGCGACGAGAGAGTCCTCAACTACTGCCGTCGCCGCCGACTACAGCTTCAAGCCTTACACCCATTACCACCACCCACCACTCTTTCCACTCTCGCCTCTCTGCTTTTCCCTATCTCTCTCTCTCTCTCTCTCTTTGTAGCCGGCCCATTGCAGCTCCAACTCCAAGTCAATAGCTTTTTGTGGGTCGCATGGGAAAAACAAATTTGAATAGCATTCACACTGGATATTTTCTTCACATTCCTTTTGTGTGCACCGAGGAGAAGGAAATATTTAGTGAGAAATATCGATACATATCGATTACATTGAGCAATGATACAGATATTAAATGATATCCCTACAATACGATGTGAATCGATAACACTATTTCTCGAAAAATAGCTGACTTTTTTTCTTTTTGGATCTCTCAAACTCTATTCCCTTGTCTCTGTCTCCCTCCCTCTCTCTCTCTGTCTCTTTCTGTCTCTCTTGCAGTTACACTTTTTCGCCTTCTGCCACTTTCTCCTCCATTGTTTTTATTTCGCGATCTCCCTCTCTCGCTCTCTCTCTCTCTCTCTCTATCTCGCTCTCTTTCTCTTTCTCCCTCTCTCACCATCGAATGCCCTTTTAAATATTTAATGCCCGCCGCAAAAGTATTGAATGAAATGTTTCTCTCCTGTGCTTCTCTGCACTTTACATTTTTTAGTGAAATTACATATTGATGTCGACGACGCTGACCGAATGTGAATACGCGAATCCGCTGCCGTCTCACCCGGCCATGGGCAACGACAACAACAATTGAATATATTGAAGAAGAGTAGTTCAGCTGTGATCGACGAATAGTTAGCGATAATGTTCTCATGACCTAAAGATCGTAGCCAGACTTGACCCATCCCATATTGGACTTCGTCTCACTGGTGATTGCATTGAATACTTTGTCGTACAGCATGCCCAGTCACTGAATGTGGGCAGGGTATAAGAATAAAAGAAGAGCAACAACCGATGCAATGACCCAGCGTCGAATGTCCTGGGCGCATTTTGGGCCTTGTGATTGGGCAAAGAGGAAGCCATGATGCAAAAGAACTGGGAATTGGAAGGGAAATGGGAATGGGAATGGGAATGGAAAATGAGCGTAAAAACGGCACAAGATCAAGAGCAATTGCCGGAGTCAGCTTCACGGTTTCTGTTTGTGTTCTGTTGAGCTCAGCGTTGGATTTAATACGCCAACTCGTTGCACTTCATTCATTATTAACAGCAATCGCTGGAGCTGCAGCTGCTGATGCAGCGCTGCCAACGTTGACGTCGATGCTAAATATTGGCATATTGACAGATATTTAAGCGAATGGCCGCAATGAGTCAAACTTTATAGGTGAATTCGCCAATCAGATTGAAATTTCTAGAATTATATTTTCGCAGAATTATATTTGAGCAGCTGGCAACCCTGAGTTACAACATTTGAACAGTTAACAACACTGATTTACAGCACAGTGCTGATTTTTCGATAGCCAGTAACACTAATACTACTTCTCATTGCTCAGCTCGTCAGTTTGTGCTCGACAGCTGCTTAACAAACAGTGATTTGACGAAAATCCGAAAAAGGAAATTTTCTAGAAATATTCTTGAAAATGAATTTCTCAAAGGACGCCGGAGTAAGTTTATTGCAAGATAAAATAGAACTATCTTCTATTTATTGAGTATATCCAACAATTAAGGAACCTGTTTCGCCTGTTTGCGCGGAGTGTGACGAAGGTCCGCACCAGTATACGCCATTTGTCATGTGTCAAACCTGCAGTAGCAATCCGGAGATAGTTGCATTTTACGAGAGGTTCTTCCGCCACCATCATCCAGAAATTAGAATTCAGTTGACGACCTCTGAAACCCCAAACCAAACGCCAGTCAGTGATGCTGAGATGGCAGAGATTGTGGCACAATTCGCGAAGGCTCGGCTGACTGCCCCCGAAGATGAATCTAGAGAATTGTAAAATCTTTAGACGACTAACCGATTTAATGGCCTAACTTATTTTTCTAGTTGAACTAGTAACTTTTTCGCTGGAATAAATAATGTTAAAAGCGCCAACTGAACTTTGATTTCAATGAGGGCGGGGGAAAAACAGCTGAATAGAATCATCTCGAATAGAGTGGACAATACCCTTTGAAAGTAAGTCTGAGCGGAACTGGCGTGACATTTCTGATTGAACAACACTTAGTATAACTTGCATTGCGAGACAGCCACAGCTCATAAAAACTAAATCCATCTGGAATGTTCCACTCAGAGCAAATGAAGTTTGCTTCACATTAGAGATGTCGAGATGCCAGAACAGACAATGACTAAGACAATAGGTACAGTTGCGTTCTCTTTGACTTTTGAGTACACACGTGTGCGTGTGTGTGTGTGTGTGTGTGTGTGTGTGTGTGTGTGTGTGTGTTTCAATTTGATGGAGATTCGTGTCGGTTTCAGTGTGGTCATTGCCGCAAATGTTTTGCTTAACACCTTCACGTGATTCCGGCATTTATTAAATTGTTTTGTACTTTGTTGCCATTTCCGTTGGCGCTGCACGAGACCCCAAAACATGCGACGTGACAAATGATGAGGTAGGCGGGCAAAGGGAGAAGCTGGCCGCCCAGGTGGGCGGCTAGTGTGTGTGGAGCTTGCACAATAATGAGGCATATTTACAAATGCATTGCGCTGCCAACGCCCCGACCTGGGCTCTATCTCTCGGCGGCGACTCCTCCGACTGGCGGGTGGCAAATTTGTATTTTAAATTATGCGCATCTCTTAACGGGGCCAGGTCGACGGGCTGTGGAGGGCGCTGCTCGGCAGCTTGTTGTTGCCCAAAGGGACCACGTCCTGGGAGACATCCAGCGGCGCGTTTTAAAATGCGACGCATGACTTTCATTTCACGTTTGTTTACTTCGCATGCGGCCGCGTGATTTTGCTAGAGAGGGACGCCGTTCGGCTTTGGCTGTGTGTGTACCGGGCGATGTGGCTGTGTGGTGGGGTGGCGGCGGAGCGGAGCAGAGCGGAGCGCTTCGGGTTACAGGTCGCGGCACGACGCGGCACGTGTCAACAGTTGGAAATGGGTTTTTAAGGCGCCGCAACGTATGCTACAGTTTCTTGGCTTCAACTTTTGTTTCAATTACCGTTACCTGTTACCCAGCCAGCGTCGCTAGCAACCCCCAGCCCTCCCTCATTCTACCTATCGCTCGCTCGCTCGTGACCCGCAGGCAACGCATTTTTATGACTCGAAAGCGTGTTCATAATGCGAGCTACTTAGTACGTGTCCAGTGTTGCACAACGCACACAAGCACATGCAGATACACGCACTCAGTGTGACCGTACTGCAACTCTTCAACAATGTGGTAACACTCACGGCTGGCTTAGCTCTGATTTGAGCTATTTTGATTGAGTTAGCCAACGGTCCTCGAGCGCACCACGCACAGTCTCTTTCTCTTTCTCTTCTCTTTGTCTTTGTCTTTCTCTTTCTCTATTCTTCTTTTGCCTATTCAAATTATAAACTTATAGGAAGATCCAGAGGCATAAAACTTTCGACACATTTAAGTTGACTTAGTTGCTATACAAATAGCAGAGCCTCTGCTTGAGCACTTGAAATATAGTCTATAATTTAGACATAATTAAATTTACAATGCCGATAGAGAGAGAGAGAGAGAGATAGATAGAGAGAGAGGGCGAGGGAGAGGCTCTCTCTCGTCAACTAATGAAATGGGAACTGTGAAAGCAAACAAGGTCTCGCCTACAAGTAGACAATTAATGCAGTTTGTGTCTCTCTGTGCGTATCAATAATAATTGTAATAGTTAAATGTTGAATGTTGAATGCCGAATGAATGAGTAGGGGAAGGAGGGGTGGCAATGAATAAATCAAAGTTGTTGCCACAACTAAGTGCACTCCGAGTGCCATTAATAATGCCCGCTGGCCATTGGCATTTCGGCAGCAGCAGCAGCAGTAGCAGCCGGCAATCGGGGTCAGTGCATAACCCGGTTACACTCTTCATGAGTGCCCTTCTATATATAACATATATATGTTATGTCTGTAGCCGAGCAGCACCCCTAGTTGTCTGCATATACATATTGCATGTGGCCTAATGCCGAGCGATTAAAGCCAAGTTAGCCAAAGCTCTCATGTGCTCGTGTGTCATGCATTTTTCAAAGGCAACGCTTGTGTCCAGGACACCGACATTAATATTAAACAATAAATACCAACAAGTAGCTAAGCAGACAGCAGACACACAGAGAAAGAAAGAGAGAGAGAGAGAGAGAGAGAGAGAGAGAGAGGGAGATATGGGATTTTAGGTTCCCAAAGTGCTCGCTGGCATAAATGCATCGTCAATTAATGTAAATTAAAGGGAAAACCAAATTCCATTTCCGTTTTAACAAGACACTTAATTACATAAGTGAATGGACACACTCACACACAGCATGTTTGGGGCGAGAGTGGGCTGCTGTGTGGGTGTGGGTGTGTGTGTGTGTGTGTGTGTGTGTGTTTGCTAGCAACTAAGTTTAGAATTTACTTAACAAGATGACGACAAGAAGTGCCCGAGTTATAGACCATTACAGACAATATAGACACATGCAGTTGGCATTCATGCATATTACTCATACGCCATGTGCCGCACACACACACACACACCCACACACACACACACACACACACACACGCACACGCACGCACAAACACGCACACAGAGAGCACTTAACCAGGCGTTCAGACATTTTAGTTGCGGGTCTCGCTTTGCCTGGTGTCTCGACTGCAGTTTTAGCTTCAGCTTCAGCATCAGTTTGGGCTTCGGCTTTGTCAGGTATTTGCATTTGCATTTCGCATTTGCGAGTTTGTAATTAAGTTTCAAGTGCAATTCGAGTTTATCGGCATCAGCCATTCCCCATATCTATGTTACTCTTCCTCTCACACACACACACATACACACACACACACACACACACACATACACACACTCGCTGGTTATCTCGAGCGCTGCCTGTGTGTAGCTGTGTGTGTGTGTGCTTATAATCCTGCCAATTTGACTAACTCAACTTGTAATACTCGGGTACTCATCCATTTTTAATACCCTGCACTCGTCTAAATGCCATTAAGGGGTACCACAGATCCAAGCTCTCTTCATGCCATCCATAAGTCATACTGATATAAGAAATATACTCTTATTATACGTTGATAAATTTCTTTAATGGCAGAGTAGACTGTACTTATTGGAGCTTTATACAATTTCTCACTTATTTTCCGCTGTGTTTAGTGGATTTGCTGATGTTTATATAAGAACTTTTCTATATGCATACTTGATATTGAATGTCTTTAAGTATTTATCTAAAGCTTTAGAATTTTTACCATTTAAATAAACTCTATTAACAGGTATCTGGTAGTAGAGCATGCCTGCCATTCGCCAGTTTGCTTTGCCCACCTGACCAAACAGCTGCAACAATCCATTGCCAAAGTTGAAACCTTCAAACGCATTTTATTGTCGAATACTATTTTAATATTTGCCACAAAATAGTTGTTTCTTGTTTTAGCTAATTGTTGTTGTTGTTGTTGTTGTTTGATTATCTGGGGCATACGAGTGGCTGCAAATTAAATTGATCACATCAGAGAGAGAGAGAGAGAGAGAGAGGGAGACAAAGAGCTGCTAGCCAAGTGCCAATAGTCGAAATATGTAAATTAGTTGATAATTGTGCAGCTACAAATCGACCAGAAAAACACCAAAATACCAAAACTCGAGTGCAAAGCATCTTCAACAGAAATCGAAACGGCATATGGATGAGGCTATTCCAAATTACTCACATATGTTAATATGTGAAGAGTAGTGTGTGTATAAGTTAGTGATAACATAAGCGTAGTTTGCAGCTAAGCTATGAGTAACTGAGTAACTGATAGATAGTAGGATCAAACGGCTATATGAAGCGACTCTGATGCCAACTACTCCTCTTGGAGTTAGCTTAGGTTGTCAAGTTGAGTTTTAAGTTTAAATCTAATAAAAGCAGACCACGCTCCTTGTTAACATACACAAATCTAATGAAACTTTGCTAACTTTTCTGTATCTGGATTAGCATTAAAAGTTGACTGTCTAGCGACATTACTCAGTTATCTTCATCGCGTCTTGATGGGCATCGCATAGCAGTGCATGGCAATTAGAGTTCTGATACATCAAACTGAAAGTTCTGGCTTACAGAAAGAAACTCACTTGTTTCTCCCAATATATAGATACAAATTAGACATAAATATTGCTTCTGCTATTGCCAGCATATAAGAGAAGTACTATCAACATCGTACTACAATATATAACAGATGCAAGATTAATTGAGGAATGCCTTAGTGTTCTGCAACATTGAGGAGATTTAGTTTGCTTCGAGAATTTAGAAAAACGTATGTCATGTGATGTACTATCGCGCATTAGCTACGAGCTTCTCTCACCCATCTTTAAAGTAGCATGCAGATTTCATTTCGAAATATTTTCTTATCGTTTGCGGCGATCCGAGAGCTGATTCAGCAGGGCCATGAGCCATCAATCGAAACAAATGGAAATTGGATTGTGCGGCTATAGCACAACCTTCATAGATGAAATTTGTATTGCTTAATCATTTTAAACGACTTCTTCACCAAGCTCTCAAATACAAAGAGTGAACCTTCAATAGCCACCGCATAGATTGTTATAAATCGAGTGCATTTCATTTGCATTCGTTAATTTGTGTGAATTTCTGTTTTACGAGCAAAAAAAATCAAAAACTGTAGCATTAATAATTATTAAACAACTATTATAATTTATTGTTATTATTTATTCGGTGCGAGTTATGAGAATTTATGGAAAACCATTAACATTTATCGCATGCAGAGCGAGCGACAGCAACTGCACAGCTAACTCGTTCGGATTGTGGGCGTGTCCACGCCCTACACACATTGTAGCACAGTCACAAACCCAAACAAGCATGTTTATAGCAAGCGTTTTATGGCTCGACTGGAAAAGAGAGTGAGCCAAAGTGACAGAGAGAGGGGGAGAGGTGTGAGCGTGAGAGTGAGAGTGAATAAGAGCGTAGAATGCATTCCGAATATACTCAGAATACTTAGATTGAATGTGCAGCAGCTGATAATTACTTATGGACGTAGGAACAGTGAATATGAAACACGTATATAAGTAAAAGGAGAAGCAAAAAAAAAACCTCTCAAGTTTTTAATAAAATCACACTACTCTTTTTCCAAGAACTTCGCCTTTTCGACCTCAAATAATAGTATGTGGAATGCTATGGAACTAAAACAAATTTGAAAGCTAATTAATCTGCAAGCATGGGGCACGCAGAATATGTTTCTAAGTCTACAATTAATCGATTGCCAAAGCAAAGAAACAGTTTTGAGCTCAAAGGAACAATATGGAATAGAAACATTTGTCGAGAATATCAAATGAATTAAGTAGAAGATCTAAAATATTAAAATACGAACAAGTGTTGCCTATAGAAAACATTTTGTTGTTCCACTTTCATTGTTCCAGGAACGAATTGAAATACGCATACTAGTTTGATATACATTATACCACTATCGAATGTGTTTGCTTTGGTATAGAGTAAGTGTTTCAATTTCAGTGTTCCAAGCTCGATCAGCTTGCTAGCGTAAGTATCAAGTAAAGTACAGTCTCTCCTTAAAGTGCTCAACGATAAAAATGAATACATTTTACTTCTGTTTTCTTTCTTTTTTTTTTGTTCCATTTCCAAAACGTTTCGTAAGTAAGCAAATATGCAAGCCAATTGCAAATGCCTAAAACTTGGCCACAAAAATGCAAATGCCGCGAATTCGTTTAAACGATTTTGATTACTTAAAACGCAGCAGCAACAGTAGCGGCAGCGGCAGCGGCAGCGGCAACAGCAACAGCAACAACAAGCAGCAACAATAGCAACACCAGCAGCAACAGCAACAGCAGCAGCAGCAGCAGCAATAAAAGTAATAATAAACAAAAAGTGGAAAAACGAAATGGGCAGAAAATACAAATAAATAAAGCATTTTTTATATTTCCGGCGCTGTTGCATGCAACAACTGCCCCCAGCTCCACATGCTCATCACGTTGATGATGATTGCGTTGATGATGGCGATGATGATGGCGATGATGATGATGATGATGATTATGATTATTATTATTATTTTGGCTCCGGTCTTTCGGTCTTTGTCTTTGAGTTTGTCTTTGGGTTTTCCGTCTGCTGCATTTGCAATGGAAATGCCCCGCGCGCTGCCGTCGCAAGCGAAATGCATTTTAAATGCGACTTTTTCCCCCGCATACGAAATGCGAAATGTGAAAATGCAGCAACGCTTACCCCATTACAATACGAGCCCCCAGTAACGGCCACAGTAACCCCCCCCCCCCCCACTACCCCGCCTTCCCACAGTCGCTGCCCACTTAAAAGTCGTTGACAATTTGGCGTCGACGATGAAAATAAATAAATAGGCAAAAGCCCAAAACGCGGCTCCAAGCTCAGCCAGGCAGCCAGCCAGCCAGTCAGCAAGCCAGCGCAGAGCCCACTCACCCTACCCCCACCCCTCACCATCTGCCACACTCGCATCCATCCGCACCAGGCCCGCACCACCAACCCCTGACAGCCGTTGCAGGCATGCAAATATTTAGATTAATGCAAGACTTTTGCAACAAAATACGCGACGCGCATATTGCCAAACAAAATTTTTATTTATGCCATGCAGTGGGCGTGGCCAATGGGCCAGCAGCAGCATCAGGACTATAAGGTGTGGCAGTAGTTGGCCACGATTGGTTGTGTCTGGCCAAGGCACTTGATGACAAAAATTCGTAATCTTCTTTTTACGCTTTATGTCACTTTTCAACTTGAAAGACTTTGGCTGTGTATAACTTATATATGCTGGGGTAAAGCTCTAGGGTATACATAAGCTGAGCTTTAGATCTATATATATCATATCTTAAAGCTTGACAGTTGACTGCCTTAAGAAATCTAGGCACTGAGTAGAGAAGTCTGCCTGGCTCTCTTCTTAGGTATGTAGCAGACTCTAATATAGCCCAGCGATACTTCTTAATACTCTCAAGCAATATGTCTAGGCATGTTTCCGAGAGAGCAATATATCTTTTGAATATTAAAAGATCCTACTATCTGTAGAGATTGCTCTGTAATTTCTGATATTTCTTTAGAAATCTTTTAAAGCGACAGTTCTATGTCCATCTCCTTTTCCTGTTTTACGTCAGTTTTCAACTTGACAGAGTTGGCCTAGACATAGGGTATACATAGGCTGAGCTTAAATTCTATATAAACCACATCTCATAGTATGATCCATGATTGGCTTAAGAAATCTATGCAATGAGCGGAGAAATCTGCATGGTTCTCTGCTCAGCTATGAAGCTGGCGATGGTTCCTATCTATAGAGATTTAGCAGCAACTTCTGCCATTTTTGCATCGAAAACTTGTAGAAGAAACTTTTTAAACATTTTCTTTTTATAGAGTATTTGATTTGGTTTATTCTCATGCCCGAAATTGCTTATGAACAGGCCCAAATTGACTTCTTGAAGGGCAATCCAAATGCGAAACTAAAAAAGTTAGCGGATAGCAACTGTATTGACAGTGCTACGGCTTTCAATTCGCATTCTATTAAATGGGGACAGTAACTGAATTCAATGAACAACAGGAAATTTTCAGACTAGAGGCAAACTGCCCATTGATTGCCTGCTAGTTGGGTGGTTCGCTGGTTGCCTAGTTGGGTGGTTGGGTGGTTGGGTGGTTGGATGGCTGGGTGGTTTGGTCTGGCGACATCATAGTTGCAAACGGTTGCCGTAGCTTTTTGGCCGCCGCGTCTATATGTCAAATTAATTGATGACCAATTTGCGTTTTCAATTAAAAGCAGCGCACACTTTTTGCGCAGATACGATTTCAGTTTTGTCTCGCATACCTTTTTCCTTTCGCTCTCTTTTTCTGTTTGCCCTTTTTTTATGTATACCCTGTAAATGGCAGAGCGCCGAAAGTTGTTGCTAGTTACCACTTCAAAATCTAGCAGAAAGTCGTAGAAAATCTCTCTGAATTGACTCTATCTCATTCTAGCTATACAGACTAAGAGTATTGCAGAAGGTAGTAAGAGGTAGTAGGAGGATCTTCTAGAATCTAATGTAGCCAATGTGCTCTGACTTCTTTCACTTGCTAAACTCTCGCAGCTCTTGGCTTCTGTGTTGGCAGGGTAACTGCTGGTCGGGCATGCTTTGGGGGCGGCGCATTTCCACTTGTTTTGTTACTCAGTTTTGGTTGCTGTTGTCGCGAACGGTTTTCAGCACGGAAATTGCCCCTTTTGGCAAAAGCGATGAAGTGCAGCCGCAGACGTGGGCAGCGCATGGAGCGTTTATCCTTGTGCGCGTCCTTTTCTCGTCACTGGAGTCATTCCATTGAATTGTGTTATAATGCAAAAAGCTCTTTGCTTTGGCCTCCAACGAGAACGTTAGTTGGCTCTGGCCGTCTCTGTCGGCCGGCGACTGAATGTGATTCCGTTTCGAATTCTGGCTCCGATTTCGTTTCCCTTCTCCCGCCCATCGCCAGCTGCATATGTGACTGATGTGGGCGTGGCCGCGCTCAATGGCAAAGCTTAACAGCGTTTCTTTAATTAAGTTGAACAATTTGTAGCCAGTTGTCGACATAATAGACTTTTGGGCATTTCACAGTCGAACCTTTCCCAGCCTCACTGACAGCTTCGACACGAGAGCAAATTCCACGAAATGTCATTGAACCAGAACTTCGACATGTATATAAATATATATCGCATACATATAAAGCTGAGCAGTTCAATTGGATATTTAGATTGATAAGCTACATTAGATTTGCAACTTTCTTCCTATGGCTCTATCTGATGTAGCGAAAGTCAAGTCATAAGTGGCTAATCTTAGGACATTTTCCATGGATATCTGTCGTCACGCTACTCGAACTATATATGTAGTTGAGCAGAGCTCTGCTCAGTATATAAGGCCTGCTATTGGCTTATTCTCGTCAGTAAATCAAGCAAAACTAGAACGTTGACTACCTGTTAAGCTCGAGGCAATGCCTAATTGTACTAAAGGCTAAGCCAAAGCAGCGTTTCACCTGCCAAATGAAACGTCAAATGGGATTAGAGCAATGCGATTGCAAATTTATCGACAGCGAGAAATGAAGTGAAGATGAAGAAGAAGAAGTAGAAAAGCAGCTGCCGGCTTCATTAGACGACAAGCTGGCGGGACCCTTTTAGCCAGATGTGAGACGGGCTGGCAATGCTCTCAAAGTTCAAGTGGCAGCAACTACACAAAATGCTCTTAGATCTGCTATATATATATATATACATATTTATGTGTATATATGTGTGTGTGTGTATGTATGGGCATGTTAAGGACATCGCCAAATGAAGTGACAAGCAACTTAACGCATTTAAATTAATTAAAAATGTGCTTAAGATGTTTTCGACTTGGCGCAGTAGATGGCAACAAAAGGCGTTTTGCCTGCCTGCCGCCTGCCTGCCAGCCAACCAGCCAAGCAGCCTGCTTGCCTGCCTGTCGCTGACAACGGTAGACGCGTAACAACAGCGCCAACAACAGCGGCAGCAACAACAACCACAACAAGTGTCTTGCAACTGGCAGCTGTAATTAGACAATTCACTCGCCACTCGCCACTCGAGTCTCAGGCCCTGTTTTGGGTTTTAGTTGCGCATCAAAAAAAAAAAAAAAAAAAAAAAAGAAGAGGAAAAACGAAATTTTCCTTCCTTTTCTTATTTTTTGTTGTTGACGGCACAGATTGAAGCCGCGCCGCATTGGCGGTAAAGTTTTGCAACAGCGTCACGGAACTTTGTGTGGGAGTGTTTAGGTGTGGACCCCTTGGACCCCTGCGACCCCCTCGACCCCAACAAAGCCTCATTGTCACTTGAGAGCGAGCGAACTGCAAAAGTGTTTTAGCCTTGCTTTTGCCTTCTTGGCGCATCGACTTTTAAGTAGTTGCCACACACCCAAACACCCAAACACACACACACACAGACAGAGAGAGAGAGAGAGAGAGAGAGAGAGCGAACGAGAGGGAGGGAGAGGGGGAAAAGTCGTTCGCTTGTAGGCGTTAATGAAAATGCTTGTAATTAGTTTTGTTTGTTGGCAATGCAGCGGAAACGGAAGTGCGCCAAATAATGCCAGCTTGCGCTTTTGCATGCATTGAACTAATTGATTTGCCGGTGCTGCTCCCACTCAGAGCCCAGCCAACTCAGTCTCCTTGACACTGAGCAAGTTGTCGACTGCCACCTTCGAGTGCTTCCGCCATAATGAATTTACTTCAAATCCAGCCGAAAGCTTTCCAATCTTTGCATTGCACCTGCCGCCAAATGTTCCTCAACTTCTTTGCCGTCCACCAAATGCAGCTGGTCTAACGCACTTAGATTTAATTTGGTATGTGCAACTTCCGACAGTCGAATCTGCATAGAGCGTTCTGTTGACAGATATCAGAAACCCTTTGGGAAATCTTGCAATGTGTGAAAATGGGTAAGAGAAAATCTCCAGTGCTCAGTGAGACCTTTTTGTCTAGTGGAACTATATGAACAAGTTGTCCCATATGCATGCATAGTTGTGGTCGGTATACTGATATGGGATGCGAGAGAGAGAGATAGAGAGAGAGAGAGAGAGAGAGAGAAAGAAAGAGGAAAATGAACTTTACGATTAATAATTTTTTAAATAATCTCTTTGTCTCTATCTCTCTCTTGCGTTTGCTCTCCCTCGTATTTATATTTTAGTTCCACTTTTTCGTTCTTTTTCGTTCTCTCTCTCTCTCTCTCTCTCTCTCTCTCTCTCCCCTCTCTTATCCTTTCTCTCATTTTTTTTGTCTCTCTGCCTCTCTCTTTCCCTTTCTTTTCCACTCTTTTTAGTTTTCTCTCCCTTTCTCTCTGTCTCTGCCGATCTTTCTCTCTGTGTCTGCCTTTCGCTCTTTCTCTCTCTCCCTTGACCTATCTTTCTCTCTGACACTCTTTCTCTATATCTTACTCATGCCCTACCTCTCTCCCTCTCTTTTTTCTCTCTCCTTTGTGTATGGCATTCGTGAACGTTTTCACCTCGAGGACTTTCGACTAGCAGCTAAAATTCCCTGACAACTGTAGTCAACTGTAATGGCGCAGCTAGATGAAATGTTCTGGAGGAATTGGTAAAGAAAGTTGCATGCTGGCGAACGCCAGGTGGCGTCTTTTCACTTTCAGCCGCCTAATTGCCCCAAATTTAATTTCCGCTTTAAGTTTGCCAACACAGTAGGCATAAATATGCAACAGCCACAGCCGCAGCCACAGGCAGAGCAACAGCAGGACAAAAACAAAGCCTGTTGGCGGTTGGGGTCTTAACGGAAGTTTTTGGTGGGTCAGAGGCAACAGCAGCAGCAGCAGCAGCAGCAGTAGCAGCAGTAGCTGTAGCTGTAGCAGGAACAGGAACAATTCATCATCTATATGACAAGCAGTCGAAAGCAATCGTTTTGTCATCTTCTTCTCTGTTGCTAAATTGAATATGCCGCCCCACACTCGGCCTGGAGGTGGAGCGAGTGTGTGACAGAGATGCATACAGACATTTCGAATGAAATGAATGAATGAGCACACACAAACACACACACAGATACGGACACCCACACACGCATGTATGCATTGTAAATATGAGTGTCTGTGTGTTTGTGCCTGCTCACATATGCATATCTGTCGCCGCATTCCAAAATATCAGAGACTGCAAAGACTGGGAGCCATATCGTAGAGGGTAGACGCACGCATAGTCGCACGTTCAATTCGGGCCTGGTCTGGTCTGGCCTGGCCTGGCCTGGCAGGAAGGAAACTTTACAGACTGATAGATGCTAAAGATGGGCTGGTTAGTAGCAGTAGTAGGCGGGGCAAGGCGCAGCCACACACACACACACACACACACACCTAGTAGCTGGCACGCATACAAAGTAGGCAACGAATTGACTTTAAAAAGCCTTTCAACTGGGCAACAGGCCTAGGCCACAGCTCACTCTCACTCTCTCTCGCTCGCTCCCTCTCTCTCTGTCATAGTCTCTCTTCCGCCCTCTTTGACTGTGACAATAGATCATCAAATTCATTACATTACATTTCATATGTCTCATTTGTATGGCGGGTTCAGCTGTGCGTGACCATTGCATTCATCAAAATAAACTAAATTCAAGCAACGCACAGACATATCTCTCTCTCTCTCCCTCTCTCTCTCTCTCGCTCAGTGTGTGTGTATGGCAATTGATGCTTTATCATCAAGAGCAACCACCCGAAATCAGAAGACTTTTGCTCTGGCATCAATGGCAACGTTTGAGCCCCTCTGACCCTTCCCTTTCCTCCTCGGCTTACACCCATAGCACGCAGAGCTAGTGGCCATATCAGCTTGACTGCAGTTGCCACCACCGCCCAGCCCCGACCTCCACCACCACCAAAAACTTATTCAACCCACCCACTTGACCATCGAACGAAATTTTGCATTGACGCCCGGCCCGCGCCGTCTAGACACAGAAGTGTGTGGGTGTGGGTGTGGGTGTGTGTGTGTGGGTGCCTATTGATGCGTAAAATATGTTAGCGCTTTAGTCCACATAAATCTATTTTTTATAAATTTAAATCAAATTACTTAAATGAGGAAAAGATTTGAAACGACAGTGAAAGCTGCAAGTTTTTTATAAGCTCTTAAGATAGAAGTGAAGATGGAAGCTTCATTAATAATTAATAATGTTGTATGTATATATCAATAATTATCAATTTTTACCATTTTTATATTTTTAATCATATTAAAATTTGATAGGCAAACTGTTAGGACTCCCATTGCTCGACTTCTCTTTCAATGTATGCCCAAATATTATTATATAATCCTGTAGCTCGACCTCAGGACGCCCCATCAATAATAATTTGTGGGCTCTGCAAACTCTTACAGCAGCTCAGCCTTAGATTAAGAAGAGAAGAGAAAAAAAAACCGAAAAGTTTTAAGTCCGTTTCGCCTGCAGGTGAAACGAATTAATCCAAGTACAAAGCCCAAGAACCCTTGCTTCAACGTTTTTTTTTTTAAGTTCTGGGCGTGATGCCACCAAGTGGCTTTCAAAATGATGAAAATTAAGGATGCGCTCACACCACACGCACCCCACTCCACTCGATCCCACTCCACTCGATCCCACTCCAGCAGACGCTTCGATCTGCGTTCGCTTCGGCTTAGGGCCAGCCAATAGCAATTCAAGTTCATCCACACAGCCTCAGCCCTGACAATGGGGCAAATTATGCGCGAAAAGTGGCAGCCAGACGTGCTCCGCAGCTCGCACCACAGCTGGCAGCCGCTTGGTCAGGTGGTTGCTTGTTCAACGTCCAGTTGGCCATAAAAAACTTTGCCAATACGCGACGCAGCAAACATGGATAAATTATGCCGACGCACTCGAGTGCTTATTGTGAACAGTCCCCCGCCGCTGGCAGACGGTTTCTTTTTTATATGCCACGCCACCCACGCCACCCACTCAGCCACCGCCCGTCCCGCTTTGTTCCCGTCAATACAAGTTGGCCGGCGTTTTGTTTGCCATATTCAAAGTCATAAATCATAAAACTGCTCGAGAATATTTTATCATAATCACATCAGGAAGCGAGGCCTGAGCGCCAGCCTTCGGGTGGTTGGGCGCTTGATTGGGTGGTGCGACTCGATTTCGATTCGAGTTCAATAGCAAAAAAGCAAGAAGAAAAAAAAAAATTATAAAAATAAAAATGACATTATCCATATTTTTGGCGTTAAGTGTTGTTGTTGTTGTTGTTGTAGCTTTTAATTTGTGTTTCGCCTTCGCTTTGCTTTCTGCATTTGACAAGTGACTTTGTTATGGGGCGTCCTCTGCTTGAGCCCCGAGATCGGGTGTTGCATAATTTAAGCGACGCACACACACACACAAACACACGGACACATCCGCACACACTTACTTTGCCTGCCAACTTGCATATGAAAGTCAATAAATAATTTTTTGCCCAACTGTACAAATCACATTTGGGCTCATTAGGCATTCAGCCGAAGGCGGCTTTAATAAATGTATGCGCCCTGGGCGACGCCCACTGCTAGCCCCGCCCACTTTTGAAGTTTATTGAGTGGCTTTCATTAAGCCAGCTAGGCTGGCTAGGCCTTCCACGCCCAGCTCGAAGAAAATTATGAAGTCATACTGAGTCGTGCAGGAAATCGTAACATACTTTTGAGGGCGCTGGCCTAAGGCTTAAGCCTGGTGGATTCTACGAACTGTGCTTAAACTATGCTTTTGTATAATTCTATACATGTTCTCTATTATTTTAATTGTAAATATGCATATGTAATATTTTTTTTAAAATATTTATCTGTACTGAGCAAGCGCTTTTCCAAAATACTTCAAACATCCTCTGAGCCGCAAGGGAATCAGATGAACTTGAACTACTGTAGAAGAGCATAGAAAAGGGAATAAACAAGTTTAGACTTAAGATGTATATGCTGGCATACAAGTCCATTCACTAGTTAGGGTTTTGCGTTTAATGCCTTATGGAGTCTAGGGCGAAAAAGCTCCAACAAAGACCAGTATGATTCCCTAACTATGTCAAGCTAAGCTGATTTTTGCGAGTAGCAACATTTTCTTCATAGTTTTCTATAAAGTTTGTCGAGTTTTTCCGATCAAGTAGGATAATTTTCATATGGAAAACCTTTTATGACACACTTGAAGCGAAAGATTACCATTACCCACTCCAGTCAAAGGATCGACCTCATGCTCTTAACATTTCTCCTCTGTAGCTTAAGCTTCAAGTCTTGCTCTAAGTATTCCACTGAAAACAGCAGTTTCTCAGGAAAAACATTATTCAGATTAGTTGAAAAAAATGATGAATTTCTTGGTAGCGTCAGCTCCTGAAATACGAGTAAACAAATCTTTCAGAATTCCCATAAATCGCAAATTGGCAGACAACGGAAAGGAAAAAAGAAAAGGTAGAAAATGGAGAGCGGAAAAAATACGTAATGCCAGTCAGTGGCAGGCGCAAGGCATTCGCTTTGTGGTGCAGTGGCATTACAACAATGGGTCAGGCACAAATTGACAAAAGCCTGATCAACAAAAAATATGAAGAAGAAGACGAAGACGAAGAAGGGGGGAAAGCAAATGCGAACTGGATAACCCGGTTGGATGTCGAAGGATGGGCCCGAAGACTGGCAGCAATTGCTGCTAATGCTCTCGTTGCCAACATATGTTTTGGCCAAATGTTGTCATAAATTTTGAGTCGAGGCAACGACAGAGCCGAGCATGTGGACAACAAACAGTGGATGGGATGAAAGCTGAGACTGTGACTGCGACTGCGACTACGACTACGACTGCGACCGAGACAGAGAGACTAAGGCTGAGCCTTAGCACTCCAGCCAAAGTGCAAAGAAACAATATGCAGTGCCAAAACGTTCAGCAGCACAACAATGGAAATGAGTGCGGTTGTCTGGCAACAGGACTACGGATGCCAGCCAGCATCAGCATTAGGACGAACACAGTAGAGGACCAACAGAAGGCTAAGCACAAGACCGGGCCGGACGGCAATGGGCTGGGTTCGGCTGGGCGAAAGTTGGCAAATGATCTGGCAGAAATCAGAGCCGCTTAAGAGCAGCACTAACCAAAGCCGACTTGCTGCATACTGACAAGCATACACCCTCCCCAACCGCCTCCACCCTCTCTGAGCTGCTGCCCTGCAAAGCGATTAGAGTCCGGAGGTCGACATAGAGCAGACGGGAGCAATCAGGCAAAGTGCCTGCTGCTGTTGCTGCTGCTGCTGCTGCTGCTGTTGCAGTTGTCCAGTGTGTTGGTCACGTTGCACCTGCCACACACACACACACACACAGACAGAGTGAAAAAATGAAAAAGACAGACACACACACATACACACACAGACACACTCATATGTAGCTAAAAATAATTGCATAATTTGCATATTATTTTCTGCTAAACATGCAAAAAGCCTCGCGCAACGTGTGCAACATGCATTCCAAATCGTGTGTGTGCGCGTGTGTGTGTGTGTGTGCGTGTGTGTGTACATTAAGTGCAAAGTGTAAATAACCAACTCAGCATAAATCGTGATTACAACATTTTGTGTGCGGATATTTGCGGGCTTGGTTTTGTGGTTTTAATTTAATTAATATTTTTTGTTTCAGCCTCGACCTGGCGGCGGGGCCTCGAGCTGCCACACTCCATCTCTAAGTATGTATACCCTGTACTCAATGAATAGGGCTAATAAGAGAAGGGTATATGGGCAGTTACGTATGTAACTGGCATGACAGCAGTGGATAGCAGCTGCCCAATTAGATATCTCTTAACGATTCTCAGCGAATGCCTACGATCTTTATATGAAGCTATCAACTAAGCTGCCTTGGGCATATCTTGTAATCTAGTACAACTAAGGCAGATCGTTCTGTGATAAGTCTGAAGCAAATCACATAGCTAGCTGTAACTGCAGCTATTAGAGTGCAGCTCATAGTCAGCCACTCTGAAACCTATAGTAACTGAAGCGCATCAAACTCTGGCACATCTGATATACACAGTAGGTAGAAACATGTGAAATACCCAGCTTGATTGCCATTACAGGGCATCTTATAGTCGGTCATATTGAAACCTATAACAAGCAACTCACATGCCCAACATAAGCTGTAACTCTGTTCCCAGGGCATCTCAACAGTCAGTCACAGTCTGCAGTAGCTGTATCTCTTTTTTCTGCAGTTGTCTTCTGCTCTGCATGTGTGTGTGTGTGTGTGCGTGTGTGTGTGTGTGTGTGTGTGTGCACACTTTTTGCTCACTCACTCACTCAGAACAACAACAAGAACAAGGAAAGGCAAACAACACTCGAAAGCGCTTGAAGTGCTGGCTGTGGACTGAGCGTCTCGATTCTTGGGTTCGGGTTTCCCTTGGGCCGCTCAAGAGCCACTTTTGTCAATTAGTCAAACAGTTTGAATGCAGCAGCTAATGAGGTGATAATTGAACAATGCATATTTGCATATTTGCCATGAATATATACATAAACATACATATGTGCACGTATGTACAACATATATACGTATTTACACGCACACAGAAATTATGAGGCTATTCAAGCTGTAATCCATTCAATTTGCAGACAGTTTACATCACAAATTTGAAAATTAATTGATTGAAGTTGCTTTTGCCTGCAATCGCACATAGCTAACTGACATGCAGATAACTACAATTCGATATCTAAGCGGAGATGAATTTATTTCATTTTCCATTTAATGATTGTCAGCTGAAAAGCTTCTTAACTTCAGTTTCAGTCTCAATTTCAGTTTCAGTTGCCAGCAATCCAAATCAGTTTAATTAACGCATTTCATGTTTACTAAGTTTTGTATTACCTACACTCGTCTGTCGGCTGGCTAATATTCATTCATTACACTGAATATTTGGCAATTCACTTGAGGTATTTGTCGTTGTCCGAGGAGAGGTAAAGGGAAGTTTACCTTAGCTTGAGTAGGCGGCGAAATTCGGTGGACAAGCAAATTGATGAGAAGCTGAGGATATTTCGTCGGCGCTAATCTTATTTCCAGCTAACATTCTCTTGGGGTCTGAGAGCACGGAAAATTCGCTTAAGGCCAGATCTGAAGAATTGTTATAGTCGTATAGTGAGATGAGCACGCGTCTGATCCGACTGCCGACTTGCTCGATAGTCTACGAAGAAAATTGATCTCTATAGTTTACTTCTCTTTGATATTCGTTTATTATGCAGTCCATTGCAACTCACCTGCAACTTTCTCTTACAGCAATTAGCTTTTGCCAACGCCTAAAACGCGAATGAACTGGCAGCGCATCGAAGCCATCTCGCAGCTAATTTGGCTATCAGCAACAGCATGTATAGGCTGAAAAGAGGACATCCTCCAGACCATCAGAGAACCTGATAAGCTTGAAATAGAACTAATAATAAATAAGTCTAGCTTCAAAATGTATATACCGGCATACAGGTCGATTCACTAAGACAAAAACCTGCAACAAAATGGAACAGAATAGAAATATAAAAAATTGGCTAATGCACTGCTGGAAGCTGGAAGCCAACTTCAGTCAGCTTTCGCAATAGCCAACAGCAGCGCTGTTTGCCCACTCTATCGCTCGCTCTGTGCTAATTGCTCTTGTTTATTATTATTTGTCGCGAACGCAAATTTGGCGCTGTTAACAAATGGCTAAATAAATGCAAATTATCGCATAATTTCGCGCAGTGCATACAAATGCAGTGCAGTCAGCCTCTTCTCCTCTCTCCCTCTCTCCTTTTCACTCTCCTCCTCTGTCTCTCTCTCTCTCTCTCTCTCTTTCTCTCTCGCTAGCTTTATTGATGGTGGCAACAATGCGGTTATGTAATACAGTGCAAATATTGCGTAAAACTCGGATAAATAAATTTTAGCTATGCATGCGAGCGAGCGCGCCTCCCTCTCCCTCTCTACCCCTCTCTCTCACACACACTCTGTGTGTGTATTAGAAAATGCAAACGTGCAAAATCGCATTAAATGAGCATTAGCGCATTGTTGGTTTTTGTGCAGCGTGCCACGCCCACTGTGCAACGTGCCAAATTGATGCCTCATCAAAAAAAAAAAAAAAGAACTGTGTAAAATTAGGGCTTCGCAATTTTGCAATCAGCTTCTCTCTCTCTCTCACTCTCTCGTTCTCTTTCTCGCTGTTGTTTTTCTCTCTTTTTATTTTGGCCGACGCTTTGATCTTCGAGCTGAGTGAACACGCTCGCTGCGGGTCAAAGTTCAGCGCGCTGCACTTCAATAAATTAATTTAAAGTTTAATTAAAAAATTGGTCTTTATTTTCAATTAGCGCATGACTGCCTTGACCCCACCTACCCCCCTACCAGCGGCTAGCTCCCTACGCCCCGCCCCCTTTGTCTGTTTTGCACTTAGAGTGCGCCCCGCCCTACGTCGCCCGGTTCTTCTTCTTAATTAATTAAGCAAATTAAATTTATGCATGGCCCAACTACAGCAACAGCAACAGCAGCAACAACAACAGCAACAGCAACAAGATGAATAAACGTAAGAAGCATGGCACAATAATTATCAATAAAGCTTCTACCTTTTTCCTTTCCTTCTATTTTTTCTGTTTCTAGCTGCAGCCGAGGAGAGACAACAGCAAAGGCTATTAACTAACATTACCCAACAAGTGCGAGCGAGTAGCAGCAGCAGCAGCAGCAGCAGCAGCAGACAATGAGCTAAGGGGCCAAGAGTTGCGCTTGCCCCCATTGTTGGCCTTGGGGTAGAGGCCAGCGGGGTGTGGCAGTTGGGTGGGTGCTTACGTGCCGCCCACTCACGTAAAAGAAACATTAACGCGGCATCTCGGGCGGCCCGCCTGACCGCCAGCAAAACGCCTCACGCTCGCTTGCTCCCAGAGCTTGTTAGCCTCTCCAGAGCAAGAAGCTGGCAGTCGGCACGTGACCTGGAACCGAGTTCCGTTTCGACTGGCAGCGGCGCCTACTGGCTGCTGCTGCCAAACGTGTCGCCATTTTGACTTGCATGCAAAGTGCTACACTCCGCTGGCCGATGGCATGGCAAAAGCCAAAAGGTGAAACAGGTGAAAGCTTCGAGCTCCGACTCTCTTGTTCGTCTCAGGGGCTCATTCTATGGCGCCCTGACGCCAGCTCCAGCACTTGCACAGCTTCCTTTGAGTTGGTTAGCACTGACAGCGTTCCTACCATGCGGGTCACATGCGCCCAGCCAGCCAGCCAGCCAGAGGCGTTGTGCAACAATGACAGCTAACAGAGAACAATCTAGAAGCTATTTCAATATGGATTTTCTCATGTAGTCTATAAGATCCAAGACTTGCCTATGCCTGAGCAGCAAATGTAGAGTGACCTATTCTGCCTTTTGGACAACTTTGTCTTAGCTATAGAGATCTTCATCATTTCATAGAGATTAATAACTCTTCGCTATACTTTTTGCACAAGGCAGAGACCCCCTTGCGCCAGCTCTGGCTGCACAGTGTGCTGAGGTCTTGCAACTAGTTGTGCTAGCTGCATACATCAACATGTAGCCAAGCTGAACTATGGCCTTTCGTGTCCATTAAGGTGTCTCAGGTAGCGCTGGCGAAGGATGCCAATGCCATGGCTGCCAGTCGAGCGGGACAACTTAATTTCCGACTTGATTTCAATGGCAACAAGCAATATGCAACAACAACAAAAGGCAACTAAATTTTAAAATATTCATAATTGGTGGGGCAAAAAGCGTTTGTCGCTTCTGTGGGTGTGTGTGTGTGATAAGTGCGCTGCCAGCTGAGGTCGTAGGGATTTTTGCAGCTATGATGCACTAATTGCTGATACGCCCACCCCGCCAGAAGAAGAGAAAGAGAGAGAGAGAGAGAGAGAGAGAGAGAGAGAGAGAGAGAGAGTGAGAGAGAGTGAAAATGTGGGTGAAATCGATGGCAAAGGTTGCCAAACCGAACCTAACTTCAACCAATCCACTGCCCCGGCTGCATCGTGTCAGTTGTAATAAGCGTTCAAGTCGCCATACACTATATAACCTCCCATCCTTTTAACATAAACCCTGAACCATCCAGCCATCCCAGCGCGTGCTCCGCTGCCAACCGAAACAACTGGCAGCAGCAATTAGAAAATGTTACCAACTTAGAAATGCGTGGCGTCTGACTAAATGGACGTTAATGGCCAGCTGGCAACCAACTAATAGCATCAGCAGCAGCAGCAACAACAACAGCAGCAACAACAACAGCAACAATAGCAATAACAGCAACGAGGACAATAATAAAATTATCGCCATGGAAAGCATCCGCAAAACATGGCAGCGTGCGCATCCTTTTTCCGAATTGCTCATACGCCCAGGTGGCCGCGAGCCCACAAACAGCAGCACCAACAGCAACAGGGGACGCGGCCATAGGGATTGTGGATAGTGGAGGTTAGGGCCCGCCATCTAGGCACATTAAAATTAAATTGCAAATTAAACATCAAAGTAGTTCATGGGCAAAATAGTGAAATGAGTTCATAATCGGATTTGACGACTTGTGAAATGGTTTTAAATGACTGGCAGCGCGTGATGCGGGCAAATGTGGTGAAGGAGGGGGAGATGGGGAGCGTAGGTGAGGGGCAGCACTTAACCAACTTCGATGGACGGATGGATGGGGAGCGCGTCAAACGGTAGAGAGCAAAAACTTGTAACCGGCGGACATGCAGGCAAAGAAACTAAGTAGTTCAAACACGCTGCAAAGCGATCGCAAAATAACTGAAAGTGAGCTGAGCTACAGAGAAAGAGAGCTATAGCGTATATATAGAATAGATAATTATACTCAAGTAACTCTCGCAGAGATTCCAATCTAGTTGAGTAACTCTTATCTCCCAGGCCATCTACAAGTCCCATCAAAATTTGTTGTCTTCCAAATGTCAGTCCAAACTCAGCTCCAGCCCGGAACTTACTTTCACTTCATTGCTCGGAATTCCTTCATTTTTGATTGAATTGAAGTTGATAAGTTGATCAGGTTTTTGGCGCAGTGTAGGCGGACTTTTGCATTTGTATTTCGCACTTCAGTGCCTTCGATGAGTGGTTGGGCAATATAATTCAAAGTACGAGTGCCACATGCCCAAGGGGCAACGCCTGGGACGGGGGAATAGAGTTGCCTACTCTTTTGACAGAGTGACACCTTCGCTTGGTTACACACTTTTCCCCACTGATGTAGTTGTTGTTTTCGCTGGCCGCGGCTGCGTTTGCAATTCGGTAGTTGTTTTTGTGCCTGCCTATACCCTGCAGCAATTTCAACTGCTTATCGGGTATGTCAATAGTTAAAAGTATTTCATGCAAACTCCTCTTCTGTTTGCAATGCTTGGCATTTGGCTAATTTGTATTGCCTCTAACTTGGCTCTTGTACTTTCATATTATCAGTCAAGCAGTCTATAGATCAATGAGGTAGTTAGTCAGCCGATCAAATGACTATCCATTAATCAATTGATCTAAAGACGTCAAGCAATCGAGATTCTGTTGTTCAGCGGGTCAAGCAGTCAACCGATCAAACAGGTCAGTCAATCATTAAGTCAGTCAACATCAATCAATCAGTCAGGCAATATCAATCAACTGGCAGTCGGACAGGCGTCCATTCAATCAACCAACAGACGATCAACCACTCTGTGAGTTAACATCAATCAGTCAAACAGCTAGTTCAATCAATTTAAGTAAGTCAATCAATCGAGAGTGGACTCACTCTCATATAGTTCGTCAATCAGTCAGTCAGTTAATCAATTAATTCATCTATTTGTGGTTCAATGATTCAATCAATCGATCACATATTCGCGCGTTACAACAGTTGCATGTTTAGTCCAGGGTATCTAGCAGTTGAGCAGACTCATCACTGATTGTTGTTGTTGTACTCGTCGCAGTGCCACCGCCAATAAACATTAAAAACAGAGGCATTTCGAGGCGGCCCATCATTGAGCGCTCTGCAACTAACAAATTCTTCAAAAATCAATACACACAACAGTTTTAGTGTGTGTGTGTGTGTGTGTGTGTGTGTGTGTGTGTGGGTGTGTGGTGGGCTTCGGTGTTTGGCTTCGCTGATGTTGTCAGCTTTTCGGTGGCTATGGCGGTCACAGCGCACGTCGAGTCAGGCGAGATGCTCTGAAACTGTTGGCTGTGGCCTGTTCCAGCGGTTGACTGACGCGTATGCGTTATTAAATCTGCATGTGTGTGTGCGAGTGTGTGTGTGTGTGTGTGTGTGTGTGTGTGTGTGTGTGTGTGTCTGCCTATGTCTATGTCTATGTCTATGTCTATGCGTGTGCTGACAGCAATTTGCGTATCAATATGGGCACATAATGCTTCGAAAATGATTTCCAAAATTTGCATTTAAATTAAAAATTATATTTGCAACACAAACAGACGGTCAGAGGCGGCAGTGAGGCGTGGCGGGTGCTGAGTGGCGGGAGGGGGGCATATGGCCAGGCCTGGCATTGCATAAAAACAACGTCAAAAAATGCAAATTTTGCAAATTTTAGCTGAAATTTTATCCATTAGTTGTTGCCCCAAAAATGCGTTGCGCATACGCAACGTGTGCCCGCAAAAGCAGCCCATGACAAACGTAGCCTAAAATGGCACACACACACACACACACACGTGCACACACGCGCACACACACGCGCACACAAAGTGGTATTCGCATGTGCATATGCCAGCTGCTGTAGCTGCGACACCCGCCTCCCCTCCTCTAGCCCAGCTGCCACCAACGCTTGTCACAGCTGCGGCTTCTGTTTTTGATTAGACAACCAGCAGCAGCGGCTGCAGCAGCGAGTTTTTGGCGCTGGTTGCAGCAATCGTTGTGCCATGTTGCATGTTGCACGTTGCACGTTCCATAGTTAGCAACAAGCAAATCGCTGCCTGCTACAAGTCACAAGGCAAATTCTAGACTCTAAGCCGATATCAACTTCAAGTGTGCTGCATTCTAAGCTTTATATTATTTCAGATCAAGTAAGCACTTGGTGCATTCCAGATGATATGGCTTACATCTGCTACTAGGATTTGAAGTGCATCAGATACATAAAAGTAATCAGATGAAACGAACTCCCACATGATTTTTTATTCTAGTCTCTCTTCCTTTTCTTTATCGCTCTCTCTCTATCTCTCTCTCTCTATCTCTCTCTATCTCTCTCTCTCTCTTTATCTCTCTCTATCTCTCTTTATCTCTCTCTCTGTTAAATTCTTTTTCTTTTACTTTCTCTCACTCTTTGCCTCTTTCCTTCGCACCCTATCTTTCTGTCAGTTTCTCTGTCTCCTTTTTTGTCTCTCTTACCCTCTGTCTTTGTTTCTTTCCTCTCTCTCTCTCTCTCTCTCTCTCGGTTTTTCTGTGTCTCCATTCTGCTTTCTCTATTAGGCTCCTTCTTTGTCTTATTCTGTAGGCTTGCTTCCCTCTCTCCCTCTCTGTTTCTGCATACTTTCTCTCTCTCTCTCTCACTCTCTCTCTCTTCTCTTTCTTTCAGTCTCTCTATTTCTCTATACATTTTTCTCACTCTCACTCATTCTGTATACTTCCTTCTCTCTTTCTGCCTCTCTCTCACTTTCTCTTCCTCGTATTTTCTTTCATTTTGTCTCTCTCTCTCCCTTTCCATCTCTCCTTCTATCTTACGAATACAGATTTTAATGACAAATAAGACTTTGTGCGATAAGCATTGCAAAAATTGCATGCCTTCAATTCTTCCACATAATAGAGAACGGAACATTTCTTAGTCTATAGTCATAGTTTGTGAACTTCTCCCTCCCAATCTACCTCTCTCTCTATCCCTTTAACGCTTATTCTTAATTGTTCGAATTTCATTATCGAAATTTTCTAGTCCAAATGACAGTCATTCGAACTCTGCGAACTGGGCGCTGGCAACTGGGACTGCGGCTATTCGTTTGTCATTGTCTATTGCGGCAACACCTGCCACACACACCCCGCAAACTTCACACACACACACACACACACACACACGCACATACACCACACACACAGCTTCCGCTCTTCATCCCCACTTGACTGTTTGTACAGCGTTCGCCTGTCGTCTGCGGCTGTAAATGAAGTTGTGTTTTAATTAAAATTCCAGACTTTATTTCTGTAATTATATTAACTCGCTGTTCGAATTCGCTCGCTCGGCCGGGGCAGAGGCTCAGGCTCGGACTTGGACTTGTTCTCGGACTCGATCAATCTATAGACGAAAGGCGGGGGCAGAAACGGAACCGGAGGCGGAGGCGGTGGCGGTGGCGGTGGCGGTGGCGGTGGCGGTGTTGGCGATGCTGCGTTTCAGCGGCAACAATAAGGAAAAGATAAAACCATTAACGGTAAAGTGAAGAAATGTGGAAAACGTGGCAAAGGCATGCGGCAGCCCGAACAGAACTCTCAACTTTAGCACCCGCTCCCCAGTTTCCAACTCCATCTCTGTTGTCCAGCATCCTGCTGTGTCCTCATTGGCATTGGCATCTTCTTGTGTTGCCTGCTGTCGTGCTGCCGCCTGCAAATGGTGTTAAAATTAATTTAATTGAATGTGAAATGAAATTTGTTTTGACACACACACACACACCCGCACACACACACAGAGACACAGACAGACAGTCAGTTGTACAAGGACGCCTCGCCTGGATTGCTGTGCATTCCTTGGCTGCCTTCGGATGTGCCTTCTTATTGTTTCCCTATCGCCAGCCTCGTCGAAACAATTCACACAGCCTCAGTGCAAAATGTCCTTTTTGCTATTCTCTTCTCTCACTTCCCCAACTCCCCATCTCTCTCTCTCTCTCTATCTCTCTCTCTCTCTCTCTCTCTCTCTCTCTCTCCCTCTCTCTCTGTCTATCTCTATGGTGTTTTTTTTTAAATGTTTTTTCTCGTATCGCTGCATTTTGGAGTGAGACCAGATTCCTGCTCATTGAGGCCTGTGCGGCGCATACTTCAAAAATTATCTTCAACTGCAGCTTGTTAATCGCACGCCTAATGAAGAACACTTCTTGCGAGTCTGCATTGAGCCTAGACTATACTACACTATAGTAATACTATATAGTAGAGTACTAATCTACTAATATTACTACTACTACTACTTCTACTACTACTACTCTACTCTACTACTACTACTGTTACTACTACTCTGCTCTCCTCTACTACTATTACTACTACTACTACTACTTCTACTACTACTACTCTATTCTACTACTACTACTGTTACTACTACTTTACTCTCCTCTACTACTATTACTACAACTTTACTCTACTACTATTACTACTACTGCTCTGCTCTACTCCACTACTATTGCTACTACTACTACTGTACTCTACTACTATCACTACTACTACTCTCCTCGACTCTACTACTACTACTCTCCTCGACTCTACTACTACTACTATCCTCGACTCTACTACTACTACTCTCCTCGACTCTACTACTACTACTCTCCTCGACTCTACTACTACTACTCTCCTCGACTCTACTACTACTACTATCCTCGACTATACTACTACTACTCCTACTACTACTATTGTACTATTACTTGTACTACTACTACTACTACTCCTACTACTACTATTGTACTATTACTTGTACTACTACTACTACTACTACTACTACTACTACTACTACTACTACTACTACTACTACTACTACTACTACTACTACTACTACTACTACTACTACTACTACTACTACTACTATTACTACTACTACTACTACTACTCTACTCTTCCACTTTACTACTACTACTCTTGTACTCCACTGCTACTACTAATACTACTAGTCTACGACTACAACTACTACCATTCTACTCCACACTTTATATATATATATTATAAGCATGGATTTCTTGTTTCTCATAGACATGTGCTTGACTTCTTCTAGAACCACTTACATCTATTGGTTTTTGCTTTGCTGTAAATGTAATTCAACAATTCGTTTTTCCTTTTTGCTGAAATCTCTCGCTTAACCTTTTTTCATTCACGCTCCCTTTTTTCATTTCCATTTGCCTACATACGTATATAGTAAATATATTTTAATTTTTTATTTTGTCTTCTTCTTCTTGTTGTTTGTTCGTTTCTTCCATGGGCAGTCCTTCCATAAGTAAATACAATTGTTTTCGTTGTTTCAATCGCATTTTAATTTTTGCGGCTTTATGTTAATTGAAAACCAATTTGACGGCAAACAAAATGCGACGAATCACTGCGCAAAGTTCCAATTGTCTATATCTATTGCTGTCCCGTTCGCTCTCACGCGCAAAGAGCACCTTCGCCATCTCTTTCCCACTGCCACATGGCATAGTCAATAGGCCTGAATAAACAGAACTCTGTGCATTTGAAATTGATAGATAAGCTATATTGAAATTTATATATATGGATTTATATATATATATATATATATATATATATATATATATATATATATATATATATATATATATATATATATATATATATATATATATATATATATATATATATGTATGTATATATATATATATATACATATATATATATATATATATATGTATGTATATATATATATATATATATATATATATATATATATTTTTATATATATATATGTATGTATTCCTTTGTATATAGAGCTTGTTTATGGGCTTATATTCATTTTTATATTTATTTTTTTGCTATTGACTTTGGAATTTTCAATTAAAACACGTAATTGATGAACACTGACAAAATTGAAATTTTTATTTACATTTTATTATTGCCAGGCGACAATTTTCACCTCCTCGACCCTAACTTTAATCATCCACTTTTCTCGCATTAAACATTTTGTATAGTTTTTAATCTTTGTGCGCCATAATGAGGCCTGAAACAATTTCCAATTTCAATTTGGCATTGAACTGTGAACCAAACCAAATCAAGACAAATTCCCAATTCTCATCGAAGACCGCTGACCAAACTTACTCTGAGTCGATGTTGCCTTGTCCATCTGTCTGTCTGTCTGCCTGTCTGTCATTTCGTTCAAGTTGGCTTCAAGCAGTCGATAATCGATAGCTCAGTTATTTAGACTGTAAAGAGAGTCTGAGATGTGACAGTCTCTCTCCCTCTTTCTGTCACTGTCTCTCTCTATAACTTTAGTTTTTCAACTCTACTACATAACTGTTTATTCTTCACACCTCTCGTAGGGCCACAAAACAGTTTCTTGCTCTTACAGCAGCTCGACACAGTATACAGGGTAGCCCCTAATCAATCCCACCCGACTAGGGCCGTCTTAATTGCTTTAATTTCATTTAAAAATTGTGCGAGTTGCATTTCAGCATTCAAATTGGCGTTTAAATTGTTTAATTTGGTTGATTTGTAATATTTACTCTCGATAAGCTTCATTATTAATGGGCGCACAGTGCGTGGGTGCGCGTGAGTGAGTGTGTGTGTGCGGGTGTGCAATAATTTAAAAATTACATTCATAATTTATAAAATTGTAAATAAATAAATAGCAAGCAAACAAGGCGTAAGAGAGAAGAGGAGATCGCTAGTTAAATGCTCTATTAATCATAATGATCACGATAATGAAGCTCGAACTGATGATGATCATGAATGTAGTATTAATTAATAGAAGGCTTTCATTACTGTGCAGCTAGCCACACTTCAGCTTGACTGAAGGCAACACCTAGTTTATGGACAGCCCGACAGACGGGAACACAGTTTATCCCAATATTAACATGCCCTCTGCAAGAGTATATATAAAACAACAACTGTAATTGCTAGCAGCTGCAGAGTAATAGACGAAGGCGACAATGCCAAAGCACAGGATGTTCAATGCTGATGAGCATGAGGAGCGAGCGGTGAGCGGCGAGCGGTGAGGAGCGAGGAGCGAGGAGCGAGGCCGAGGACGAGGACGAGGACGAGCAGGAGACCTGGCTATGTCCAGTAATTCATCGTGTTGTTGTTTCGTGTGAGTGCAACAACATAATTGTTGTAGCTGTTGAACTTGTTGACCATTTGCCGCCCCATATTGAAGGCAACCCCCAAGCACCCAGCCCCATGTCTCTAGCCCCACCTCCAGCCAGTCGCAGTCCCAATTCGAGTTGCAGTCTCGTTCAGATTTGCATAATAAATGAGATACAAAAGCCAAGCGGCTACTGTCACATAGCCACTGGCCGTGTGCCATCTATAATGATGATAATAATGATGCAGATATATGTTCAAACAAACATAGCCAGATAAAACCGAGAATGGTAGCCAAACGAGGAGGGGCGTGGAACGGGCAGCTGGAGGAACGGGCGCACAGACAGGTGCAAAAGGGCTGTTTTCGAGGGGAAATGTCATGCTATATAAGGTGTGAGGGAGCTCACACAAACACACACTTAGTCGGACATTAAATGGGGTGCATATGTTACACACACAAACACACACAAACACACACACACACACACACACACACACACACATATACAGCTGGTCAGGGCCTAGACGTATGAGAAAACAATATGCAAATTTTGTTGCATACTTTTTGGAGCCAGCGTGAAAATCATTTCAGCTAAGCAGACACCCAGCTTTCGCTGCTGCTGCTACTGCTGCTGCTGTTGCTGCTACTGCAGTCAGTCAGCCCAATCAAACAAATAAACAAGTACAACAACAACAACAGCAACAGCAACAACAATAGCAGCAGACAGGGCAGGACAACGGACAACAGACAACGGGCAACGGCTACATAATGCCTTTCCGGTATCCAATAAACCGACTGCACTTGGACAGCCCGGATTTCCGCTTGAATCATTGATGAGCTATTAAAGTCATTTCTATTTTGCTGTTTGTTGTGCGGCTGCTACGGCTCGTCTAACAAGCAACAATCTCCACCTCCAGCTCCTCCCCATCCCGCCGCTAGCAATTGCAGTTTTGCCTGATTGTTGTTGTTGTTGTTCTTGCTGTTGCTTCAATTGTTGTTGCTGCTTCAGTCATCAGCAACTTTTGTCACGTTCAAATTCCGTAGTTTATCACAACGCGCTGGGGAATTCGCTCTGCAAAATTAAGCATGCAGCTGTGTGTGGGTGTTGGACTGATGAGGAAATTGCCAAAAAGCTGCTTAGCTCAGGTGACAACGCTTTCGGAGCAGTCAGCCAGATCATTTTAAATATCGATAGTTATCGATTTGAAGCATTTTACATTTTAAGTATTGACAAATCAGTCAGTCAAGTCACTAATCAGCTGCCCACTTTTACTGCCATGTATCAGTCCTCACTCGCAGTTCATTCTAAATATCGATATTTATCGATTTTGAGCATATGGAAACAGCCTCGGAGGTCATTCCTTATTCGGCCACCAAATAATTGATCGATAAACTATGAACATCGATTCGTTCGTTCTTGTCCGATAATCAACTTGCTTGAATGTACATAATTTGATGCTCACAATTAGCGCAAAAGGGAAAAGAAATTGATTTAAGCCGCTTTTAAGTGCCGCACACAACGACAGAATGCGTCCATTGTTTACGTATGTCCTTTCGCGGCATTCTTAATGAAACTCGACATGGGACTTGAGCAGTCCCTCCGGGAGCGGTGGAGAGGGGAGGGAAGGGACTCGACGGCATGTCCGATAGGCAAAAAGCTTAAGAGCCGGCAATTGAATCGTTGCTGCCCATTCGCCTGACTGCCCGCAGTTAATATATACCCTATAGAGAGTAGCTGGAGAGAAGCTCACAAGGAGGGCATGGCAGTAGCTCTTCGCAAATTCCAAATGGTATGCTGCATCAATCAACAGATAGATCGTTGTTGATTTTGTAAATCGATAAATATCCAAACATATTTTCATATATGACTAATCAAATTGGCAAAGGAAAAGCCAAAAATAAATATCGACGGCATTTGATTGAGTAAGTGTAGAAGTAGAAAGCGATAGCTAGACTTTGATTACTGCCATTATGCAATTACAGGGCATTATCTGGCCGCACACTCTCCATGGCGCAGCGCTTTAATTTGTTGCTGCTGTGGCCGTATGCGGGAGGACGTGGCAATTGCCACGACGACAGCGACGACGTTGACGGAAATGAAAAGATAATTTACCCGCATGTTTCAACATCAGCATGGCATGCCACGCCCACACGCACAAGCAGCGAGTTGTAGGGGAAGGGGCAGGGCGGATGGGATATCCAGCTGAAGCTGAAGCTGAAGCTGACTCCATGTAGGTGGGGATTGGGTCATCATCGTGCCGCTAATGCTAATGCTGGTTATCTGTCTATCCATCAGCTGGCCATGTTATGATGTAAATGCCGAGCCACTCGACTGCTGCCACTGATGATAATGGCCACCACAATCCGCCGGCTGTGTCACCGACTCCGACTCTGACTCCGAATACGGCTATGACTTTGGCTCCGGCTGCAGCTACTGCTACTCTAGCTACTCTAGCTGCGACTCCTGTGCGAGGCAAATATGTCGCTGCCCGTCTTGTCATTGGGCTTTGCAGCCGGCAGACGAAGCTGCCAAACATTTAGTCTGTCTGCGGCACACACACACACACGCATGTCCACACACACACACACACACTCACACACTCACTCACAAATTTATTGTTCTTAAACATCTGAGCATGAATGAATGACTGTGCCAGCTAACTGGAACTTGCGTCAGGGCATTGGTATTGTTATCGAGAGTGGGATGGCACTGCGGCTGTAGCTTGGTCCTGGTTATATTTGAATGCCAAGTTGCCAGTTGTCACAAAGTGAGTGAAATATAGCCAAAATGTCAAATGTCAGCGAAAGACATTATTACTGGCTAGTTGATCCGTCGTCGTAGTCGTCGTCGTCGTCGCCGTAAACTCCAACTGCTGCTTCTGCTTGTGCTTGTGCTTGTGCTTGTTGCCTTGCCTTCTTGTCATACGCCTCATCCTTGTACGGATTGTCTCCGTCTGCTACGGCGCAGATAATCGATACGCACACGCATTGCATTCCTTCTCCCTCTCACTCTCACTCACTCACTCACTCTGTGTGTGTGTGTGTGTGTGTGTGTGTGTGTGTGTGTGAGGCTAGAGACTGGAAACCGAGACCATGTCAGCCCATCAGCCAACATCATCAAGCGTGTGTTGCTGCTGCTGCTGCTGCTGTTGCTGCTGTTGCTGCTGTTGCTGCTGTCTGTTTTGTCCGGGGCTTTAAAAACTTCATCTTCAACTTCAACATCCTTGGCTTTTAATTTGCTCATCAGCCTCGAAAGAAAAAAACAATTTAAGCTTACAACAAAAATTCATTCAAACAGCGTTTGATATTTTACAAAATAAATCCAATTAATTATTTATTGAAATGAAAAATTTGAAATTATACAAAAGATTCCTGTTGGATAATAAAACTGTAAGTAGGATTTTAAATTTTAAACAGTTCAACATCCTTCAGAATTCTGCTACATGAATTGTTCTTCTAAGATAAAAGAAGCTTAAAAAGAACTTTAACTTAAGTATAGTTTTAAATAAATAAGCTATAGGATAGCATTACGAATAAGCATTACGAATAAGTGCTCCAGGCGCTGTTTCGATACACCTATTATGGCTTAACCACTTAACCGAGCTTGAGCTTTAACATTGTAGCTGGTGGCTTGTATGAATTTTCAAAGTTTTACCCAAAGCTGCTCAATGCTCAAACCCAGCTTAACTTTTCAGTCAATTGAGTTTTACCCAGCTTCCATGTGCTTTTGGAATTGAGCTCAGAGCTTTGCAGCAAAAGTCATTTGTTAACTGAATGTAGAATTTCAGTTCTACTTTAAAAACTATTGTTACTTTCATTTATTCAACTTATACATATACTCAAAGAATAAAAGAAGTGAAATTTTCGTAATAGCTTAATAGCACACGAAATGGAGAGTCTGCGCGGCAACGAGGTACGCGAAACCTTCGTGGGCGACTACAAGTTGCAAGGCCAGTTCGACAAGGGCTCCTTCGGCGACATTTTCTTGGCCAAATCTCTGTACACCGGCGAGCGTTATGCCGTCAAGATGGAGAAGGTGGGTACAGAGCATCCGCAGCTGGCCTACGAGTATCGCGTGTATAAGGCAATTCGGCCGGCCTTGGGACTGCCGCTCATCCAGTATTTCTGTGAGGAGGACGAATATTGTGCGCTAGTCATGGAGCTGCTGGGTCCATCGCTTAACTATCTATTCGAGTTCTGCAGTCGATCGTTTACAATGAAGACCGTGCTGATGCTGGCGGATGAGATGCTGTTGCGCCTGGAGCATGTGCACGGGCGCGGCTTTGTGCATCGCGACATCAAGCCAGATAACTTTTTGATCGGCCGCGACATTTCGTGCAAGCGTGTGCATCTGATAGACTTTGGCCTGTCCAAGAAGTACTGGGATCCCATTACCCATGTGCACATACCCTATCGGGAGAACAGCAGCCTGACGGGCACGGCGCGCTTTGCATCCATCGCCGCGCACGAGGGCCTGGAGCAGTCGCGGCGCGATGATCTCATCTCCGTGGGCTACGTGCTCATCTATTTCCTGCGCGGCAGCCTGCCCTGGCAGGGCCTGTCGGCCGCCACAAAGCAGGCGAAATATGAAGCCATCTACGAGATGAAGCGTTCCATTAGCAACGAGGTACTCTGCCGGAACTATCCCAGTGAGTTCACCATGTACATGAACTATTGCCACAAGCTGGGCTTCGATACCAAGCCGGACTACAGCAAGCTGCGCAAGATGTTTCGCCAGCTGAGCAGCAAGCTATACTTTAAAAACGACAAAATCTATGACTGGGAGAGACTCACTTTGGAGTATCATCGCAATCAAAAAAATCCTGGCGTGGGCAAACGAGCCAATCCTGTTAAATGTCAGCCAGATGATGGACTAAGTGGATATCCGATTGTACGCAACGATAAAGCAATGCGTTGGATTTAGCTGACGAAAATTGAACTAGTTCCAAAATGAATGAGCTAGTTCCACAAATAATGAAGATATTTTAAATTAACGTAGATTACGCGACTCCAGACTAGTTCTACATATTCCATGATTATCCATGATAGAAATGCCCAAATTGTAAATATATTGTAGGCTATGTGATGCCCGTTTTCATAATAGATAAATGAACTGGTTCCGAATATCGTTAGACTAAGCAAAATAAAACTAACCTCAACTCCAGCTTGAATCTGAATTGATCTAATCATTGGCCAAGTGCACTAGCTCCCATCGTAAACTAGGAACAAATAAACCAACTGAACTCCAAATGCATTGAATAGATCTAATTACATATACACTAGGCTCAGTGAACTAGTTCCAATAGTATGAGCATCATATGGAATGAAGATATTTCATATTGTTTTGAAAGTCAAATTAAATTTTAGTAAACTTTTCTACTTTTATTGAACTATTTTTGAGGTGTATAGTATATATAAAAAAATATTTGCCCCTTTTGTAGTTATCTAAGGAACAAAATTTCGAATTTTCCAACAATATCTAAAATAAGGAAAAGTTGGCCGAAAATTGTTCGCAAAATCTCCTGAGAAATTCCGTCTAGAAAAACAGTTTGGAGAAAAAGAAGTGCTTAGCAGCCAAGCGAGCTGCATTCACCTGAATTCAGCGTACCTGGAGCAACAAGCCGCAAGAATACCCCGCCCACTCACACCCACTTGAGCTCTGGATGGGCGTATGGGAGAGATAGAAAGAAATCAAAAACACAATCAGATGTTGCCATAGTTGCAGCACACTCAACAAACAGATAAATATATAGGGTGAGAGGAGAGGGTGAAACATGAAGAGAGAGACAAAGAGAGAGAGAGAGAGAGAGAGGGAGAGAGAGTGAGAGTGAGAGGTTGACAATGAATGCCTGAGGGGCGTTTGTGGAATGGACAGCATCAACAGCCACGCTTCAGCGGCGACAGCTAATAAAAATTGTCCAGTTTTTCCAATTTGAGAGATGCCAACGCTAACACCCCCTCTCTAGAGACAGATAGATAGAGAGTGAAAGAAAGAGGGAGAGGGAAAGGGAGTGAGAGGAAAAACGGCAAATAGAGCAATTTAAATTGGAACGTGATTATGCAAACGTTTGCGCAGCTTAACTCAAGTGTCGCTCCGTGCCGCTCGGCCAGTTGCCGCTGCTCCACACACACCCACACCCACACACACACACACACACACACACACACACTCACACACTCACACACACACACTCACACACACACACTTACGCCCAAATACACAGAGGCTATAGGGTCATGCATTACAAGTCTTGAATCAATTGTTAAGGCCATGTGTGCAACAAATCCAAAGAAAGAGCTACTACTACACACACACACACATACACAGAGAGAAAAAGTGAGAGAGAGAAAGTGAGCATTTGAGTTGACCATTAACCGGTCTGAAAGCATTCAAAGCTCTTGAGTGCTGAGCTACCAACTACATACAAGCCACCAACTAAGACCTGAGACTCTACTGCAGCCAGTCTAGCAGGCGCCGCAACCTGCGCCAGCGCCCCGCCAGGCACTCGAGCAGCAGCACCAATCCAGCCATGGCCATCAGCGCTACGTAGCAGCGATAGAGGCCACGCAGCATATCGTTGGTGATGCGTGTGACCAGCTCCACATTGCTGCCGACGTTGCCAAAGTTGGCCGCGGGCAGATAGCGACGCTCGATGTGCGACAGGACGCCCGAGCTGCGCAGCTGTTCGATCTTGCGATCGATGCTGAACTTAAGGATTGTGTTGTTCGGAAAGTAGATGACCAGCTGGTACAAGTAGATGGGCTCACGGATGTGGGTGAGTCGAGTGCCAGGCTGTGGCTTGCACTGCCAGTGCGCCAGATTGTTGTCCAGCGAGATGGTGACCAGGCGCGAGCCCCTGCGTGCTTGCTGCAGTCGTATATAGCGCTGCGAAAAGTTGCCCTCCATCAGCTGCGTCAGCTGGCGTGGATAGAAGTCGTGATAGCCACTGCTAATTAGCGTATAGTTCTGGCGCAGCAGCCCGGCCAAGCCATGCGGCACTGGCTGATGCTTAGGTATGCGCAGCACATCGAACAGCTTGGCCTGGTAGGCACAGCGCAGCACAAGCGTCAACAGCAGCCAATTGGCCAGCAGATGACGCAGGAAGCTGCTGTGCGGCACACGATGCGTCGGCACCGGATTGCCCGTCGTTGAGGCCAGCAAATTCTCGACTGGATGCAGCAGGCGTACGCGCCTCCCCAAGCAGCGCACACAGATCAGCGCCGCGAGCAGCGTGGCCAACAGACAGAGCCAAACAACGGACTCAAAGGGGCGTATCAGCTGGCCAAAGGGTCCCAAATAGCGTTCCGAGCGCACCACAAAGATGAAATAGCTCTGATGGTACACTGCCGAGGTCGAAAACAGATGTCGACGTTTATCCGAGCCACTGAAGCCACCGACAGCCATATCTGCCTCGCCCGCTGCCAGCTAAGTGGAGGAGATACAGAAAGAATTCAAATGTTTTAATTGAAAATAAAAGTCTGAGAAGAAGAGGCAATTGATAGTTATCGACTGCCGATAATTAACACTGAACTAAATTATATTCTGTATCAGCTTGTCTCACCTGTGCAAAGCAGCCGTTGAGGCTGTCACTGCTAAAGATCTCGCTCTTCTCCATGGGTATCTTGAGATGAATACGAAATCGCAGCGCTGTGGCCAGCAGACGCAGCAGCTCACCGCCGATGCCATACAAATCGTGCATGTCAATCAGCGCACCATCCGCTGGTAGGGGAGCGCCATCTGCCGGTCGGTACATGAAGTGTGGCGGCAATAGATGTCCCGTCACATTGAACGCACAATTGCTCAGATTGGTGAAGCGTATGGGAAATAGTTCGGGATACAGTAAACGACCATCGGACAGAAAGTGATTGCTGCGATAAGTGTGGATTCCTGGCGTGCAGTGCTCTCGGAACAATCTGTAGGAATAGAGCCCAATCTTGCCATCGTCCCGCTGTGACAGCACGACGACATTGATAATGCGCTTCTCGAGCGCCGCATAGCACATGTGACCCACAGAGCGGTGCAGTTCCTGTTCCGGCTGGCGAACCATGAGGACTATCAGAAAGTAGAACTCACGTTCGTGCAGTAGCTTCGTATAGTTAAGATGAAGCTGCCTTGTATACAAAAGGATAGCAAGAGAGAGAGAGAGAGATAGAAAAGGAAATTTTAATGAAGTTATGTAAAGTCAGAGCGAGAGAGGGAAAAAGAGAGAGTCTTAGAACAAAGATCAGACTGAGCTCTGAAGAGAACATATTATGAGTTAGAGACAGACTGACCTATATAGACAGACACAAATCAGTTGATAGGCATTCAGATTCACTCACTCGCTGTACTCACTCAAAAGCCTTTGCCTCGTTGACCACGAAGAGCGTATAGTCCCAGGGCTGCTGGACAAAGGCGGACGCTTGATAGAAGAGGATGGACATGTGCAATGCTAGCTGCTGGAGCAGCTGATCAATGAACTGTCGCTGCTGATGATCCATTTGCGGGGGACAGTGCAGGCAATGCTGTCGCACCAGGAGTGTGTTGATCCTGGTGGCAATGTGACGACTTGCCACATGCAGCGTGGCCTCGCCCAATCGCTGTATATCCCTATCGACAGGCGGCCGGCCAAACAGTTGCCCCGGCTCCAGGCCAAGGCAGCAGCAGCAGCTGTAGCTGCAGAGCAGCAAAAAGCCAACTAGTCGCCGCATGAGGACAGCGTTTCGGGCTGAATGGCTGACCAGGAGCTGCCGCAGGGCTCGGCAAACTGGCAGGCGCTAATGTAATTGCTGTTGATTGCGCTGATACGCTCTAATGGAATTGTGCTGATAATGTTGACTAATTGGAAGCAATTGCGCTTGATGCTCACAACATGGATTCGATTAACTTCGGCTCCGTTGGCTCAAATGGAATGATTAAAAATGCAACTAGAAATAAGGTTACGTACGGCTACATAAGCTGATAGGCTTGATTAAGTGAATCGAGTCTAAAGACAGTGGCTTCCAGTCGGCACTGCCCGCCTAAGAAATACCCTCACCTCTGCACAGAACTACGATTGCACTGAGTCCAAAATTCTCATATGATGAATGTAGTGTTAGCATGATTGATTCTTATCGATATCCATAAATTCTCTCCATATTGAGGCTTGAGATCAGATCGAATTCTCGTTGTAAGAGTCAAGAGTCAAAAGCAGAATATTTTTGAATGTTGGATTAGGCTGCGCTTAAGGGCAACCCGACTGCACTTGAGCTCTAAGCCAATGGCAATTAATATTAATCAAATGAAGTTGCATACGAATAAAAATTCAATAAAAATATATCTCAGAGTGAGGTTAGGAACGCCAAAGTGAGGTTAAGTTGAACTTAAAGTTTTAAAATATAACAAATGCAGCTTTAAATTGAGTCAAGGCGAGTCGAACCTTCACATCGCTCCCGATTCCCTCCTCTCTCTCTCTCTCTCTCTCTCTCTTTCTGTGTGTGTCTCAATTTTTTTCTCGTCTTACTGAAAATGCGGCCAAGTAGGCGGGGCAAAAGCAATAAGCGCCACAAAACGCGCACTCTTGGTAATTTAAGAAGCAGCACAGGGACAAAACTTGCAATGGCCCGGCCAGTGTGGGCTGAGCTGAGCTGGTCGGGTCCGGGCTGGGCTATGCTGGCCTTTAGGTTCACTTGATGTTATTTTACAAGGACACGCGCACAATTTATAATAACGCCGACTGCCGGCTCGTCCTGGCTAGCTCAGCGGCCCGTGGACCACCAAATGACGCCTCACTGTGTGCGCGCGCCAATGTAAAGTACAGTAAAGTAAAGTAAAGCCAAGGCGAGCGACTTGAGCTGTGCAGAAAGGACACGCACACACACACACACACACACACACATCTCTATTTGGTGTGTATGTGTGTGTGTGTGTGTGTGTGTGTGTGTTTGCAAACGAGAAAAATGAAGCGAAACAATTCCAAGTAAGCAAACAAAACTGATGGAAGATAATCTACTTGAAGCATACTTTAAGGCGTATCTAATGGTCCTTTTAATGTTTAAACACGCTTTCGTCTGTCTTGTCCTTGTTGAATGCCCAGCCACCCGAGCCACCCGAGCCACCCGAGCCACCTAGCCACTCCGCAGTCCCCCCGCCCTCCACTCTGTGCCTCAGCCAAACCGAAACCAATGTCCCATGTTTATTTTATCCACATCATCAGCCCCGAGAACCGACTCCTCACAATAGCCAGGCCAATGTCACGTTCTTTTTTCTTATTATCCTCCCTCCATCTCTCTCTCTCTCTCTCTCTCTCTCTCTCTCTCTCTCTCTCTCTCTTGTCTCTCTATTTCTTACACGTTTGCCATCTCTTTCTCTTTGTATTATTCACGTAGTTTAGTGTTGCGCTGCGGCTGCTTTCCTGTGTTTATTTTATCACAATAATTCCACATTTTTGCTTTTATGCATTTTTAATTTGAACAGCGGACAATTCTGTGGGCGCCGGGGGCGTGACGGTAGGGGCGCGACGTCTCAGCCTGTGCATGCTAAATTTGCTGGGCCAGGCTCAAGAGGCTATACCTGAGAAGAAAATGTTAAGTAATAAGCATTAAAGCAGAAACAAAAGATCGATTACAGTTATCGATAGCGCTAGAAACAATAAAAGTATCGATAAATGAGTTGAGAAAATCATTTTCAAAAAAAATTAAATTTGTCAACTAGTTGTTGTTACTTGCTATCGATAAATGCTTTGAGAGCTCATTCGATTTATCGATAACACTTTTGCTTCAAACATCACTCAATCAATTGTTTTCATTTTTCCCATAATGAATATATCCTAAAAGAAGTCAAAAATTCAGCCAAAGGGAAAACGCTTGATAGCCGCACACCTATCGATAGCATTCGTAGGGTGTAGAGTTGCCACCATACTGCAACTTGCTGCAAATGGCTTGCGCTTGTCGCAAACATCAGGCACAGCGGCTCATCCTGCAGCTCATCCTGCGGCTCAGCCATGCGGCTCCGGCCATGCGGCTGTCGCTCGCTGCCATCGTTTTACGAAAAACGATTACGCACTAAGCCTATAACTTATGTTGATGTTTTCTTTTCGTCTTAACATTTGCAAATTTGTCATTTTTTTCTTTCTTCTGTGTGTGTGTGTGTGTGTGTGTGTGTGTGTGTGTGTGTGTGTGTGTGTGTGTGTGTGTGTGTGTGTGTGTATGTGGGTGGGGTAAGGAGGTGGGGCAGATGGCTGCTTGCTTTGGCTAACCAATATTTTGCTTGTCCGTGTTCTTATGCCGGCTCAACTTTTCTTTTCTTTTCTTTTCTTATGAGGTATTTTGTTGTTGTTGTTGTTGTGGTTGTTGCCTTAGCTTTCATTTTGGTCCTTCGTTGCGCTAATAGTATTGTCCTTGTGTGTGCGTGCGTGTGTGTGTGTGTGTGAGCGTGTCTAAGTAGTCAACATTTTGTTGCGGCTTGGCCGTTTTTAAGTACTGTTTGCCTATTTCAGCTGCCTTATCCACAGTGCCTCGACTCTAGCATTTTGTATGTGTGTGTGTGTGTGTGTGTGTGTGTGTGTGTGTGCGTGCGCTTGTATCATATTAAACTAATCCTAAATGGTTTCTTCACGGCACATTTGCTGGCACTTGTTGGCGGCCGTAAAGACCTTAGCTACCCACCTGGCCGCCAGCTGAATGCCTGCCTAAGCATATTTTTAAAGTCCCCAACGCACAGAGAAAATTAAAAATATATATCTTTACCTAAATATACGTGTATACATCTATATTTCTACATATGTGCATACATGAAAAGCGACATAGGTAAGATACACACACACACATACACACACACAGAACCGCCTCTACTCTCGCTCTCTCCCTTTCTCCCTCTCACTTACTGTCACTCAAAGTCAGCAAAAGCCAAATGCGATTATAGAAATCACTTGAAGAGTTACGAGATTTCCAAAGCATGGCATTACCTGGTTTTTAGCAGAGCGGCTTTGGCTCCACTGTGCGGACAAATGCTATTCGAAAACTATCTGGGAATCATAAATAAAGTTTTATTGCATGCCTGTGGGCGCAAATGTGTGCGAGTTGATGTATGTGCTCGGCGAACAAGCCGCTTTTTATGCATCGATAACAAAAGAATAAAAAAAAAGCCAAAAAAAAAAAAAAACTATCGATACGAAAGTTGTGCGTTTTTATGTGACACACACAAATATTTATAAAGTTGTTCAGTTTGAAGCGCAGTTCATAAATAAGGAATGAGTTTATGTGGCTAACACAATGTGAACTAGTTCATAATGTAAAACTTAATTAAGCAGTTCAAAAGGAGATCAGGAATAAAAAAAATCATAGCAATTATTTGTCATAGTAGCACTAATTCAAAAACATATACATTACATAAGAAGAACCTCTGCCTACCTGCCTGCCGGGCTCAAGTAAACAGCACTTCAATACAGACACATTTTGAGAATGTTTTTCAACAAGTTCATCATTCGCTCGAACGCGAACTGGTTAACTCTATGACACTCTAAATGAGCGCACAAAAACTCATTTACGAACGGAATCGGTTCAATCAAAACGCATGCAATGTGCAAAATTGAATGAAATGAAATTGAAATCAAGTTTTTAATTACAGAACATCAAAAAAAAAAAAAAAATAAAGAGAAAATCAAACTGAAACTGAAACGGAAATTCAGGTGCGAGCAGCGCGGGGAAATGGACGCAGAGCTGAGATAAATTCTCCTAATTTTTGATTGATTGCATTGAAATTGGTATTGAATGAGCGCCACTAATTGAACAACAAATTAAAATCAATCAATCGCTGCATCAGACGCTAATGAGTCACACGCCGCCCAGATTTTCGTATCCCGGCTTTTCCACCTGGCTGCAGGTGAGAGAACAAATTGACTTTGCCATGGAATTATGACAAAATTACATTTTGCAAATGCAATTGAAATGCAACCATTGACGATTGCGCTGCCATTGTGTGTGTGTGGGTGCATGTGTGTACAGGTGTGTGTGTGTGTGTGTGTGTGTGTGTGTGTGTGTGTGTGTGTGTGTGTATGGCTGTGTGTGTGTGTGTGTGTGTGCAGAGCTCATTTATAAAGTTATTCGTTAATAAATAGTTAACAATCAACGATAAATTGGCAATAATCGTGTGGCTTGCTGAATTGAACAAGAGCACCTGTCGCAGGGGCGTAGATACTAAGAGGGATTGCTATTTGCTACATATGGACGATATGGACGATAGATGGCGTTACTGGATGGGCTAATGGTATGAAATTGTATAAGATGACTTAACTGTAGTAAAAAAGGGATATAGAGAGAGAGAGAGAGAGAGAAGAAAAGAGATATAAATACAGAGAAAGAGAAAGAAGGAAAGAGACAGAGAAAGAGAGTGACAGGGAGAGAAAGAGAAAGAGAGACAAAAAGAGGAAGCTATATCGAGAGAATAAGTTTGAGAGAAAGAGAGAATTACAATGTGTAATATATATATATATATACATATATATACATATATAAGAGAGAGAGAGAGAGAGAGAGAGAGAGCGAGAGAGAGAGGAATTAAGTGAAAGAAAGAGGAAGGGAAAGAGAGAGAGAATGAAATAGCAAAAGTTAGATATCTCTAGCTATGGAGAGTGAGAAAATGAAATGCAGATGTCTCTGAGTGAGTCACAGCTAAACTATCGCTTTATTTCTTTTCTCAATCGATCTCTTTGCTTGGTTCAAAGCTCCGTAGCCAATTTGCCTTCATTGTAAACAAGCGGACGCCACTGCGCTGAGCATAGGTCATATAGAAACTGTTGCAAAACGATAATAATTACACGTATTATGTTTAATGCCGGCCATTGTGCAGTACAGCTGCCTGCAAGAGGGAGTAAGATAGCTAGAGTGCGGCTTAAGGGAAGGAGACAGAGAAGGATAGAGAGAGAGAGAGAGAGAGAGAGAGAGAGTAGGTGAAGGTACGCGCTGTGCATATTTTGCCGCTGATTTCCACTTTTAATTTAAAGCCATTGTTCTAAGGCATACACAATCACACACACACGCACACACACACACACACACGCTCAGTCAAAATAATTTTGTATCGAAAGGCATGCCAAATGGCCAGTGTATATTTTGAAACTGTGCGACACAGAGATAGAGACAGCGAGAGAGGCAACAAGAGGCGACACCATGTGAGTCCGTGATAGTCCATGTAAGTGATGGCCCATTGGTCAAACAATAGCCGTTAGTTAGTTTGCCCGGCTGTCCCATTCATTTTTTTTTAATGTTTGCAAATCGCTTTTCATATTTTTTGTTCGTTAAATATACCCTGTAAGTGTTGATGGCAAACGGGTAGAGGAGGAGGCCATAAGAAAAACAGACAGGACTATACTTGAGCCATACTCCCATCGAGCTCTAAGACTAGTCATGGGAACTAGTTCATACGACATTTGGAATGGGAACTAAATGTATTTAGAGAAAGCCCCATTAGACAAACAAAATGTCTCAGTTTATCCACACATATTAGCCCTAAGCAACAGTTCGCTTTATTAGTTCAACTTTTTCAATACAGGGTATCCACTCGTCGTATACTCTAAGCACTTCAGCTGCCTGCTGCATTAATTAAAGCGCAATCATCAAAAATTATGCATGACGTTCATTTTATGGAGTGTTAAAAAAGTGCCTCAATACAGCGCACCATCGGTTATACCCTGCGCGACCCGCTGCGCCACTAATGAGTAGCGAATAGCAATCGAATATTCTCAGTCAGTTGGCCAATTGATTACCTGGACAATGGGCAACCGCCAACATATTTTGACCACTGACAAGCGACTCATGTTGTGCAATTAGACAAGCCTGGCACAGCGGGGAGCGCTGAGGGGCGAGGCAGGAGTTGCGTTTCGGGTCTAGTGGGCTCTGACTTGTGGCCAGTTGAGCGGCTTACACGAATAAGCGACGGCGGCTTCATAAATAACTAATAACCAAATAATTGGGCTGACAACGTCACCAACGGTCTATGAATAAAGATTCCAAACTGGCCCAGCGACCAAGTTGCAGTTGACAAGGGGCGGATGGGCGTTGGTGGGGGGGGGGGGGCAAAAGGGGTCTGTGAGTGAAAAAAGTCATGAAATTCATTTACTTGTTGGTTTTGTTATTTTGTATTCTTTTATTTATTGATTAAACGTTTTGCATGACGTGCGAAAAATTTAACAAAATTATCAGTGGGGTATAATAATTGCGGCTATCAAATGGAGAGTGGATGAAGAGGTGTAGAGAATGAGATTGTGACTGTGATTGGTACAGACTTCCTTACAGATTGCATTTAACTAGTTTTATAACTATGAAAAGTGTTATTATATTTGATATTCCAATTCATAGGAGCTATAACAATAATAATAATAATATTAATAATGATAATAATTGAATATTTTTCAATGAAATTTCAGTTTCAATTTAAATTTTAAGAAGTTAGTCCCACATTGCATTTTATAACAGTTCTTAACATTTATTTAGTTTTTAATGCACTCATTTTTACAGTTTAGTCTTCATTTGCAGTTAGCTTTATGTAAATAACAGCTGAGCTATGTTAACTTAACATTTAGTACAGCTAACATATGTTAACGTTAACTGCATAACCGTAAAGCTCAGGCACTGTTGGCTCGCAAAGCTGTGAATTCGAAATTCAATGAAAATAGTTGCAGATTGTAAACTGTAGATGGCGCCAGCAAGGCTTTTGAGTTGCGAAAGTTGCTGTATTTGCTGTAGACAATTTAGAGAGACAGTTTATAGTGGGAATTCATTTGCCAATTTGATAAGTGAAGGAAAACAAATGTATTTCAACTTTTTTATTTTTCAGGGCAGTATCAACATAGCTGTAAATATGAAAGAAATGTGAAGAAATTTTACTACATAATTTTATGTATATATATCCACATTGATTATATCTCTATAATGCAAGAGTAAAACTAAACTGAGCTGTCTCTATGAGCTCTGAAACTTACAGAGTTCGAGCTGGCATATTTGATATGTATATATTTAGTTGTTGACAGAATGCAGACTTCGTGGCTAGCTCAAACTTGGGATATCCTGTGTTTCTCACTCTGAACAACAGAATGAATTCCTTGTCTCATAGGGAATCACATTAAAAGCAAATTAACGAAGGGCAATAACAACTTTTGCGACAGATTTTTTAATGCGTGCTGCCACGCCCATTCCGCCCTCGTTGTGGATTTCTGTGCTATCATGTGAAATATTAATTACACTTATGGAAATCAAAACATAAGTAAACGAAGTAAGCGCGAGTTAAGCAGCGCTCGACACGTGTTTAACGTTTGGCCAGTTGGGCAACTGGATATACATGCAGATAGACCAAATACATATATACATATATATATATATATATATATATATATATATATATCACAGTGGATAAGCCAGGCAACTGTTTGGGTGGCTGGGTGGATTGGTTGGTATTTTGGTGGCCTGGCTTGGCCTGGCCTGGCCACTGCTGACCTGGCGCATTCGTTTAAGCGAGCCAAATTGTAAATTGTATTTAAATAATTACATTAAATGGCAGCTGATCGCCGCGTGAAACTCATTTATTTTTATTAGCGCATTGTAATTGCACCAGCACGTGCCACACGCTGCTGCATGCCACCGCATGGCGGCTCATCATGAGAGAGAGAGAGAGAGAGAGAGAGAGAGAAAAGGTGGGGAGACTGAGTACAGCTGCAACAGTTGTCGAGTTCAATGGCCAGCAAATGCTTGGCAATTATTTAACCAAAAGGTATTAACCCAATTTTCATGGTTTCATAATTAATCCAATTTGTTAAGCGTATAAATTAAGCACAGATAGATGCACACACACACACACACACACACACACACACATAGCTGGGCCTATATGGGTGCATCGGACTCTGCAACCGCAAACAGTCGACCGATCATAATTGGAAATTTATTATACACAATGGACTTGTCGTTGGCCTTGTTTACGCTTTTGTCTCCTCTATTTATCGGTGCTGCGTTGATAGCCTCTGGCTTTTACAGCAGCCGGAACTGGAGGCAGAGTCCGCCCAGCGGCCAACTGCCCATGCAATCAGCATTGCGACACGCTGGCGTATACGTAATCTGCTGGCGTGCAGGCAATCAGGTTAAGGCTTAACGGCATCACATTAAGTAGGGCAGAAAAACTTGCCCATTCAAATTTCCAACTTTCAATTACCTCAAAATGGAAATTCCATAAATTTCCCATTGAAAAATATCTCTAATATCCCTGTTTACAGAGCTTTTTCTGTCTTGTCCCAAAAGCATAGTTTGTGGCATAAGCGAAAATGTAAAACAAACTTCTGTGCGCTGTTGCTTAACAGCGCGGTAACAGTGCCGTCAAATGTAACATTTCCATTAACTGTTACGTGAAGATGCATCGAAATTATGTTAATGCTAACAAAGCTTTCGATAGGACTGTAAAGCAGAGTGTACTAAATTCTGATTCAACGTTGAAGCTTTGCCTTCAATCAAAGCATAACATAAATTGGTTATTTCAATAAACACAAATGCTAACATAAATATAAACTCTAAATCTTTTGTGTTGACTAGAGTTTAGTTTACAGTAAACTATAGTTTTTAAATTTTTGTCTTTATATATTTGTATAAAGATAAGATATCTTTTTGAATGGCAGACGATTTGCTGATGTTGGGTCTGCTCTTATTCTTGAAAAAGTCACGATTATATCAAAAGATAGAATCTAACTTTTACTGTTCAAGCTTAAATAGTTGAGCATATTTCAAAACAACAAAAGTAAATTATAATAGTAATAATTTCACTATCCAGTGAATAGGAAACCAAGACTTTTAGTGAAGAGGTAAGACTTGAATGCAAAAGTGTGTTAGATAAGTTGTAAATAGTCTGCAGGCAGATAGATGATTAGGTGCTTAAATGAAACAGTTAAAATCATTTATATAAAAACCTTTATAAATTGCACTTTTTTCTGAACAGAATATAGCAAATGGCTCTAATACAAGAAATATATATGTATTTTTGCGGCTCAAGTTATAACGTAGATTTTCGTTATGTTTTGAAACTATATCTATGCCATTTTGTATAGAATAGCAGTTTATTTCAAATGAATTGGTGTCTAGTGCCTTCATCAAAGTTTACTTTCTCGGCCAAATATTTACTTCACTAACTCCAACGTAGCATCAATGATGTAGCATGAATGATGTGTAAAACTGAGCCAGAATGCATGATTAAATGACAAATCTCAACGCAATATTACTTTTGCTGCATATTATCAACAGATTAAACTGCTGCTAAAATATAGTTATCACAAAGAGTATTACTCTTATTTGATCACCCTATTTTGATATATTAGAATGTAAGTTTTGCACAAGTCACGAAAAAGTTTTGTGTTCAACATATTTAAATCTGCGAATCTCTCTATAAAGCTCGCGATTTCTATACAATACAATATATAAGCTTATTTTTTTTAATATTATTAGAAATTCTGCGCGAAGACTAAAAGATGATTTATATATTTTTTGTTATATTTTATTCATAGTTAAAATAAAAAAAAATATATATATTACACCCAAAATTGAAAATAAAATTGCTGATAGCATAATAGAAATTTTTAGCTAAGTAATTCAAACACTCTTTAAGTGGACCGCCGACTAAGAATATAAGAGCGAATATAAGAGATTACAATATAAGTGTGACTGTTAGCGTTTACAATGTAAGTTGTAGAAGACTTTCAATCTCTTGCCTGCGCACGAGCTCCATTTTGTAAGGCAGCAACAAGCGGAGTTAACATCAAAGAGTTTCACGAATGAAACACAATTCAAATCTGTTATAACTATGAGACTGTGCCCAGTTCAGCAGCCGTTACTTTTAGCCAAGTTTCAGCACCTGCTATAAATATAAGAGACAGTAAAACAGCGAGAGAGAAAACATAATGCGCGCGCGCATGGAGAGCGTCTGTTAGTTAACATTTCGCACAGTTTTCCGCAGCTGTTAACTTCTAACATAGTTGGGCAATGTTAACATAATATATAGAACAAGCGCGGATATTGCTCTCTGATCAGTTGGAATAATGCTAATTGGCTTAGTTGGGGCTTTCAGCTTATGCCCAGAAGCTTTACTGCACTTAAATCACAATTGATATGGCCGGGGTTAAAGTATGTGGCAGAGGAGGCTTGAGGTATATAGGGGGTGTGGGGTGTACAGTGCGGGGTGTGAGTTGTACTCGATTACTGTCCAGTTTTTGTGTCACATGCTTGTCCGTTTGCTTCTTCCGGACGTAACGTCTTCATGGAATGCCAGCAACAAAATGAACGTTTCGTCCATTTGCAGTCAGCACGTCGCGTAGTAACCCCCTCCCCTCGCCTAGCCAGGCCCCCACTCAGACGCTGTGGCAACTCCCCTCAGCACATTTTCGCCTTTTAATTTCGCACTTGGGTCATTTTGTTGTTTGGTGTGGATTATAAGACCACTTCATATTCATGCAACTAACAACCGGGCTCGACACACACACTCACACACAGAAAAAAGACGCCTCGACCCACAGCCCAAGCCAGAGCCAGACTTTTGCTACTTGCGGACTAGAGCAGCAGCAACAACAATAACGTGGACAATAACAAGGAACAGGCACAAAAACCAGCCGCCTTTGTATTTAGCCACAAAAAGGAGCAACAAAAAGAAAGAAACAAAAAACATACAAAAAAAAATAAAATAAAAAAAGAGGGCGGCACAGCAAAAAAAACATTTCTGACTGCGAGCTGACTGAATGGGTGAGATGAGAGATGGCCGAGGGGAGACGCGAGTCGACGCCAAGTGCAAGTTGACCAAAATGAAAGGCAAAAGGTTTCGCATAGGCAAGGGCACACAGAGAAGTAAAAAAAAAAAAAACAAAAAAAAAAAAACACTGGGACAGTCCGCAGACCCGACCACAGCTACTGCCACAACCGCCGCCTCGGCCCGAGTCAAGCCCAAGCCAATCCTTTCCAGCCCGCAGACACGACCCAACAGCTCGCTCCGCTTACTGGGACAGCGGGCAGCAACAATATGTACGTACGTACGCCTAAGTAGATATATATTATATACATATATATACGTATATACGTATAAGGAGCAAGAAGAAGCAACAACAAACGAAGAACCCCTCGTAGCTAAAGTAACAACTTAATTTTTGCCGGCATTGCCTGACCTCCTGTCCATCCGCTGGCAGCCTTTGGCAGCTCAAGTTTTTGACTTGGCAATTGAGTTCATTAATCAGTGGCATTGATAGTATTTGATTTGAGTTCAGTCAGCATAAGACCACTACAGAGCCACTAGCAATCGAACTCTATTTGAATACTATGACAAAAAGCAATATGGTAACGCCAAGATATGATTATTTTTTAGGCTTTGCCTTCCAATTGGTAATGCTTTCTCTAATATATATGTATGTACTCTGCAGATGCATTGTCAGCAATTCATCTGTCTGCTATCTGGCAACTCCACAGAAAAGTACGTAACTGAAGAGCAGCTTTTGAAAGCAAAGTATATCATTTATCTGGCAAACATTGAATTAGACCAAAAACTGTATATGAAAACTTTCAGTAAACAGTCTGGCAACGCTTAAAATGCTGTTAGCTAAGTAAAACAGAAAAGATAAGTTTCATAAAGTCTATAGCTCTTCATCAACTAAAGTTCCACTTTTCTTCCGTAGCATACAACAGTCTGGCAGCTCAAACATTTGCATAAAGCAACAGTCCGGCAACGCTTCGGCATAGTTTACTTTCATGCAATACATCACTTTGATTCCTATTTCCTCAAGCAACTAAACATTAATCTGAAATATCGAAAAAAAAAACTGTGATCTGGCAACGCTTAAACATGTTTCAAGCATCTTTAACATACGCCCATTATACACTTACACCTTAATTAGCAAACAGCTTACCTTAAGTGCAGCTCATCAGAATGCCACAGGCAAATGCTATCAATCAGGCAACGATCTGGCAACGCTTCGGCAGTTCTTGGAGCCTCACTTAATAGTATAATTAAGCTTGGGCTGGCATAAACTTGGCATTATATGATTACACATTCTCTCCAGTGCTTAACCCCATTATTTAGATGCCACACCAGTGCCGATAGCAGCTGGTCAGCTCCGTTTTTAATATACTCTCATTGAACAGGTCAAGCGGGTATATTAGCTCTTCCCTTGAAATTTGCTACATAGTATCATATTTAGATAAACATAACATGAATACGAAATGATAAAAACTTAGCCATAAAATCGAAGATATATATATATCTTATATGGCATCTGGCACATATTGTGCTCTGGGCGGGCATGGCGTCGTTGGTCGCACCCAACTAGCTTATTCGTTCCCTTCGCTGCTCGCTCGTTTTTCATTTGGGCCATTTTGTAGGCCAGTTCTTTGGGCGCGTTTCCGTTTCGCCTCGTTATTGTTGTTATTCTTATTGCTGCTGCTGTTGTTGTTGTTGTTGCTGCTGCTTTGTCCACTTGTCTATTTGTTTGCTTGTTGTTTCTGTTGGCTTCGACTCTTTAGCTAAACGTCTGACCTCCGCGCTGGGCGTTGAAATTCACAGCTGTTCATTCGTAGCGCCCCCAATTGTTTTTCTCCTCACACTTTTCTCTCTCCTCATTTTGATTTTCCTTTTTTTTTCTCGCACTTGTTTCACGTTTTACTTTTGGCCAACATCCGCGTTTGTTATTTCTTTCCTTTTGTGCGCGTCCTTTTACTCCTTTTTCCCTTTGCTGGTTGGTATTTTTTGATAATTTGTTGACCGTCACATTTTCCGCACATTTTGTTGGCCGGCCAAAGGAGCTGAAAATGTCTACATTTCTTAGCGGACTTTATGACCAGCACCGCGTCTTCATTCCGCACTGCACTTCAATTCATTTATAGCCATTCCATCTGTGTGTGTCTATCTCTCTGTGTCTGTGTGTGTGTGTGTATGTGTGGGGATGTCTTCTCTCTTCCCGCCCCTTTCGCACGTATCTCTACATTATTTATTTATAGGCGCATTCGTTCTAACTTGCGGTCTTCGCCATGCCCTAACTTGGCTAGCTGTTCCTTGCAGTAGGCCAGTGATTTGGTAACATAATTGCTATAAAATAAGAGTTGCTTTGAGCTGCTTAGGTTTATTTGTATAACTAAAATAACTATTTTGCTCAAGCATGCGAACCTTAAACATGATTCTAAATATATTTTTAATTTTTTCATTCCATTGCCCTATTTAATATTTATTTCTTTAAAATTGTGTTGTCTACTTTTCTTTTTCTACTTGAACTAATTTTTCACTTGATCAGATTTAATATTTCTTTGCTAGCTTCAGAAATAACCTTCATTTTCTAGCAGGCCTCATCGAAATTAATGAGGAAGCGAACTAATTGTCGAACATCGTTTGGCGTTGCCACCTGGCACAACATTCAGAGCATTTCTCGAGAACAGCTCAATGCTCAATCGTAAGAATATTCAAGTGTCGCTCTCCAGCTATTAGCTCAGCTCAGCTCAGCCTTGTTTTGTTTTAATTAAAACTGTTGACCGCCCACATCCAGCCCGAACACCCACTAGAACCCATCTACAGTCCACGAAATACGTATTCGTATACGTGTACGTGGCGTTGGCCAAAACTTCAGCTTCAGAGCTTCTTTTTGGGCCCCTCCATCATCTGTGCCTTTTCGTCTTTTACTTTTGCGCTTGGAGTTTTTAGAGTTTCTGAACCTTTTTTTGCAGGCGCATGTCTGTGCATTAATGTGGCTTATAATAAGAAGAGAGCACACCCGCTTGCTCCGCCGGCGTGCCCAGCTCTGACGCAAAACAAAAAATTGAAGAAGAGTAGAAAAGTTGCCCAGTTTGGGAATCCCAGTCGGCAGCTTTTGCTGTTGGGCAGCCACATCAAAGGCAAGGCCACAGTCCCTGCCAACTACCCAAGATACCCAAACTGCCCAGGCTGCCCAGGCTGCCCAGCTGCAGAAGAGGCCATCGATTGTGGTCGCATTTTTGTTTATGTTGGTTCCATTTCATTTTACTGAATGGCAGCAGCTTCATTGCCTCCATCAGACGCTTAGCTCGCCGCTTGCCCTTTCTTATTATCACAGCTAGCTGTTGGCTGGCATTGATATTTGAGGTTTAGTTCCGCCATCAGCGTCAGCCATCAACAGCTCGTGAACTGTGTTTATTTTTCATTGTGGCTGCAGAATTTATTCAGCGTAACGTTTATTTATTGATTCGTTCCCATATCAAAAGTTCAAACGAACGTTCAAGAGCTTGCTTGACTGCGGCTCCCATTCAATTGATGCATATCTAAATAATCAGTTGAGTCATTAAGCTAGCTATTTGAATTGTTTCAGGCGCCTGAGTCGAGCCTTTGACTCGCTCATAACTCCTGCTCATTAGATTAAATTTCACATCAATTTCGAAACATAATGAGCTGAATATTGAATGCTGAAACTTTAATCAAGTTGAATTGAGCGAAAAGCTTTACTCAAGCCAAGCTGTGCAGAGTGTCAACAAGGATGAAGTGTAGAAATTGCCACTTTAGGCAATATGCATGAGCTTTCAAAGCTTTCGCTTAGACATCAGTATCTCTCTTATGATATTACAAGCTCAGCTTAGAATATATTTTCATTGATTGAACGAATGTGTTTCAACAGCTTTTTGATTGCTTACTAAAGCTTTCATGCGCTTTTATAGCTTCTCTGCTTTACCACGGCTCAGATTATAGACACTTTTGTAAGCTTAAATGATCAATGCTTGTGTGCTTGTAACACTTCACCAGGATTAATCCTTTGATTCAACTCTCTTCTGGCCCGGGTAGGGAAAATTAACGACAAACGCTTTTAGCGCTTTCATTTGTTTTCTAATTTAAATTTATGTTTATGAGTTATGAGTTATGGCCGCTGCCCAAAGCACAAAACCCGAGCCCCGAATCTGAGCCTATGGCCGCATCGTATATCCAGGCAGCAGCATCCACCAGCTAGCAGCCACCGGCCCCCTGCACCAGCGACAACCCCAAGCCCAAGCGAAGCCCAAAAGCCAGCCAAGTGAGCCCAGTCCATAGCCATGCACTTGTACAAAGTATAATTATGAATTTTGGCTGCGCTCTTTGAGGTTAGCTATTAATTTTTAAGCGTATCGCGGCGAACAACACGCAAATGCCACAAATTCATTACGAAAGTCTGAGATTAGTTTTCTCGACTAGAATAATTGCCAACTGTTCGGATGCGTAGCGTCAATTAGTTTTTGAAATATGCGCCAGGCCGAGATATTTGATAAGCCACGCCATCATAAATTGTGGCCGACCACCAAAATGGATTGGTTTCAAAGAAACCGAAGATGTGGCCTATATACATATACAATAACACACATACAAACAAAATAGATACAAATGGGTTGAGCACAGGAAATTTTGCCTAAGGCAATTATCTATATAAAAATATATAGAGTCGAATGACATCTTACAATAAATGAATAATTATTTAAATGCGGACTAAGATAAATGGTTGACATACATTAGAAGAAGCTGAAAAGAAGTAGAACTGTTTTGGTTAGAAATGCCCGGCTGGAAATTATCCTGAATACCACATCTAACCATATTTTAAGGGGTTTTCTTCTCCCATCAATCCAATATGGTATCGAAAAAATCTGAATAGGCAATCTTAAAGCATTAAAAAAATCGAATTGATCTGCAAGAGAGCCATAGAGAAACTTTTGTATAAAGTTTCTAATCTCTTTCTAGCTCATATTAGTTTCAAGATCATTACGTTTAAACATACGAACACACCGATGGGAAGATGAACGGAAAGACAGACAAACAGACGGATGGACAGATGGACAAGCAGACGAAAGGACGGGTGGAAAGACAAACAGACGGAAGGAACGACCAACGGATGGACGAACAGGACGAACGGAAGGACATACGGACGAACAGGTGGAAGAACGGACGAACAGACAGAGAGACCGGCCGAACGATCAGACAAAGGGGCAAACGGATGACGGAAGATGTATAATAAAGAACGGACACACAGGCAAACAGACGAGGCTAAGCCGACTAGACTGCTGCTCCTGATCAAAATCATACATACACCTGGAGATTCATCATTCTTCCTTCTAACTTTTCATTTCCAATGGGTGCAGCGCACAGGGAACGTCATAGAGAAAACCAGAAAGTTCTACATACAAATTTAGACTCAATTAATAATATGCTTCGTGGATCAAGATAATATCATATTCTAAATATCAAGAATACATTAAGTCGTCTCTTCGTCTCACTTCTCTGCTGATAAGAACTTCAAGAAACCTTCTACAAAATACGTCTTCAGACATAAACAAGCGGCTCGCATATCAAATTATGTATGTGAAAATGTTTTCAATATTTTGATAGCAAACATTTGCAAAGATTTCGAGAAATTCAAGTTGAATCACATCAGAACTTTTATGTTTTTGGGTTTTCTGCTGATGCAGGAATTTGTCGGTGCCCGAACCGAATGCCACTAAAACGAGCGCCAAGAAGTGTCCTTTGTGGATGCCTCGCAAAAAAAAAAAAAAAAAAACTATGCGCGTGGCACACAGAGGCCGAAGTGCCAGGAGTAAGCCTCAGCCTTAGTCTCAGCCTTAAAAAAAAAAAGAGGAAAACAAAAAAATTCATTTATTATTAAAATCACTTTCGTTGCAATGAGGATTCCAAATGTGGCATCGTTTCGTTTCTTTTTATTGGTATGCGTGTGCGTCTCTATCTCCGTCTCTCTCTCTCTCTCTCTCTCCCTATCCTTTTCTCTCTCAGACACACACACTCGCTTTGCCTTTTGCTTAGGAAAATCCTGACAGGAATTGTCTTCAACTAGCGTAGAGTTTATGTCCTTTACTTCATGGCAAGCAGGCATTGCTTCATGTTCTGCTCGTCATCGACTGCCTTCTTCAACTTGTTGTTGTTGTTGTTGTTGTTGTTGTTGGATTAACAAGTGTCATATGTGGTCCACCTGCCCTTCTCTCTGTGGGCTCTGTATAGTAATGGCAACAGCTCTCGTCGCTTTGCGCTCCACTGGCTACAGCCTCTCCGTCTGAGGCCCTGGCGAAGGCTCAGGCTCAGGCTTTATCCGCATCCGCAGCCAGTTTGATGCTGCTCCTAATAGTCCTTGTCCTACCTTTTGCACACATATTCTACACATTTAAGTCAAGTGTGCTTTGGAGATTTTGTAGTCGCTTTAAACACCTTGCCCCCTACCTCACCAGCTTGGTAACTTGTGTTGCGTGTATTTTGGGGCTGCGCAAATGTCAACGAAAGTGCAAATAAAATCTAATGTTGAAATCATTGCAAAAGTTGCCCTTTTCCACACACACACACACACACACACACACACACACACACATACACACACACTCACACTCACACACACACCTACAACTCTGTGTGTGTTGGCGCGTGTGCTTAATGTCCTTGTCATTTGGTTTGTCGCACCCGCGTGAATTTGTTTTTATATCAACATTGCATTTTATTGGTCGGTCGTCGGCAACTGCCGCAACGCATCTTTTTCCACGACTCTCAATAGCAATTTACACACACATACACACACACACACACATATCCACCCCAGCACACACACACACACTCATAGCAAAGCAAACAAATAGGCCCCATTTCTCAGCATGTTGCTGCTAAATGTAACAAGCACTTTGACAACCTGTTCAATTCTATTTGCTTTCATTTATTTTCAAGCACTAACTTCAAAATTATGCCTCCGCATTGTATCTGCATTGTAAATATTTGCCATGCACTTTATCTTGATTTTCAAATGTGACATGCACTTAAGCAGCATTTCAAATATTTAACTAGATTATTATTTGGCAGTCACTCGCTTAACGGTGTTATCTAACAGCGGAATATTGTAATCTTTCACGCATTGAAATTCGCTAAAAAGTGTCGAATGCTTTGAGAAAATAGTTGCGTAACAGGCAGAGGGAGGCGTAGCAGACACCAGAAGGCATATTCTGGATCGGGAGTTACAGTCATGTCGACTGAGCTCTATCCTTCTGTCTGTCCATCCAGATATATGCTTGTCCGTATGAATATGAAGTATGTAGCTTTATGACAGAGAATTCTTAATGAATGGAGCCGTAAGCTTGAAAAGTTTTGATTTCGATTTTGATTGAGAGCAACGAGAGACATTCTAGTTCGAGTTCTGCCCTTATTAACTACAGACTGTAGAATACTCTGTTTCCAGCATCAAATCAGTGGATTTCTCTCTGTCTGGAGATATTCTGTTACCTGCAGCCAAAGAGAATTCGATTCACGCGAACTTTTCATGTAACCAGATCGCTTTAATGAATTTCAAACTTAGACTTGCCAAAGAGCTCTACATTTTTTTTTTATCAATTTCCATATAAATTTTATTAAATTTTTTACATAATTGAAAAAATTGTTTTTGCTGCTGTTCTGTTGCTGGTCTTGCGGACATGGAAATGGTGGGTGCTGAATATGTAAGGCGGGGGTGTGGCTCGCTCCCATATCGAATAATGTCGATTGGCAATTTGCTGCACTTGCCGTGGTACAACTGAATATTGAATATGAAGCGATTGCTTGCGACGGCTTTCTGAACATGTTTATAAATATTTGATGTGCCACACACACACACACACACACACACACACACACACACGCACAGGCATACAGACTGCAGTGAAGTGTGTTATGTGTAATTGCGCAACCATATACATATACATATACATATCCATATCCATATACATATCCATATCAAGTTTGCGCCATAACAATCCAAACGGGACAGATTTAATAAAGCGCCAGCAACGGCAAAAGGTATCGCCTAAATTCAGAAATTCATTGCAGGCTGCCTAGATGATTATCCAAGCGGGCAGCCAGGGAGCAGAGCCAGCAGCCAGCAGTGAGCAGCGAGCAGTGAGCAGTGAGCAGTGAGCAGCTTCAAGAGCAATTGGAACTAGAGATGGCAGCGTGACACGATAGCTAAAGAAGTTAAAAAATATATGTATGTGAAAGTTTTGCATGTGCTGCTTGCAGATGCTGCTTTAAAACTGGAATAGCAGAATATCTAGATAAAATAGGACTTAGAAATGGAATCAATTGATGAATTATAATTCACGATATGTACAAAAATATGAGAATCGATTGGCATGTTGCATAAAAGAAGCTGATTTACAACTTTAATAAACTAATTCCTGCTATGCAAAAAAAACTTTAGAGATGGGAGCATGTGGGATGATGGATCAAACAGAGCTCGCGATATATCAAAATATATGATAACTGATTGGACTGTTGCATAGCAGAAGTTGCTTTCATACCCAGATATAACAATGTATAATGTAATTTACTATGTAATACTAATACCAGTCTATGTATAAGACACGAACTTTGGAGATTGGAGCGTATTTGCTTAGATTTGAATATCATAAAAGTGTGGGTGGCTTAAAAAATTATTCATACTTATTTATTATATATATATTTCCATACTAACGCTCACCACAATATATCGCATTCAATTGCTCATCTCTAGTTTGTCGTAACAAAAGGCATTCGAGTCTTAGTTTTATTTTTTTATTCCTTTGCTCCTCTATCTCCCTCTTCCATTCACATTCCTTGCGCTCGTCCGAAGGGCTTCGCCCCCGTGCTGCCTGCACCCATGTTTTATTCAGTGGAGCCGCTTCGGTTATTGTATATCGGTGGCGTTGCCGCAAATAGTTTCATTTTGTAGTCATTGTATTTTCTCCGACTCAGCACAAAGCCAACCAAAATTGGCATAAATATTTGAGCACCTATTCCGCTGGCTGCGCTGCCCCTCGCCTCCCCGGACAGCTCTCTGCTCAATGAGCTCCTCCTGCTGCTCCTGCTGCTGCTGCTGCTGCTGCTCCTGCTCCATGGCTGAATACAGTTATTGGTCTGATATTTCTTTTACTTTATCTTTGGCTGAATATAGCAATCGATACAATTGTATTCCTCTTTGCAGTGATTCATTTTGTTATATTCAATTAATATCTCTCAAGGTGCAAACTGTGTTATAAAGAAAGCAAATTAAGGAAACTAACGAAACCCGCTCTTGCTCTTAGCTCAGCTCAGTTATTGATGAAGCAGAACTTTAATATATTAGATAGACAATCAATCTAAAGGAGAATCACCAAGAAAATTCTGTCAATTCTAATCTGGAACTAGCTGCCTTTAGTCAGATTTATAAGCCAACCTTTGTGTAATTTTTAATGAGCAAAAAGCCTTAAGAAGTTCTTGAAGCTCTTAAGCACAGTCGACTAAAGCTGAATTGTTTGACTAGATGACAAAGTCAATTGAAATGAAATTAAATAAATAACTTTGACTGAATGTCAACGAACAAATGCCATTCACAAATATCATTCACACTAGCTAACGAGTAGTTGAGTGTGACAGCGAGGGGCGTCGGAGTTATTTGTTTGTTAAGTACTTAAACAACAATTGAGCCGCATTTCGGATGCAACTCATTTTCGATGTTAAGCCGAAATGTAAGCAAAAATCATGATGGCTTTGTTGCAATTACAAACGCAAAGCCCTGGCCATGGCTATGGCCCTGACTATGGCTATGGCTATGGCTATGGCTATGGCAATGGCACATTCTGTGCCCCGACACTGGTGCCGAGGTCCAGCTGCCACGCCCCTTTTGGCCTGTGTGCATCAGTAAATGTATCTGTATCTGCATCTGCATATGTAAATGCAATCAAATTTGCAACGGTCATTTGGCCAGCCAACCGTCCAGCCAATCTAACGGCTATCATGTGGCATGTGGCATGTGGTATATGGCATGTGGCATGGACGGCGCATTTATGTATTCATAAAGCTGCTGCTGCTGATGCTGCTGCCGCTGCCGCTGCCACTGCCACTGCTGCAGCAACTGAATGATGTTTACCTCATAAATAAATAATTGTTAAGCACAAATATATGTACACATTCTGCTGAAGGCGGAGACGCCGGCACTGCACTGGCAACAGGCAGCAGACAACAAATTACCAGCAGTCGAAAAGTAGCCAAAAATTTCATTGCCAACCACCCAAAGTCACCCACACAAACTCGAGCCCATTCATAAAAAGAGAACACAAATGTAAAGCTTAAAATCAAATACAAATTTCATCTGCCTACTCGTCGACTATGAAATGCTCTTTCAAAAGGATCCAACCGAAGATTAGTTTCATATATCATCATATGCCGATTCGAGTGGACAAACGAGCCGCTTAATATTTAGTCTGTGCGAGCTTCAGCTCCATCTTGTGATAGATAGTAAATATAGATATAGAGCGAGAGAAAAACAGTATATATACATGGAAATATAGATAATGATAATGGGAGAATGATAGATGAGCAGATAGATGAACGATAAGAATATCGACTAGCCGATATATATAGAGATATTCTGATAGATATACGAATAGAAAGACCGATTGATAAACCAACAGACCTACTGGCAGAACCAATACCTACCTACCTACTGGAATGACCAATAGATAGACTGATGGACATACCGATAAATAGCCCATCGGGCAATGGAAAGGCTTCTAGATATATCAACATACCGATAGATAGAAAAATAGATAGACCGATAGATAGACTTATATGTACACAGAAGAAAAAACGATAGATATGCCGGAAGAAACACCCAATGAAAGACTGATAGATATACCTACAGACCTTTAGATATGCCAAAGCGGCTGACGGAACTTGAATACATTGCATATTGAAGGCAAAGTTCATGAACCAAGCCCTAAAGCATAAATTAAAATTAAAATAAAAATAAAAATGTTACCCAAATAAAAATCCACTTATTCTCTGAGCTCTCTCTCTCTCTCTCTCTCCCTCTCTCTTTCTCTCTCACTCCATCTCTCTCTCGCGCTTTTACTCGATTCTCGCTGCTTATGAGAGAGGATTATGCAAAAGCCTATTAAAAGGCAGCTTCATATTTTCGGTTTGAGTTGGGCCCGTTGCACACTTTGAAGCTGCAGCAGCTCGCTAATTGACAACAGTTGCATTATACAAACAAGAGGCCTTCTGCTCGATGACTCTCTGTCGGTCTGCGAGGCAGTCGCATATATACTTGTCGTCTCATCGAGCTAGACAGCAGTCGCAAAGAAACTGCAAGCAATGGTTGAGACCAAAGGAGAAAGAGTAGCGCACGGAGTCGGAGGCATGAAACGTTAAGCTGCGGGCGGAGTAAACCAAATAAGTTCCTTTAGAAAGCCACAAAGTGTGAAGCGTCTCGCAGACGGCAGATGAAATGTCAGGTAGTATATCATTTTTTAGTGTCGGACAACCGCAGTCCAGCCGCAAAACGAAAGGGAGCCGCCGCACAGCCCAAGGATCATGGCCAAAAACATGCCCAGCTGAAATCTATGCTTGCGTGCAGCTCTAACAGATATCCTTTTCTTTTAACTAGCCATCAATTAATTATTTACTCTTTTTAGCTTTCGATTTCAATTTGGGCTCTTAATGTGTGCAGAGTCTAAGCTAGATCGGAAGTTCTGTCCGATATTCTGACTTTCCAATATATCTTTCATTTCTTTTTAATTCCTTCATTCCACTGTAGAAAACTCTTACAGAATGACTTCTTACATTTATCTAATGCAGTCATTGAGTCATTCGTTAGGTCAAGCAACAGCTTCCACACATTTGCCACAAAGAGCGTTAAGTTATCTAGATGAGAATGAGTTTCACTAACTGAATCTTCTGTAATCAACAGGTACAAATAATCCAGCTGATCTCAAATCAGTGCAAAATAGTTGCATATATATGGAATAGATCTTAATTTAACTTAATTGTCGGCTAAATATAGCCAACTTGAAATGATTTCTTATGCTTACAGGGTATAAAAAGCCCAAAAACCTTGAACTCGAACCTCAAACCCCGTATTTAGCTTTTTGTATACAAGACTAGAATTAAAGATCTTATGGTACATATCTTGGGTGCTGGCTGTGACAAGACGTTACGTATGCAGCTAGACACACACACACACACACATACACACATACACACACACTAACACACACACACCAACACACACACAAACACACCCACAAAAGCACATACATGTGCAGAGACGCATGTGCTAAACCAATTTGTCTGGCTGCTTGTGGTACCTACTCCCTCTCTCATTCTCTCACTCTCTTTCTTACACTCTCTCTCTCTCTCGCTCTCTGTTTCTCCGCGTGTATGTGTATTTGATTGTAAATATTGTTGCTGCTGTTGCTGCCACTGTTAACAGCCAGGTGCAATCGAATAGTTGCCACACAACTTATCAATATTTTCTTATCAAATCAACATCAAACATCAAGGATAATTTCTGGAATTTCCACACACACATTTCTGCTCGAGCGGCTGTTGTGCACAGCAGTTTGTATGCGGGGCACTTGGAGAACTGTTCGAGCTGCCCGCTCGGGGCCAAAGGTGAAGCCACATTACATCTCAGCAGTTGCTGCTGCTGCTGCTGCTGCGTCTTTACTGTTGCTTATTTGCCTTACGCGTTGAGGCAACACAAAATGTTTAACGAGTTGGCAACATGGGGTTAATAATATGGGAATATGTGTATTCTTACACCTACTCTCATCAGATGGACCTACGACAAAAGTTTTCTTTGAATGACTCGAAAGCAATCGAACGGCAAATCAAACAGTTCCAGATGCTAAAGTAACTCCTTTTCTCTTTCTCTCTCTCTCTCTGTCTCGCTCAGTATCTCTTTCTATCTATTTCTCTGTCTCTCTCCCTCGCCTTATCGCGATCTCTTAGTCCCTATCTATCCTTATCTATTTATATTCTTTCCTTTGATTTCCTTCAATGCTCTTTCTCTTTATCAATTTCTTTTTCTTTTCATTTTCAACTCTCCTTTAGTCTATCTTTTTTCTTTGAAATCTACCTTCGACTTTCGCTCTTCACCTCCTTCTGTCACTTTCTATCAATTCTCTTTCTCTCTCTATACTTCTCTCATTCTCACTTTTCTCTTTTTCCTTCCCTACCATTGTCTCTTTACTTATCACTTCTGCACTATCCCTTCTTATTTTAATTTTCTTTCTTTTTGTTTGTTTTGTTTTCACTATCTTTCTCTTTCTGTTTCTCTCTTTCTCTCTCTTCTAAGTTCCTTTCCCGTTGGCACACAAATCTTCATCATCATCTTCTTTTCTTTTCTTATCTATATTCTATTCCTCTCCTTTGCGTCTCTCTTTCTCTCTCTCTCTCTCTCTCTCTCTCTCAAACTCATTCATTCAACTCTCTTCACTTCACATTTCTCTTACGCCTCCTTCGTAACCGTTTCACTTTACAACTTTGCACCTTGCGCTGCTGTTAGGGCATTCGCATTTCGGCTTTCATTGAACAGCTATTTTCGCATCATGTTGATGTTAAAGGCGCGCCGTCGACGTCGCGTCGTCGGCACTTTCTTCGTTTTGCAGGCTCATAAGAAATTCATAAGTATTTCCGCTTCTGTGATTTTTGATTCGGTAATTAAAATGCAACTGAGATTGCGCTGCGTATGTGTGTCTGTGTATATGTGTATGTACGGGTCTGTGTGTGTGTGTGGGTGTGTGTGTAACACATTTGCGCAGAGTGGAAGCATTTTTCATTTGCCATGCTTATATTTGTTATTGTTGTTGTTTGTGTTTTGGGTTTTGTTGATTTACTACACACACACCCACCCACACACACACACACACACACACACACACACACACACACACACACACACACACACACACACACACACACACACACACACACACACACACACCCCACCCACACACACACCCACACACACACACACACACACACACACACACACACACACACACACACACACACACACACACACACACACACACACACACACACACACACACACACACACACACACACACACACACATACACACTCACACGCGCGCGTGTTACAAAAGGCGTCGGAACTGTTAGGAACTGTTATGCCAGGTGTTCGTTCAACTACTTCAAATGCTTGGGGTATATGGAGTTCGGGGAATACACAGCGATAGCTCTGTGTGTATATATGTACAAATATATTTGTGTGTGTGTGTGTGTGTGTGTGTGTGTGTGTGTGTGTGTGTGTGCGTGCGTGTGTGTATCTGAGCAATATTTTCATGTACGGGCGATGGGCGGGCTTCTGGAGCTGATTGCTTAAGCGTATTGTAGCCGAGCTTTGATTACTCGAATGGTTTCTAAGCACCTGGCGAACTGAAATGCAACAGTCGCAAAACGCATTATCTGCTTCACCTGTCAAGTGGACAAGACGAAGAAGTTGAGAGAGAAAAAAAGATTAAAAAAAAATAGTACGATGGAGCAAGGAACGTAGATACCAAATCAAGATTGTGAGAAAAGTAGCGGGCGGGAAAACAGAAATGAAAATCTAGAAAAATATAACATTTTGCAATTTCATTTACAAAAGTTTAGCTACAAGTGCGCGATTGCAGCTGGAGTGAGAGAGAAAGAGAGAGGGAAAGAGAGAGATAGTGCGGGAGGGGAACGATGGATGGTGAGTGGTTAGTAGATGGTTCCGGAAGCAGAATGCGATTCCAGCCAACAAGAAAGCGGCTCAGGCCAAAGTGGAGCTCGCCTCTGCTAGCGGCCGGGGCAATGAAAGCAAAAAACTAATGGCATCAAAGAAGAAAATCAAATATTGCTCGAGTGCCACTGGCAGCAGCAACAACCAAACATCCAAGCAGCCAAGCAGCCAAACAGCCAAACAACAACAACAACATTCAGCGGTTTGCCGTGTAAGAAAACATGCAGATGGTCCGTCAAGAGTTTTTGGCTGTTACTCGCGAATGATAAACCGCATCGAAGTGGAGCCGAAGGGGCGCTGGGGGATGGGGGCTTGGGGCGTCTTTCGAGGCGAACGAGTTTATATGATTTTGATGAATTTCCGAGGCAACGACGCCAAAATGAAAATGAAAATGCGCAGCGGTAGGGACGAAGAGAAGGCGGAGGCAGACGGACGGCACAAGGCAGAGGTCGCGACTCGATAAGTAGCAGTTAGGATTTTGCTGCTCAACATCCGCGGTTTAAGTGTGAGTGCGACAGAGAGAGGGAGGCAGATAGAGATAGAGAGATGGAGAGAGAGAGGCAGGTGGGTGGAGCCATCTCTGAAGGGGACGAAATACCTGCCCTGAGTTTAATATTAGAAATTGCAGTGAAAACGATAAAACTCATTGAAGGAACACAGTCGTCCACAGGGAATCCGCAAGGGGAACGGAAGGGGGGACGGTTGCTGGGTTGGATTCACAACATGGACAAGTGAAGCCACTCGCACTGGCACTGGCGCTGGCAAAGTAATTTCCTGCAATTTGAACTTAAGAAAAATAAGGAAGCGTCTTTGATTTCCGTGTGAAATGATGTGCAACAAGAGAGCTGAAGCAGCTTCAATGGAAAAAGCCACCTGGGAGAGAGAACACAGAGAACTCACAGAGAACTCACAGAGAACACACAGAGAAGCAGAGCAGCGAGCGCAGCTAAATTTAATGAAGAGTTTAGCTGATTTGATTTACTATTTGCTTTAGGCCTCGGCTCTTATTGCATTATTATTGCGCTCTCTGATTGGCAAACATTCACAGTTGAAATGCATTTACAGTTATTGCGCACGCACAGCTAAGCGAAGTAGATTGCCAATTGGAATCAAGTTGAGTTTCTTATTAGCTTTAGCTGCGCTTGGCTGCTTGGCCAGTGTAGCAGCTTTTGGATTGCTTAAAGTGTAGTCACAATGATTGATCAAACATAGTTCCAATTGGAATCAAGTTGAGCTCATAATTGGCTTTTGCTGCACTTAGCAGCAGTAGATGACGATAAAAACTATTAAATGTTCGATTTCTTAAAGAGTAGTCACAATAGTTGGTAAATAAAGCATTGCCACTTGGCATCAAGCTGGGTTGCTTATTAGCCAACACTGAGCTCCCATGACAACCATTAAAAGTAAAGGGAATTCACAATAGATAAGCAAAATATACTTCTAATTGGATTGAAGTGAACTATCTTATTGACTTTCACTGCACTTCGCTTGGACCAACGTATCAACTTTTAGATTTCTCATAGAGTAACCACAAAAAATAATAAATATAATGAATTTCCAATTGGAATATACACGAGCTTCGTATTAGCTTTTGGCACACTCAGCCTTAGCCAAAATTCAGTTCACATTTGACTTTCTTAAACACACATTTCCAATTGGATTTTACCTGAGTTTCTAATTAGCTTTGGCTTCACTTAAGCCTTAGTCAACCCTGATAGAGTATATTGTGCATACCTTGTTCGAGCAGTTGCTTAACACATAATCTTCGCTCTGTCAAACTCTTTCATTAATTTTTCCATTTATCTCTCTCCCTCTCTCTCTCTCTCTCTCTCTCGCTTTGTTTATGCAACTGGCTTGTAACTTTACCATTAGGTATCTGAGCTGTGCTCCACTTTTGAATGCCATTCGCGCCGGCAGTTGCTTTTAACGTTATAGCATTGTCAGTGAGCATCGCACGTTCCAGTCGCCACTCGCCACTCGCCACTTGCCACATGCCACATGCCGCTGTGCTCTGCTTCGTCTGTAGTTTGTTAAATGCTTGTTATCTCGCGCGTTTTAGGAATATGTACGGCCCTTCACGACGGTCGCGCTGCCATTTAGTAGTGCATGACGCCAGTTTTTGAGCTGTTTTCTCTGTCATTTTTTTCGCCCCTTTTTGCTGCCAGAGACATTCATTCCAATCAGACACTGGCTACCGATATACCGTGTTTGGTAGGCTCGTTGCCAAATAAAAAAAAAAAAAGGAAAAAAAAAACAGAAAAAATGTCATGTATCGCATCTTTTTCTGCCCGGCACTTTTTTATTTACCTTTTCGCTTTTTTCACTTCTTTTTTTTTTTGTCACATTTCGGAAATGTTTGCGCCCAGAGCGAAGCAACAGCAACAGCAGCGGCAGCGGCAGCGGCAGCGGCAGCTCGAGCTCCTTCTCCAGCTGGACGACCAAAATGAAATGCCTGAGGGCAGTAAATTTAAGCGGCTGGCAGGAGCTGGAGCAGGAGACGGCAATGGCCACGTGGCGTGTAGAGTATTTACCGCCATGTGCATAGTTTGCAAGTCTGCGCGGCCGTCGCGACACCTGCAGGAATGGCCAGAGCTGGAGCAGCAGCAGCAGCAGCAGCAGCAGCAACGGCAGCAGCAGCAGCAATAGTAGTGGCTGTAGTTGGAACTGTGGCTCCACGCCGACATGGCCACTAACAACATCAAAAAGTGCCAAGTGCCAAGTGTTTGCCTTGGTCAGCGCAGTCCAAGCCCAAGCGTCGACATTTAATTTCTTCTCTTTTTTTGTTGTAAGAATACTTTTTTGTCTGAGAGAGTCATATGACTCGGTTACTCAACATGTAACGCCTAGCAGAGAGAAGGTTTGCTATATAGAATATATGGAATCATTGTGTCAGATAAATATCATGAGAATCATCTAAATTTGTAGTTATGTTGGAGATCAGATAGATCACTATATCTATAGCCAACTTACTTTGTTTCTCATCTTAAAGAAGCTTCAAAGGTCAATGTGCATATGAGAACGTATCCTATCCTATTCTATACTATCCCAAGTTATGTGATCTATGCAAAAACTCTTTCATGAGAAACTCGATAACTTATGGAAAAATATATATATATATATATATATATATATATATATATATATATATATATATATATATATATATATATATATATATATATATATATATATATATATATATATATATATATATATATATATATATATATATATATATATATATATATATATATATATATATATATATATATATATATATATATATATATATATATATATATTATATATATAGATCTATATATGATCTTGTAAGGCAAATTCACTACTTTTAGTATTTCTGCTACTAATTCTACTAATACTATTTCTACTACTGTTTCTTCTACTACTATTTCTACTACTATTTCTGCTGATATCCTAACAGAATCGAGACCCAGCAAGTTTCGAATCGAACTATTCAAATGCAGTTACAACTCCACTTAGAGCATCTGCTCTTCGGCTTGCCACAGCTGCTTGTTCTTACTTCATTCCACATATATATATAAATTTTTTTGTCACCATTTTTGGCGCTGTGACATTTTCTGGACCCAGCCCATGCCAGGAGCCAACAGATCCAGATCGTGGCCTAATATGCTGGCCGTATAGTTGGAAGTATTTCTCTTACTTGTTTTTTTTTTCTGGTTTCCTTTCCTTTTTTTCTGCACTTGTTGGCTACTCTTTTATGCACATCGATTTTCGCTCAGTGCTTTTTATTTGCCAGACAAAATGGACAGCGGACTGCGGACATGCGGCACAACTGTTTGTTTGTATCCACGGTTTGTTTATGTGCCTTAACTGGACACAAGCAAGTTTTTAAAGCGACATTTAACAAAGCACCCAAACTTGACAAAAACTCACCACCCAAGTGCCCCAAGCACCGTGTGCCGAGCTCTAAGTGCCGCTTGGCTGCATTTCAGTCCATCGGCCGAGATCGTCGACTACTGATTAAATCACAAACAACTTTGTTCACATAGAAATGGGTGCGATTTTGGCTGACATTTGATCAACAAGTGCTACTTAGTTTTCTTTCGAACCATCAACATTGATCGGTACTAGTTTAGTGCTGCAAAACACAAAATTATCTTTATATATCAGCATTGAGCAACACTTGCCACTAAGTGCACTAAGATTAAGTTGTGGTTCAGTGTGACCAACAAGCGCTTGTCAGCACTACTTGGGTGTTGAAAAACACACGTCTATCATTTACCAACACTCGTCCTCATTGCAATCAGACTATGTTGTGGCTCACTTTGATCAAGTGTTTTCCAGCACTTAGTTTTCTTTTTGCCTTTCTGCGTTGAGCTTTTAGGTGTTAGGCAACACTTATAACTCTGTATCTCTCTATAGCCCAAAAGTGTTTACCAACACCATTGCAATTGCTTTTTACTAGCATTTACCAACACTAATCATTAAACACCAAATGATATTGACAATGATATTAAGCCTATTTGCTGTTCCTTAACTATACGACAAATGCTTTTCCAGCTTATTCCAAAGAATACGTATATATAGAATATATATATATATATATATATATATATATATATATATATATATATATATATATATATATATATATATATATATATATATATATATATATATATATATATATATATATATATATATATATATATATATATATATATATATATATATATATATATTTTTATGAAATTACGCATAGTATATATAGCTGCAAAAGTGAACAATAATGCTGAGTTATCCTGTTCACTGGAAAATGTTGAATATCAAATGAAACATTTTTCTATTTCACCTTTCAAGCTAAAGCTTTCTTAGTAATAAATATTTGACTGCATGCGTTACGCAGCTCTTATATACATATGTATGTACATAGATATGTATGCATATTGTATGTATGCATTACTCAACACTGGCTGGCTTCGCCAGTGCTCAATTAATAAAACTATTTTACTTGACTAACTCAGTTTGTGTCAAGCTCTGCACATGGCAGATGTCCACCTCACCCTTCCCCGCCCTTGCCTGCCCTTGCCCACCCCCCCATTATGTTGGCTTAGTTTGATTGTCGGCAGCTACTGCATTTGCGTTCATGCCACCAAATCGTGCAACAAAGTGAAATGCACTTAGGCCGTCCAAGTGCGTGTGTGTGCGTGCGTGTGTGTGCGTCGCATTCTGCAATATTGCATATTGTAGAGGCGCACTTAAATTCAATTAAACTACAAAGGCAGTTAGGCAAAAGCCAGGGACCGCACGAGTTCGACCAACCTAAAGCGATGACAGCCACGACGCCGATGACGACGACGATGACGATGACGATGACGATGACGATGACGATGACGATGACGATGACGATAACGATGATGGTGAACGTAAGCTGAGTGCTCTTTATGGCTGGCGCACAACCTAACATTCACTCATTCATTCATGCACCAATTCGCTCAAGCATTCAATCATATGGCTTTTAGTTCGATTGTTGAATGCAGCACTCCATGGCCATGTGGAAGAGGTTTGTAATGAAGCCTTACTTAATTAGATACTTGATAGATGGACCTGTGAAAGTGCTTGCCATAATTGCACTTAATTGGTTTGACGTTTGTCCATTATCAAACTCGACCGAAACAAAGCAATTGCAATTGCAATTGAGCATACAATTATTAATACTACAACTGAGAGTCGCATTCAGATTGCCAAACACTGCAACACTCTGCAGGGATTACTGTCCGAGGTATTTATGAGTCTAAAGTTTCTTATCTATACTTATTGTATGATATTAAAATATTTAAAAAGTTTCGTTAGCTTCAAGTTAGGGCATACGATGTTCGGCGCTGTGTGTGAAATCTTTTCGAATTGGTTTTTGTTTTTCTTATGTCGCCTGCGTTGAGTGTCGAGTGTACAAACTAAAGGGATATGCGAGCTATGCATGTGAATGTGTGTGGGGGGAGGGTTGCAGTTGGTTGGATAGCTGGTCGTGTGGGCGTTTGGGCGTGTCGTCCATGTAGCTGCTTTCTAATTTCATTTACACGCTTTTCAACACTGCTCAACATCAATCGAGCTGCATTCAAATGTTTTTCTAGCTGCACGCCCAATCGACTGACTGACCCGACAGGGTCATGCGGGCAGGTAAATATAGAATGGCATAAACACACACACACACACACACACACACATACATATGTATATATATATATATATAACTGTATTTTGTTAGGTGTTTTACCCTTTTGGTAGAGAGACGCAGCAGTGCAGCTGCCAGAAATGCGTTGCAGGATCTTTGTGTGTGGAGCGCAACGCTTGGCTGGCTGCTGGTTCCGTCTACATCTGGAGATGATGTTGATGATGACGCCCGATGGAACTGTTGCTGCTACTGTTGCTGCTGCTGCTGCTGCTGTTACTATGTACAACTAATTCCATTAAAGCAAGCTCTAAGTTGATTTTCAATTGACTCCTCATTTGTGTGGGCAAAGAGAACGCGACGACAGAGGCAGAGTCTGCGCTGTCAGCAATCAACATGTTCAATTGAGCATATCCTGCCTGGGCAGGACACAGCGACAGAGCGACGCAATGTGATTACCCAACGCTATTTTGTACACACACACACACACACACACACACACACACGAGCACCGCCAGGACACACAAGGACACATCCCTGCTGTCCCTGTGTCTGTCCAGCGGGCGAAACGCTGGTTGCCTTTTACATTTCATTGGATTTTATGCGTTTTACTTTATGCTGATGTTTTTATTATTAAATTTCCTTGAATTTTCATTTACATTTTTCTCTCTTCTTTTTTTTCTTGTGTGTTTCGCTTCAGTTCTACTTAAGCTTGCAACACTGACCCGCCCAAGCCGCCACCCACTCTTTTATCCAGCCGCTGATGACTCCTCTTCATTTTCACACTTTTCATTCAATTTATCGCATTTCGCAAATTGAGTGTCGCTTTCCTTAGATCTTCTGTGTTCCACTACTCAGCGGCACCCGCTCTCTCCCAGCAGCTGGCTCATCCTCGCAGCGGACGTCTCTAGGCAATGTCTTGATACCCAATTGTGCTATTATCCCCCCAGCCCCAGCCCCAGCTCCAGTCTCGACTCGAATCCCACTTTATAATTAGCTATTTTCAGATCTGCGATTTCGATTCTCTTATTCTTTAATGCAATAATTCAATGCGAACATAAACCATTTACATTCATAGACCCAAGCAGCAGCTGCAGTGATTGTACTCTGTTTGAACTGAATCTTAAGCATTTCCAGAGAGCTTACTTGCCCCGCATCGACCCAGCTTAATAAATATTGCCTTAACACTCTTTTTTTAATACCTATTTGAAGAGATATATATCTTTTGTCCTAATTAAGTATACGCCCATGCCAAGGCGCCTCACACTCGCCTCAAGAGTTGCCAACGCTGCAGTTCACTGAGCGTGTGGGTGGGTGTGTGTGTGTCTCTGTGTGTTTGTATATATATATATATATATATAGCTTGCTTTCAACACCTTCAGCCAACTGACTCCAATCGCTGTTCTGCCCTCACTTCCCCCCGAGCTGTCGCCTCCTTCTAACCGCCGTTCAACCCATTCGCGTTCCAATTCATTTTTCAAGCAACCCCGCGCATCGTGCTCTACTCCCACTCCAGCCGTCGAGTCGTTGGTAGCGCCTTATGCACGCTTCATTTTTGGCAGCTCATGAATATTCATGGACATGAACGCGCAAAGGCTCGACTAGCTATCTACTGGCGTCAGCAGCCGGACTGGACTGGGTGGAGTGGGGGAGGCAGAAGCTGAGCAAAAGTAGTGAGGGAGATAGAGATATATGGAGTAAGAGAGTGAGGGAGAGTGAGTGAGAGTCCTGGAATATTATGCAAGTCATATTTTTTGTCCGCCTGCCGCATTTACACAAATTGTTCACGCCCAACACTTGACCTCACTTCCAAGGCCCCACATGCCCACCTGCCCACGTGCCCACCTGCCCCACCGCCCCCGTACCATATAAGCTGAAGTATGTTTGCAGTCAGTTTATTATGGGGAAATCTGTCTAAAGTTGGCTACGGCTGTGGTTAAAACTGGCGGTAACACTGCTTGCTCCGCTGCTAACCGTTGTCTCCTGTTCATGTGCCTCTGCCTGGTTCTGGCTCTGGCTCTGGTTCTGGCTTTGGCTGTGTTCAGCCGTAAGCTCTAATGCCTCCTCCTCCACCAGCCCCAACGACGGCTGCTCCGACACTTGCTGCGACACCTGCTCGGACACCTGTTTCTTATCCCGTTCCTGGACGTTCGACAACATTAGCTCCTGCTCGAACCTGGAGGTGGGCTGGGTCTTGGGCATCGCAAAGCGTCTCGTCCAGTAGCGCGCAACCTTATCGTGCTCCTTGCGATTGCATTTGTATTGATCGGCAATGCCCATGACTAGCGGATCATTCGGATTGCATTCGCCAATCAGCACCCAAATGGATAGCAGCACTTTGGCAATATTCATGACCGGCGACCAGCGTTCATTCAGCACATCCAGACAGATGACGCCGCGACTGTCAACGTTGCAGTGATAGATTCGCGTGATGAAACGGATCTGTGGCGGTCGGAATGGATATGCACCCGGAAAGCGTATGTCCAGCTTGAAGATGCCACCCTCATACGCTGTGCCGCTGGGCCCATTTATGGTCGCTTTCCAATGGAACAGATCCTCCTTGTACATCTCGGCGCTGCAATTGGGCGGCGGATGCTGTACGATCTCGTTCAACTCCCGCTTGATACGCATTACCGGACCGTTCAACTGTGTCATTGGCGTTGCCGAGCCAAGTCTACTATTGCTGCTGTTGCTGTTGCTATGCTGGCTGTTGTCGTTGCTATTGCTATTGCTGCAGCTGGCAGCTCCTACTTGCCGCCGATGGAGACCATGGTGACTGCTATAATGCTGCCGTCCACGGCTGGTGCTGGGCGCGTTCTCATCCCTGGCCGCCTCCTCGACAGCTGGCAGCGATTTCGATGCCATTACTGTCGACGACTGCTGCCCGCTCTGCGTTTCGGATGTGCTGCCTTTGGCCTTCGCAGGCAACACATTACACGATAGGTTCGACATGCTATATCGGGCTTTGCGGCTTCTTCTGTCTCACTTTCTCTCTCGCTCTTTTTCAAATTAAACGGTTGTGCAATTTGGAAAATTTGTTATTGGAAAAATTGTTATTGGAAATTTTCTATTGTTTGTTCGCTTTGCTCACATGATTTTTGAACTTACATATCTGGAGTTTCATTCAGAAACTAAACCAGACTACCCATTTTGTTCTATGCCGAAATCTGTATAGCAAACGAAATGCCCCGAAAACTGTCAAGCGTGTTGATAAGTTAACAATAGCCTTATCGGCCTGTATATCGACAAGTGCGAGGTTTGAATTTCACATATCGTCCACATATCGATAAGCATCGTTAACAACTGCTGTCAGAATTTATATCGATATATACGTTTAATGACACTTGAAATAATAATATCGTATGCATATCAATGTATCGCATGCTTATGGTATTTATGCCAATGACAAACACTACTGCGTGTATAAAATACCAATTCGTATTACAAGTGTATCGCATACGCATAGAGATGAGCCCATGTTACTGTACTAACAATGCGATACATCGCATGCCAACCATTTCTATCTGATGTCTATTGAAGACAGATTTGCTTTAGCTTTCATTTCAAAGGTGACAGGCAACAAAGTTGCGATATGCCCATTTGTATGTATGTATATTGGTTGCACTCTATGTTTGTTTGGTTCTCTTTTTTCGGAATGGTCTTCTTTTAAGGGGCGCTGGTAGCGAAAGCAATATTCAGTTGACAAGGCTATCAAACTGAATGGAAGTGGAGAATGAGGGGCTCGTCCGCCCATTCGCTGTATCGCAATTTTCGCTTGCTTGAACAAGTCAAACGTTAATGAACTTAAAGAAATTAATTAAAGTGCCATCCAGACAGCCAAGTCAGCCACATGTGTCTCATCTAGCCTCCATCGACGGGGCGGCTGTGGGGTGGTGTGGGTTGTGTGTTTGGCTTAACGCCTGCGACGCCTTTATTGAAAACGACATCCGGTTGGGCCATCAAGCGGCTTCATTGGCCGCTGGACGCAAAGTAAATGCAATAAAAGCAACACTGAAAGGGATTGGGTAGCCAAGGTGTATACATGTGGGCGTGGCACTGGCACAGCCAGCCAGCCAGTCAGTCAACCATCGAGACGCAGACAATATTGCAAAAGTGTTCATAAAAGCCAACAACTAGCAGATGCCCTCTCTATCCCACTCTCTCTCTCTCTCTCTCTCTCTCTCTATCTCTCTCTGTCTGTCTCTCTTTCTCTTTCATTACATTTTGATTCTCTTTTTATTAGCAATTAACAAGAATTAACGATTTTAACGATTATTATATAAGTTATGAATCGTAAAAGCCGCTCGGGTCGGCGAGCGGCGGCTGTAACGTTGGGCCGCCATATTGGCCTCAAATGCAGGCCAGTCGGGCATCCGCTGCAGCTGCGAGAAAGGCTTCCAGAGTAAGCCAACAGCGGCAATCAGCTCGAGCACTATAAAGACGGCCCACACATTATGGACGACGCGCAGCCAGCGATTCTGATCGCCATACATATACCAGCTGATGCATATCATTGGCAAACAGGCAACCAGAGTTAAGAAGAGAATATGCTTGCAGTGCGGTCCCTTGGGACTCAAATTCAGAACGTAGCCATCATAGATGCGCAACGCCTCAATAATCACGACCAGCACATAAACCAGCAGATCGGACACTTTCAACTGGTTCCACTCCTGCCAGAGAAACAATAAGTTCATGAATCCGGATAAGTGTAAAGTGTGTAGGAGATACTTACATAAGCAATTAAATAGAGCAAATAACTAAAACACCAAGTAATGGCCACATACAGATTGCCGTCCAACAGCATCTGCATAATGAGGCTTGATTGCAATGGAGCCACAATGTGGGGCATTTCTGATAGTTGATCGAATTTAGAAGTTGATAATACAATTTATAAAGAACTTAATCGTTTGCTAGTCGGCTTTCGATTAAAGTTATGAGACTAGCTCCGCCGGCACCAGCTTGTCAGCCCTTCACACAGCACTCTATGTTTTAAAAAACATTTTTATAGGCACGTTTCGCTTGACAACACTAAAACTGAGTGGTTTTACAGGGTGAGATCAGCACAGTGTCAGTCGGTCAGTCTGCGATAACTGAATATACTATACAAGGTATTTTTCAGGGAATCTTCAGGATTCATCTGACAAAGCTGACAAATGCTCCGTCATAGCCGATAGGCCACACTTTCTTATGTGTATCGCTGTGTATGTATGTATGTATTTCTTGCAGGGCATAAATTACGGCACATGTTGAATGTTGTCCGGGATGGCCAACCACCTATGGAACGGCTACTGAACGGTAACATTCACCGATACTGCGACAAAATTAACAAATGAGCCTGACAAACGCCCGATGACTCCTCGATGCGAGTCCACGGAAAAAGCCGTCGGTCGTTTGCATGCCAAACAGTTTGTGCACTCTCAGCTTTTATTGAATTCCATTACAGTATCATGTCAGTCAGGCGAACAGCGAGCCTTGGTAACGTCATCATAAAAGAACAGCTTCACCAACATCATCATCACCATCATCATCATCATCGCCATCATTGTCATCCTCATCGAACGACCCCATCGTAGCTGGCGAAAATAATGAAAAAACATTGCAGTAGCCGAGTGCCTGAAATTGACGTTGTTGTCATTAATGGAAAATTGTTTTAGATGTCCTCACCATTAAGATGTCCATCCGGCTGGTCAACTCAATTGCCGTAGTCGTCCCATGTACTCTCTTGAGTATATATGCTATGTATGTGTGTGTAAGTGTTGTCAATCATGCTCTATGTGTGTTGCTCTCAACAGATATCGGCAATCGGCTGAAATGTTCAACTCTAGTCTAGTTTTTTCACCAAGTCTTGGACTTTCGTATACCGAAAATCCAGTAGAACCACTAGAAGCATCTGTCCTCAGTTGCGATTATCTCTAAAACAATCTATCCTCATCTTTGACTACCTGTAAGCCATAAAAGAAAATCTTATTTTGGTTTATCTTCATTAAGAGTTCAAAACCAGCTACTAACTATTGGCAAAGCATCGATTAATATCGATTTCATAATATCGGTACTTATCGATAGTACAACTTTTTATTCTTAACTAGTAACTTGCCCATATAAAAGTTGTTTTTTTCTAATATTTTCCATCGTCTTCGATAAGTATCGATAGCCATAACTAAGAAAACGACTAGAGATAGAAGCTTTAAACTCTTCATATTGCTTCTCGTATAGTAATTTCATATTATGTATACTTAAGCTAGCGGTAGTTGAGCACGACTAGCTTTAGACTATCGCTGCATCAACCGGCTTGAAGTAAGTGCATAGCCTGATTGCCATGCAATTATTTTTTGGTAAAATGTAAAATCAGAAATCCTTTTGACTTGCACAGAATTTTGGTGCGTTCATTGTTGGCGCTCAGACAGGGCAGTTAGGCACTTGTAGGAATGCGAGCTTTTCTTTGTTCTCACTGAAACTAGCCCTGTGCACCGAATGGGATTCGCATCTGTTGGTGACAGCGACAACTCGGTTAACAAATTTTGCTTTGAATGTTTATGGCCCACCATGCGGGCGTTGCAGATTTTTGCTAGTGATTATGTCCGACTGTAAAGCAAAGCCCCAAGCCGATTGCATTCCGATACGAATAGAACTGTGTTTCTGGACAGGCATCCGTCACAGAAACCCAGACACAGATGCTTATCCAAAATGCTTTGCAGAGCAGTTGGTACCTGATTGGATCTGTGGAACTATAAAAGCAATTCAAACGAAACCCTTCAAATGGCTTTCTGCATTGTTTTCTAAATGCATACACATACATACATAACACATCAACTTTTCCATTATTTAAAGACCTCAAAAAATCTGAAAACTAAAACCGATAAATGGCTACTCTAGTTGCCGAGTGAAGTTTAAAAAGTAATTATTGGGAAAACACCGAGAAGTATTCGATGCATCCTATGAAATATAAGTATTACAGTTATCGATAGCACGATCATCGAAAACATATTTGTACAAAAGTCACTCAAAGCTAGTACACATATCGATCAAAACAATTATCGACCATATACTTATCGATAACTATTAAGAAGACGTGATATATATTTAAATAATATTATAATATTTTATGCTGAAATAATTTTGATAGCTACGTTTATCGATAGCCTTGTTATCGATTAGTTTCTTATCGATAGCAAAATTGTCGAAGGTCTATAACATAAATATTGATAACATGCATATTGATAGCATTCTTATCGATGACATATTAATCCCATAAATGAACTTAGTTTGCATTCACATGAATGTTCCCAGAGTCATAATAAGCTACACTCAAATGTTATTGAAATTAATTCGATTACAGTTGAAAAGTAATGTTAACTGAGAGCAACAAAGTCAACTTCACTATTTGAATACGATCATAAATCAAAGCGCTTTTCGAGTCGGTTACCTCGCAGTTCCAAAGGTCCACAGCGATTACAATAATGTAATGCAATTAGGAAAGGAGCTAATAATTGAAATCTAAGCGAAGACATAGAAATGCAAATGCTTTATTCAAACTTAGGACCAAGGTAAATGAAGAGGGCGAGAAGGTTGCAACTTAATTTCGCCAACTGCATGTTAGAGGGAGAGAGAGAGAGAGGGTGAGATGGAGCAAACTGTGAGGCTTCGGCAGTCAATCTGTGATGTGACAGAAACTACGGCAACTGGTTGCTGCCTGAGTTCATTTTCCGTCTCTCTCTCTCTTCTCTCCCTCTCTCTGTCTTACACTCTCTCAGTGCTGGGGGGGCTCAGCCCGGCCAGACTCAATTAATTTAAGGGATTTCGGCAAAAACTAAAAGCAACATTGCTGCGGTGCAATCCGGACTGGCAACTGGCAACTGGCTTTGGCATTTGGCATTTGGCGGTCTTCTTGCTCAGATTTTCGGCCCTGGCAAAATTTAATTAAACTGCACAATTTTGTAGAGCAGCAAGAAGGAGGGCCGGAGCGGGCCTAGCTACCAACTGCAGCCAGAAAGTTGGCATCTAAATATTATTTTACACGACGCTTTAACTGCAACTTTTGCATGCCTCATAATAATCATAATAATGCCGCGAGCAACAACTGTTTCATTAAAAGAAAAATAAAGCAAGTTAAATAGCGCAAAAGCGAGAGAGACAGAGAGTGATAAAGAGAGAGAGAGAGAGAGAGAGAGAGGAGGAGGAAAGAGAGAGGGAGAGAGGGGGTGCTCTGTATTCAGATCATATGATGTCCTGTCTAAGGGGGCGGTAGGGAAAGGGTCTCGGTCTCGGCGTATGTTGTTTTATGCGTATGATATTTTGCCAAGCAAAAAGTTGTAAGGCAAAAGAGCAAGAAGAAGATGAAGAATATGAAAATGAAGAAGAAGAAGACGACGAAGATGCAGTCAAAGCTAGAATCAAGTCGAGCTATTAAATACCCTAGCACATAGAGAAAAGCTTACGACTAATAGAAGCCATAGGATATATAACTAGCCATACTCTATAACTAAGTATTAGGGCCCGACTATTAAGATACACATCAGGATATATATATATATTCCAATTGTTTTCACAATATTATGCTTAGCACAAAATTTTGTTGCCCAACATTTCAGGTTCACTACTATTTTTATGAACACAGCTGCATGTAAGCATGGTATATGGTAAAGGAAAGCTCGTGCAGTTTATTTTTTTAAGAAAAGTGTTGTGTACGCGTCAAGTCTTTGTTCTAGCGCTTTATTCCTTATCACATCGATTCACTCAAAGGTTATATAGTGAACGAGCTGCAGCAATCAATGCTGCACTTCGATATACAGTGAGCTAAAGCGATCTGTGCTGAACTGTGCATCCTACAGCATGCAATTTGAGCATGGGCCACAAGTGCTTTTCATCTGTCCCTATACTCGATCGTGTTGACGTTGGGGATCGTCGAAAAACCCTGCATGCCCTAACGCAGTAAGTTGGTAGTCCTGACGTCAGGTAGTTGGCCGTCATGCTTGAACATATAGGGTATAGTACTCATAAGCTGGAAAGATTTAGTTTTTATATATTGTTGACAGTATATAACCTGATCAACATAGTAGATTCAATCCCTAGCTGAACACATACACATGCCTCAGGTCATCACAGACATCTCAGTTATGACGACGTTACATATGCGTAGTTGATATGAAAATACCCATGGCTAGGGCATCAAGAAGTATAATTTCTTTCGTAGTCCCCCTTTAATCTCTATGCTCTTATTGCTGTTGTTGTTGTTGTTGCTGGCAGCGCTTTTGGCGTGGGAAGCAAGGACTTGCTCTTTTAGTTAAATGTTTGAAAAGAAAAATTAAAAACTTTTTACAACAGCATGCGCGAGCTGCTGCTGCCGCTGCTGCTGCTACTGCTGCTGCTGCTGCTGCTTCATCTTCATAATATGCTGCCTGATGTGGGATTGAGTGGAGGGCGGGTTAAGGCAGCAAGTGGGGTGTGTTGCAAGTGCAAGTGAAAGAAGTTAAACGGCCAAAGCAGCCCAAAGACAACACACATAGAGAGAGAGAGAGAGAGAGTGTGTGAGAGAGAGAGAGTGAGAGAGAGACGTTCCACATGCGACTTAATCTTAACAAACAACAACAAAAAGAATGAAATGAAAAGAAAAGAAAGGAACATTCGCTCCTGGACTTTGCTGCATGTGGCACATGCCACAGCAGCAACAACACAAAAGAGCTGCATGTTTATGCTTCAGGTGCGCCAAGATAAGTTGACAACTTCTTCCACTGATGAACATTTCAAACTAAAGATTAACAATCTTCAGACCACACGCAGCTGTGCCACATTCAGCTCTCATCACTTCAATAATAGCACCGGCCTTGACTTCAATTATCAAGTATACGCCTGGACATGCGTCTGACAATGTATGTCAATTGTTCAGGTGCTCCACAGAGAACTTCTATGGGAGAGCGAAGAGCAAGGAATATTGCTGGCTAAGGTTCACGGTTGACTCGATTGATTTGTTTACGTATATTATAATTAAAGGTTCAGATGAATTCTGAATAACAATAATATTCAAAGGTCTTCAGGTTAGTTTGCTGCTTACATCTATGTAGTTATACGAAGCCTGAAAAATGTCCTTCAAAGTAATCCCTATCAGATATGATATAAAATTCTTGAACCTCTTCAAAGTATACTTTTTTGTGAGCTTCTTCAGCAAAGAAAAGAAGTAGAAGTTTATCACGAAACCCAATGAAACCTCGAACGATAGGAGATAAAGATGGCAACGAAGGCAACGTTCGAGGTTTCTTTGGGTTCCATGCGATCACCTACGTCTTTTTTATGCTACAATATTAACAAGCTCATCAGATTCGCCTTTTCAGCCTTCGTTTCTTGTTATTGGTAGCCAGATTAGAGGCGAGGTGGCTTAGATGCGCTGCCAGTCTATCGGCGTATCTGAAATAAATCCACAAAGCAGTTTAACAGTCCATCAGGTAATAGAGCCCAAACACAGCTGAAAATTTCCATCGAAATGTGAGTAGTTTCTAAAGGTCATTCCGCCTTACACCAGATCGAGCCATTTCCAAATGAACTTAATTGAATTTGTCTCGCAAATATTTGCCAGTCGGCCACGGCTCTCTGATTCGCCTCGAGTTGTTGACAAGTTTTTGGACGCAATTGTTGATCCATTGCAATGATTTATTTATGCCAACATTTGTACCAGCGACTTTTTCCACATGCGACATTTTCATCTTCTTCCTTTTTTTCTGTGTTTAGAGCCGCTTTAAGGCTGACACGCCGCCATTCTTGAGGTAAACAGCGCGGGGAGTTGCTTTTGGTAAATGGAAAAAACAAGAAAAATTAGTAGAAAAAGACGAGAAAAAAAACAATATGGAAAGAAAAGAAAGTAAACTTGTACGAACTTTTTTTTTAGACATTTCTGCAGAGTTGACTGCCATGTCTTGTCCTTGTCTCGGCATCTGTACACACGCCAACCGGATCCCCTTTCGCTGCTAGCGCTGTTGCAGCTCTCTCTCTCTCTCTCTCTCTCTCTCTTTCTCTCGTAACTTTTGCTAGTGCGGCGACATCTGCCAATGTTTTGAACATTGCAATACACACGGAGAGAGAGGGAGAGCAGGAGAGTGATGGTCCTGAGATATGGGAACATGCGAGCCAAGTGTCTTTGCCGAGTGTGTCGCACACGCAAAAGGACAAACTCCTTGGCAAAATAATGAAAAAGTAACTGAAAGTCGTATTTGTATTTTGCTTCAGCATCAGCATCTCTCTCTCTCTCTCACACACACACACACACACACACTGACTCTGTCTATTCAGTTGGTACAGCTCAAAGTCGAACTCTTCCATCATGTAAGGCGAAGCGAAAGTCGAAGGCAGCCTGTGGAAATTGGTGCGAGTAATTGGTTTGTTAGAACAAAACTTATAGCAACGCAAATGGCAAATGCCCTCCGAACTTCTACTGCTCCCGCTCCAGCTCCTGCTCCCGCCCGCCGCTCAGCTGGACATGGGCAAAGTTTTTTTGGGGCTTCACAGAGCAGAGGGTGGCTGGCTCACCTGAAAGAGCAGCAGCAGCAGCAGCAGCAGCAGCAGCAGCAGCAGCGGCAACAGAGGGGCAACAACCTAATAATAATCTGCATGTGCATGCCAGCCGAAAACTTAAAAGCATGTCACAGAGTTTTCAGCTTACAGATTTCGATGCTGCACAACTTTGCTTGGCATCCAACCGCACGCACACACACACAGAGAGAGAGAGTTGCTGGACGGGGCGGCGCTCAGGCCAAAGAGATACACGTGTAGCATGTCAGTGACATGTAGAAGCTGCTACAGCTATAGCTACGGCTATGGGCACGGCTATGGCTACGACTCCAGCTTTAGATACAACTTCCACAGCCAAGGCACAAAGGTTAAAAAGCAATTTTTCGAAATGTCAGCGCACAAAATTTCATTACAAATTTTTATTTGCCTTTTGCGTTTTTGCGCACTTTTTTTTTGGACATAGTGTGTGTGTGTGTGTGTGTGACATTGTTGTTATTTCTTTGTTTGTGCACAACAACAACAACAACAACAACGACAACAACAACAAAGTTCAGCATGAGCCAGCAACAGCTGCTGTTGTTCTTGTTGCTGCTGCTTGCTCAATTTCTATTTCCGTTTCAACTTTGGCCCAAGTTTTGTTCGTTCAGTGCTGATAAACGTCAGTTGGCGAAAACAGTGTTGTGCATGATCTAAGCACTAAACTCTGTGCAAATTGATAATAAATGCTAAATAAACTTTCAGCTTTAATCTGCCTTGCTGCAATTTTTCTCTCCAACTAAAGTTTTACTTTGTTTTTAATGCTTCAATCAATTTCAATCATCGCTCACATTGTTGACTCAATAATTATTTATCGCTGTTAATGCAATTTAAAGCTTTTAGTTCGCGTTTGCATTAAATTACCAACGACATTTGTTGGCCAGAAAAAAAAGTGCGTAAAAAGCAAACAGAAATTTAATTTGATAATAATTAAGAGCACATCTCACATAGGTGCTGCAGTCGCTATTGCCTTTGCTATCCAATTGCGTTAATAATATCATTGTCAATGTCAATGGCATTTAGTGGCAGGACAACGTTATGCTTGTAATACATTAGATCCATTGGAATTGCGATTGCATCAGGAGCAAGAGGAGGCATGGGCAGCCCAGTTGACTTAGCCCTTTTCGCCCGTCTGCCTGTCCGTTCAACTCTCCTACACAGCCACCTGTGACTAGAGCCATCAATAGACGTTACTTCGGAAACACCAGTCGAGCATGGACGTGTGACGCTTGAAGTCAGCGCACAGAACTGTCAAGATCTATCAGTGGAAGTAAGCTCAAGTTTCAGTGTGCTAGAATCGCACTGTTTAGAGAAAATACTATACGTGTGTTAGTGGTTCCATTCTTCATTTATCGATAGTTAATAACTTATAAAAAAAAAAAAAAACAGGATACATCAAACGTACTTCCATCTTTATCGACACTTTTAAATGCAGAAAAGTGCGTCTCAACTCATCGATAGTCTGACAGTCGCCAAAATCAATAAACGCTTAGCAGCAGCACTGCATGGCGGAGTCTGAACTGTAATTGCGGCAAGCATTATCAAAATACTTGTAGTGAATATGTAAATATAGCATATTCATATGTTGGCAAACATTCTTTTGGCTAAGCTTGCGAATCAATTGTTGAATAATCATATTTGAGCTTGACTCGAGGAGCAATTCGTGGGAAGTGAAACGCAAAATCTGCTGCTCATGCTCATGCAGAGCATCTAATTTATTATTATTAATAACAATAATACGCATATGCATATGCAAAGCACTCGACGGCGGGCAGAGGACCACGACTTGGACGACGTGGACGACTTGGCCGAGGACCAGCGCTGACTGCAGTCGAAATCAACGTTTAAAAAGGATTTGCCATGCTAAATATTTTGAAAAGCCTTAAGCTATTCAAAAATTACATCACTCGAGTAAATATGAAAGACTTGGCGAGTCGAGCTGATGTCGAGGATGTGGACGATGCCGAACGGCCATGGACACATCAGGGCAGCTGCAAGGAGGCCCTCGTGAAGATGCCCATTGCCAACTGCTGTCGGCCAACTGGGCAGCCGCAGCCGCAGCCCCACGATTAATGGCAACCGAGAATGTAATGTAGCGAATATGCGAGTTGCCGTACTGATTTCAAATGTACCAACGATGCTGTGTGTGTGTGTGTGTGTGTGTGTGTGTGCGAGTGTGTGTGTGGGCGGCAAACAAAACAAAAGCCCCAAGTTGTTATCCGCCAGCAGAAGCAAAAACAACAAAAAGCGAAGAGCGGTTCAATGGTCGAGCGCTGGCAAGCGCTTGCTTGATTTAACCATGCATTGGGCCAGGCCAAGACCAAAAGCCCGCAGCTGTATATGGAGGCAGGAAGTGGAAACTGAAGGAATTGGGGTAAAACTGCGGTCGCTTGGCCTGCCCTCCCCGCTTCCCATCCCTCGCTCAGTACGGTCCTCGACATCATCGAGAAATGAAAACAACTCAAGCGAAAATACAATCATATTTTTATTGCCGGCTGGTTGGCTGCATGTCGACGAGGAGCAGCAGTCAGAAGAGAAGCAGGAGCAGAGAGCCAGAGAGAAAGAGAGAGAGAGAGAGAGAGCGAGCGAGTGCGAGTGAAAGGCCGGAGAAGGGTCGTCAACCAATTCTCGTTTGCTCGCTCGTTTAGTCGATTATTCTTGGAGGCGTTTTTCTTAATAGCAACAAGAACAAACGACAGCAACAATGGCAGCAATAACAGTCGCTGGCGCCGCCAACTGAAATGAATTAAAACTGAATCAAAACATCTGGACGCACGACCATGAGACAACATAAACAGCAACCGGACCAAAGGGCCAAAGACCTACAACTCCGGCTCCAGCTCCAGCTCCAACTAGAAACTGGAAATGATACTTCAAATAAGTCTTGGTTCAACCACTGTGCACAGTGTGACATGACAATTGCATTTATGTTCAATTCGACTGTTGATTCAATGATTAATGAATATATGAGAGTATATATGTACACAGATATATATATATATATGGCCACCCTCTACTTCTATCTAGCTGCCCTCTTTCTAAATGATTATCCATAAACCAGCTGGACTGTAAATATTAGTAAACAGAAACTAATTAGTCCACTGCAGACAATTGCAGTTTATCTTTATGGGAAACGCGATAATTGGGCAGCACAGTTATTGATCCAATAATTAACCAAACAGTTACTTAGCTGTATTGGTGGAGTTCAGGACACTGCATCTGTCGTAGGTCGCTACAGATAGCAGCCAGAGTCTAAGTCTGACGTTAGTTAGACAATGCTGATTTGGCTCGGCACATAGAAGTGTATACTTCTGGATCCATTTGGACTCACTTATAGCATCCATTTCTTGTGTACAAGACTCTTAGTCAATCCTTCCTTTAGCTTAAAGTCCAAATGACAATCCACTCCTAGCATAGCCCAGAGGCTACCTTTAGGTAGGCCTCTGCATTCAAATCAGAATTTTTCTACTCTAGGATCTATTGGAATTCTATATTGTCAGCACTCTATCGTAGTGATACGTCCGAAAGTTTGAGCACAAATCACGATAGTCTAAGCCTCACCCTTTCCCATCCTGTGTCGAGATAAAACAGACCTCCTGGCTTGCTCCTTGCCATTTCCTGTTAGTCAACTAGTAGTCATAAGCCTAAGTTCGACTTAAATGAGTTAGTTGCCAGTTAGAGACTTAAATCAGAACTGTTCACTTAGCTAAGCGACACGATTTGGACAAAACTTTGCAACTTGATGTTGAGAGGGGCAGACGACCTATTCATGCACTAAAGAACTTGTTAAACATTATTAGCTTTGCTTAGAGGCTAATAGAGTGTTTAAGCCAAATACTTAAGACAACTGTTTACATGAAGTCATTTCAAATCTAAAGTTTACAAATAAATTTATATACATATTCATATACAGCCACACATACATATGTAGATGCATTCAAACAATAAAACTATCAACGCGGCTGGACGCACTTCAGTAACAACAGCATCTGTTGCCTCTGCGCCCAAACCAGACTGCAACAGGGAAAAGCAAAAAAATAAATAAAAGAAAAATTTGGAATATGTGGAAATATGTGGGACTAAGCCGAAGATTAAATACACTTGAGTTATATAAACTGAAAGCTTGGTGAGTATATTTTAAAGAAAACTAAAGGGTTTTTTCCCAAGATATTTATCTTTATGAAAGATATCTTATCGAGAGAGAGAGAGAGAGAGAGAGAGAGAGAGTGCAGTCTTTCATATGATATGTAATATATGTGATATAGAGATGATATATATGATATAGAGATGATATGATATAGAGATGATATATATATTAATGATATGATACACGTGATGACAATCAAAGCTTCACAGTTGGGCGAGTCTCTGGACAGCATTAGATATTCTTCTGTAATGCTCTTCGATTAGGGTATAACTAGAAGAAAATATGGGAAAAACAAAAGACATAAAGGATATGCAAGCCAAGCAATTTGCATTTGCACACCGCAAACGGTGAAGCAAAACTTGAAACACGACAGACGACGACGACAACAACAGCAGCAGCCACAACAAATGCTTTAGAAATATGCTAAATTACCAAAAGACAAAAAAAAAATAAAATAATATAAGCACACTCACACACACACAGCTTGTGGGTATGTATTGGTGCATAGCAAGTCGTTGGGGGTGGGGGCTAAAGTACTTTCAAGAAGTTGCCGAAAGTCGAGAACAAGCAAAGACAAAAACCAGTGCTGGGTAATGGCAAAAGAGCCAAAAGAAGCCAGTAACAAAATTGGGCTGGGGGAGTGGGGCCTGCCGCACCTGTGCAAGAGGTTGGCAGCCCTGGTCATAACCCTTAACGCCCAACCTGTACATCTTGGGTCATGTCGAGCTGGAGGCGGCGGGCGAAGGAAATCCCTCAACTTGAAGCACGCCTGTTGTTGTTATGTGCCGTTATTGAAAATAGTTATACAATTTATAGAGTGCCCACTGTGGTCCTGCACAAAGGTCAGAATCAGATTCAAATTCGAGAAGAGATAAGAAATGAGATAGATGGAAAAAGAGAGAGAGAGAGAGGGGGAGAGAGAGAGAGAAAGGGGCAGAAAGGGAGCGAGGCGAGCTCTTTGCATAACAAAGGCAAGCAGCGTGTCCAGTTCTTCAAATTGTCAGTTGAAATGTCTGCTCAAGATGCTCCATGCGCAACAACAACAACAATAACAACAACAACAACAACAGCAACAAGGTAAGCAGCTTTGCCGGCTTAGAAGCATTTGCTTACATTTCCACAGCCACAAACAAATCACAGATAAAATTTGGTCAAAGGTGAATTTTGTCTAACGTTCGTTGTCTTCCAGCATTCTGTGTGCAATCAAATGAATAAGCAGATAATATGCCGTTATGCTAATTCATAATTATACTTGAAATAACGAAATACATATGTGTATATATACATATATACGTTACTTATATATGTATTTAAATAAGACTTGGCTGACTGCATGACTCGAAGTCTAACCAAGCAGAGATTAATTTGACGTGCAGTTAGCAGCGGCTCACTGCTGCCTATTTGGATGTGTCTGTAAAGCAACGTTGTCTAATGAACAATGAACAATGAACAACGAAACAATAATTGATGTGCAAACTATGTTTGTATTGTAAAGCATGAATTATATCAAACACATTTTTACCTAAAAAAAACAGATGTAACTATGAAGTCGAAGTCTACGTCTAAGTGTAAGTCAATGCTGAAGGTTCAAAGCTCAAGACTTAGGCTTCTGCTCAGAGCTCTAGGCACAAGACCCAGGCTCCGGCCTTTGGCTCCACGCCCAAGGCTCCACATCCAGGCTCAAAGCTTCAGTTTCAAGGTTCAAGACTCAACGCTCAAGGAAGGATCCAGACTCACATCTCAGGATCTAGTCCAAATCAAAGTCGAAGTCTCAAATCTTCAATGTGAAGTTTACATTCTACATTTTCAAATGTCCACCCGCAAATCTGAAGACCAAGTCCAAGTCTTCGTCTCCAATTCCAAAAGAGTTTAGCAACTCATAAACTGGAATTGTTTTCGTATCAAGAAACTAAGCAAACATTGTTCATTTTTTTAGCCCCGACCACAGGCCACTCGAAAATCGAATAAAAAAAGGTAAAAAATAGTAAACCACATGAATTCATAATGAAAACTACTGTCAGTTCGTATTACACAACTTTCCATCAATTCCAGCACACACACACACACACACACACACACACACACACACAAAGGCAGATAAAACAAAAATAGTAAAAGGAAAATATTCGCGATGAAGGAACAAGGATACAGGGACTTAAGGACTCGGCTTGAGTTGGGTGCACGCTGGCGTCTGCTAAATCCAATGGGGATATTTTCGCATGCATTCCACATAGACTACATACAAATATAGATATTTCATATAAAGTTATGTGTGTACGTCTGTCTGTTCGTCCGTCTGTCTGCTCGCATAGGTGTATTCTATATTTTGCGATTGAGCTGTCCAAATGCGCCTTTTAATGTAATCTCTTACGGATTTGTTTTGACAAGCGACACACTCCCATCTCTCGCCCACAGTACGTGTGTCTGGTATAGCGTGTGGTTATGTTTTATGGGATTGCTTGGACATCTATACATATATAAATAGATGTATATATGTATATATATATATTTGGTTGCTGTTCATGTCCCATCATAAATATTCGATTACTCAGGCGCATCTAATTTGCTATATTATATTTGTTAAAAAAGATCTTTTTTTTATTAAACATAGCCTAGAATGAAGAGGGTGTAATGAGCTTGTCAAGCTCTTCAATTGCTGCCTCAAATCCTTTAGGCATAAAAATGGAATTACAAAAAATAAAAACTCAAACTTCTTCTGTTAGAAAAAGAACTAACTGCGAATGAATCTAAAGCTTCCAAATGGAATTCGTTTCGCTAACAAGTGAAACTCTTCAAATTGCATTGAAAACTTTTGGAAATTTCTTTAAGAATTGGCTTAAGTATATAACAATTGATATAAATTGTTGATATAGAAATCAATTCAATTTGGAAATATGTAATATAATATACATATATAGAATATGAACTTATTTAAAAAATAAAATAAAATTTAAAAAGTCAAGAATATATCTTCAAAATGTAGAATGAGATAGTTGAAGCTTTGTTATGTTATAATTCGATATTCTAGCTTTATTCTATTAAAATTATGTTAGATCGACGAAACGAAAAAAATATACTTGAAAAATTGTGGTCAATTGCTAGAATGATTTATAGAAAATATGAATGGGTTGATGGGCTTACAAATAAGAAATTATGTTGAACCTTTTTTTCTACACTTTCTTCTGGAAATAAATAAATATTATGAATGTTACTTATATATGTTAAAAGAATATATATATTTATTAAAGGTGCACTTGGCTTTTTTTTAGAGTTTCTTCATAACTAACTTATGTATAACTACTAGATCTAGACTAGACCTTCTTTAACATAATACATAACATATGTTATATGCACGTTATATATACAAGTACACAAGGTTCTCGGTTTTCTAGACTTTCTTCTAGTAATACATATGTTTTGTAACATCATATAGATATAAATGCTACGTATAAAGTATACAGACCTTTTTTTATATAATACAAAACATATGTTATGTGAATGTTATGTATATGTAAGTGAATAGGCTTGAGTGTTTAACGCAACACGTCGCATATACTTGGCACGTATTTCCACTCTCTTTTCTCACTCTACTTCTTGTCTTCCTCTCTCTCTCTCTCACACTCTTTCTCTGTGTTTCTCACACCAATTCATTTGTGGAGCCAACTATGATATGTAAATATTGGGGTAGCGTCAAGTGGATTTTTCCCATAGGAAAATAACTGAACGTTTCGCCATACGGAGGCGCTGATGCGAATGTGAATGTGGATGTGGTAGAGGACAGAGAACAGAGGACAGAAGACAGAGGACACAGAGCATACAGAGAGGATGGAGAATGGAAGTGAAGCGCTGTTGAGGTGGACCTGCGGTTGCAGTTGCAACTGGGAAGCCTGCTGCTGACTCTGAGCAAATTCCACTTTGGCACTGGCAATGCGATTTACATATTACTAGGAGAGTCTGCTTTGAATAAACTCGCTTGCACGGCCCCAGCACTCGGCTTTATCTCTGCCGCCCCTATCTCCCTCCCTCTCCTCTCTCTCTCTCTCTCTCTCTCTCTCTCTTTCTCTCTCTTTCATTCACACTCTTTCTAACTATGCATTTGCCGTCTTTTTCGCTTTCTATGTGTCTGTGTGTGCGTGTGTGTGTGTGCGTGTGTGCAGTTTTTAAATTTGCAAACATGAGCATGTAAATTTGCAATGAATAAATTAACCAGAATCTGTAGCGCTCATCCTTATGTGCTCAGCTAAAATCCAAGAGCAACTGTCATGTGAGGCAAGTGCGTTGCTTTGCGCCGTTGCTCAACACTTTCGCTATTTATTTAAAACAAATTGGCAGCACTGCTCGACTGAGGTTAGGGCAGACGGCTTTAAGTCAAATTGCGCTCAGTTTTAATCACTTTTTATTACGCCTGTCCTTGGGACGTTCAAAGTAGAAGAAATCACTCAGCCTCAGGCGGTCCGCAGTCTGACAGCCTATCTGCCTATTTGCCTCTCTCTCTCTCTCACACACACACAGGCACACTCACCGTCTGTCTGTCTATCTATCTCGCTCTTGTTGTGGCGAAAAACAATCACGTGGCAGCAGATAGACAGGCCTCGCAGGCTGAAAACAACTCTTTTTTTTTTTTTTGTTTTGCAACATCAACAATAAAAAAAGAATATACAGCTGGAGACAGATCCAGATGGGGAAAAAAGCGTCAGCGGCAGCCACGGCGACAGCTTCACTGCCACGACGACTTAACATAGAGACAGACACCGAAAAGAGACAGAGGAAGGGAGAGAGAGAGAGAGAGAGAGAGAGAAAGAGAGGATACTGGATAAAGTTCCTAGCCAGCCGCAACGACAGCCAGCGCCAGAGATGTCGACGAGCGGTGAACAGGACGACGACAACAGGACAAAAACAAGTGCAAAACAAAAAATGAAGTAGGGAAAAAGAAACGAACACAACGAGCCGAGAAAACTCAATTAAACTTTTGTAATTACAGCTAAAACGGAAGAAGATATTTATCCAGTATAATTGCATTGAAGGCAAATGAAATAAAAGTATAAAAAAAAGCGAAGAGAAAACAAGAAATGGCTGGCAAACCAAAACCCGGGCAAGAAAATAAATAAATAAAGGATGCCGGGAGACAAAAACACGACAACTCTGGTCGCCAGGTGAAACGCCGGCTTCAGCATCGCAGCATCCCAGCATCGCAACATCCCGGCATCCCAGCCAGTCGTAAGCCGGTGCACGCCTGCTCTCCGGTCAAGCGGCGCCGCAAGTGCCACTTGACACATCTGCAACGGGAAAGGAAGAGTGCAAAATATCATCATCCTCATCTTTGTTACGTCTCCTTTCGCGTCCTCGTCCGTGTCATCGTCGTGCACTAGTTCACATCCTGGCGTCCAGCATTGTGCTGATTCCACTTGTTTAGTCCCACTCTCTCTCTCTCTCTTTCTCCCTCTCTCTCTCTCTCTCTCTTTCTCTCACTCTTTCCCTATTCTAGTTATACTACTCGTACCCGTAATCCAAGAACAATGCATCAAATCTGATGCAACAGATCGCTGTAATAGATGAGAATGCCTCTAGAGAGAAACAATGAGAGTGTGGGAGAGAGAGAGAGAGAGTGAGAAAGTTTAGCGCAAAGCAACAAATCTTTCAGCTAACATTGTAGCTTATCGCATTTCGCATTTGTTTCGTTTCACACTTGGAAAAGCCTTAGGAAGTAAAAAAAAATGTATGTTTCATTCCATTGTAACATGGCGTATTGATTGATTTATTGATACATTTATTGTTTGTGGTGTTTGCTCGAACGGGAGACTTGTGTTGTTCAAAAGTCCAACATATAAATTTAACAATTGTGTATTTTATTTCACTGTTCCAAGTTCCACCATGTCCCATGTTTCCCATAAAATAAATTGTATATACGCAATCTGATCGTTCATTTAATCCGGTTCATAGCAAAATAGAAATTACAAATGTTTAATTCCAAAAGCTCCACGATTAATGATCACTATATGAATAGTAAAGTAAGAATTGTTTAATGTTTTTTCCATCTTTTCCCATATGTAATTTTCACTGCATTAATTATCGTAAATGATTCATTCCAAGTGTTACCTTTCTTATCTGTTTTATTCCATCTGTTTCACGTTTAAATTCGCATGAATTGTAAGGTAAAATTGAGAAATGTTTCATTCCATCCGTTCGACAACTATCCCCACTTGAATTGTATTGTAGAGCTGCGTAAGGAAGTCAGCTGATATTTTGAACATATGTCGCGATGATCTCCTCATCTAGACAACATAGCCCATACTCATTGACAACTCCAATCTCAAACTGGTTGGGGGATAGGCAATTTGGGTTCCTCAGCAAAATGTTGTCAATTGCCATTGATATTCCTTCTTGGACTGTCATGTCCTCAAAGTATTTGTCTTCCAGAAAGGCATTGCGCTCACTCGCACACCTGCCAATGGCACAGGCCTTGTAAGCCACATTCGAACCAGCAGCATCTAGGTAATAAAGCCGCTTAACGTCTTTATCCCAGGTGCCAATCAGCAGTGTCAAACCAAAGGGACGCACATCCTGCGTATGGGTAAACTCCTGCATGGCACTAGAGACGGACAGCATTAGACTAGGGGCGGGCACCTTGCTATGAAGGACGCCGGATTTGGCAGCCGCCTTCAACAAGCGCATTGCGAGCACGCGAAAATCGGGATCCAATCCGGCATAGGTAATAGCCACATGGGAACCAGCGCCTTTTATCTTCTCGAACTTTTCGGATATAGCATATTTCAATGACAACTTCTTCTCGGTGGCCAGCACAACGCCTTCTTCGGTCAGAATGCCCACGGCCGGCTCACCTCTCAAGCTACAGTTGTTGGCATATTGCACCTGCTTCATCTCACCCAGTCGATTAAATGAGCATATCGAGTAGCAAAATCGGCCCGGGACCGGTACTTTCGAAGAAAACATTTTATCAAATTATCAAAATATATATATTTAGACGATGTACGAGAGCAGTTGAAGCGTTCGAATACAATTTGCTTATATGCTTAACGAGTGAGACAAGCCTACTTGGGCCGTAGGCTAAATCGGGCATAGGCAAAATTTATAATTATTTATTTTACTGTTTATCCTCGTTCACGAAGTGTCTTCTATTGATTTACCAAATATTATATGTATATGTGGAAATTACATCTTCCAAAGTTTAGAGCTAGATTTAAGTTACTGACAGCTCCTGCAGTATGACTCTTCAGACTAACCAAAAATGATTTAGCTGAAGAAGAATAAAAAGAGCTCTAAAATAGTTTTAGCTAAATAGAAAGTTCTTACTTAAATTCCAAACTCCAGATTCCAAATCGTTTCATCAGTCAATCAACAACTCGAATCTAAACACAATTTCTAGTATCATAGCAAAAATTCAATGTGATTAGTGAACTTTGTGAGCTTGCAGATAAAATACTACAAAATGGACTTAAAGTGTTGCCGCAGGCCCTCTCTTTCCTCTTTCTTTTTCTCTCACTTTTACCCTCTCTCTGCCTATTCCGCACTCTTTCTCAATAGTTGAAGTGTTTTAGTGACCTTTGTAGAAAATGTTACGCTCGCTCGTGTATACAAATTGTCGCTTCTGTTTGCCCGCTGATGAAGACATTAATTTGATGCAAATCGCGTCAACCCGACACACAATCGAAGTGCTAATTGCGCTTCTTTCAATACACAGAACAAGTGCTACTCCACTTCCACTTCCACATTCACATCCACCTCCATTTCCACCTGCTCCTCTTCCATTCTCTAAGCCCTTGGCGCCCGTTCACGTAGCGCGCTAACAAACAGTCAGCCAATCGCCAACTGCAGACCCAAAAATGGCAGCAACAGTAGCTTCATTATCTACAGCAGCAGCAACAGCATCATCATCATCATCATCATCATCATTGACATCGTCATTAGGCAGGTGAGGCGGAACAGGAACTGCTGCAGGTAAATGCAACAGGCGTGACAGAAGGAGAAGGAGAAGAGAAGGACGAGGAGGAGTCAGGGCCAGAGACTGGGGCAGTCACATTGCTACAGTTCTGGTCCACTTCATTATGTATGCGCGACACAGACAATGGGCCACTGATGGACGTGTTGCAATTGCTGCAGCAGCAGCAACAACAACAACAGCAGCAGCAGCAGCACTGGCAGTGGCAGTGGCAGTGGCAGTGGCATCAACAGTCGTCCCTGGCCACCGCAAACATAGAAGGCAGCCTTGCCGAATCTGAGCTGCAGCTTGCGGCCCTCGCCCTCAATGTATAAAATGTTTTTGTAAATCTGAAACGCTTGTCTCTGGCATGCACCTGTGTGCGTGTGTGTGTGTGTGCCTTAGCCAACACCTGGCACATAAGCTGATGTGCAATGGAGTCAAATTGCGGAGCATGTGACGCCAGTTTATCTATTTGGCCGCCTGACCAGCTTGTTAAGTTTTTGCAGTACACACACGCTCACCTGACACACCTGACACACCTGACACACCTGCTGGCACTTGGCTTTCAAGAGCTGGTCCAACCACAAATCGAAACCCGGACTGTGCAAATGAATGCCTGCAGCAGCAGCAGCAGCAGCAGCTACTGGAGACACACAGCCAGCCAAGCCTCAAGTGCTCTGAAAGATGCTGCCCAAATTACAGCTGCTCGGCTTTCACTAGGTCCAAGCCAGGCCCTTCCATTCACCGTTCTCCGTTGACAAAGCTGGCCGTGCAGCCTGTAATCCAATGTGGTCCTTTGACCATAACCGCCCATCTCGCCACTCATTTATCGGCGCTAGCAAGCGGCAACTGCCAACTGCCAGATTGGATTTGTAAACGCAATTTTGCGTTAACATAGCATTAATTTAATGCAATTTTCCTATCTTGCTTTTAGGCTGGACCTTAATCGCTGTAATAGCCTGCAGCTGCAGGCACTCCATTTCTATAAATCAATCTGTTGACCAACTAAAAGTTGCAATTACAACCGAATTATAAAGTTTGATATATTCGACTGTAAAATGGGTGCATCATAGAGATCCATTGAGCTAAGAGTGTAGCCTGTGACTTGTGCTGGCGGCTTTAATAGACGTGAGAAAGAAATCAAGTATGCAAGAGCTTTTGAGCTCAGGCAACGCTCTTTTTATCTATGGGATACTGTATACCAACAGCTTAAAGCTTTAGCTTCAGCTTGAAAAGTAATCTAAGTTTTTCAGCTCTTTTTCATGATTTCAGCTCTGATTAAATGTTTGCTTGAAGCTTCACATATATACCTACAGCTTCATCAGCTCATCAGAGTTTTCCAACTCTTCTTCTTCAATGACTTTAGCTTAAAAGCTCATCCGACATGATTATCGGATAATCAGCTCAAAGGCTTATCAACTACCCAACCCGATCATTAAGACATATCTTCTGTCTACTGACCATCAAACTTTCTCCTGCTGTAAGCTTCGGCCACTGGCGAAGCTTTAACACTCGCTCGACACTTTCGTTTCGCAAAACAGGTCCAGCCTAACGCACGCCACGGCCCTTATAATTTATACTATGCAATATTTTATGCATTCTTATATTATAGATTTAAGTGCACACACATTAAGGCCGTTAGGAGGGCATTATGAAAGTGCGGCTCTATTAAAATGCGTTGTTCTTTTCTTTTTTTTTGTTTGTGCCATAAGCTTTTGCATGCGAAACAAAATGGCGGCCCAAAGTGCCAATGTTTAATGCGTATTCGAACTTAACGGTGCCGCCAAATGTTTTCATAAACGACCCGCCGCGATTTATGTACTACAACAGACATATCGCCCCGCGAGTGGCAACTCATTAAGTTGCCGTTCACTGTCTCTGCTCGGCCGGCCATCAAAGTCGATTACCTAGAAAATGCCCTAAAATGCCCTAAAATGCCGCAATGCCAATCGATTAAGTTGCATAGAGACAAGAGCTCTGAACTCTGAACTTCGCACACATGGCTACGCCGGGCTGGCCGGAAGGTCGAAAAGTCGCTAGCTTCTTTGGTACAGTCAGATTTTAGACGTAACGATTCATTGTCAAATTACATTAACAGCCCGGGCACATAGGGTGTCTGTATTTTGACAGCTGCTTTTGGCTATTGACATTCGCTTCTTAGCAGCAGCCACCACTCGCACACACAGACGCACACTTGGACACACACTCGCAGTCAATGTAATCACACAATGCAACGTTATGGTCAGCTCTATGACAGCTACGGCGCAGTACTTAGTCCGTGTTCCTTTTACTGCAGAGACGACCATCGACTCAATACTCCTATCTCGGCCAGCCTTGCGTGTGTGTCTATGCTCATAAACGGCATGTTTAGGAGCCAATGAGCTGCGTTTTTATGGCATTCACACCCGCACACAGAGTGAGAGAAAACGAGAAAACGAGAAAGAGAGAGAGAGAGAGCGAGAGAGAGAGGGGGAGAGGGCGTGGGCGTGGGCGAGGCCTTTGGCTATTGGAGTGTGTGTCAAAGTTAATTTTCGGCACAGCCTTTATGAAGTGCTACACATTTTGTGTATGGGACAGCTGTTGAGTGCTGCTGCTGCTGTTGCTGCTGCTGTTGCTATTGCTGATGTTGCTCCTGGCTGCTGACCGTGTTGCCACATAGCTAAAAACATTTACCGTTATCTTAGCTATCCACTCTAGAGACACAGCTGATATTAAAGATTGGCTATGGCCAATCTCAGCCAAATTGATCGCAAATTTGATCAACAGCTTTTTCCGAATATGATATCGTTTGGAACTTTTGACTTTCCCCTGCTTAAGTGATCTTAAATCTACGAAAGCTTCATTTCTTCATGCTTCTTTTGGATCTATGAGAGAGAACGTAATGGTAGCACAGAGAGCAAATTGTGTTCTACTTCGAAATGAAATAGACTCCGGAAATGAAAAGTTTTGGAGGTCTTAGATGGCACTACTAGCAAACGCGATTCTAGGACGTAACTCTTCTCTAACAGAAGAGTTTTCTCCGTTTTTTTTTTACCAACAGGTACCTTTACAAATTAGAATAAGATCTGATCACACAAATTCTTAGCGGATGCACAAAAGCTACCGCCAAAAGTCTAATCGACTCCAAAATGAGACATTTTCGAACTTGAAACTTTTGGAACTGTAACGATTTCAACTGATGTTTGACCTGATCAATGTTTTGCCTTAAAAAGGTTTCGTTTACCCAAGCTTCTATGAAGCACAAATATTGTATATTCCTTTCATTCCTTTCCTACGTTGATTGTCTTCCGTTTGCTACTTTTCCCTGGCTCCAACATTCAGGTAGTCTGCTCCGTCTGCATAGCCAATATAACGTTTTAAGCTCTTTAACTTGCCATCTTTTAACTGTTTCGGCTAATACAAAAGCCAACACAAAAGCCTTGGCAATATTTTCATTTAGAAGAGCTGAGGCTGGAATTGCTGTGCTATGGGTATTCCTTCAAGTGCCTCGCTGTCGGCCTTTTTTGGGCTGCAACAATAAGAAAAGTGTGTGCTGCAGCCATTTAATGGCCATTGGCTAAGAGAAGCCGCACAAAACGACACCGACAAAAGGCCAGAAATGTCGACAATGTCCTCTGACCCCATTACAGTTATTCCAATTGATATACCTGTGTGTGTGTGAGTGTGTGTCAGCTCCGTATCCGCACCCTTACAGTCCTCTATGCTGTATCCTGAATCCTGTAGCCTTTGTGTCACCATACTCGTCGTCGTCATCATCGACAATGCTCCCTGTCCGAGTTCACGTTGTGCGTTGTTCCAATAATAAAAATCACTTTTATTGCTCAATATATTCTAATTACGGTAATTCTCTCACATAAACGTAACAAACTTGACTAATTTCCAAGCCACAGCAGGGACAGCCGGCAAAAACTATCGAAACAGGAAACAGGCAGCGACCGCCCCACTTCAGTCTTTTGCAGCCTTTGCAGCCCGGACTCCAGCTTCATTTCGTGTTAATTCATGAACTGTGCCGTCTTGATAAAGTGTAATTATTCTATGAATATCGAAAAAGTGTGTACATTGCGGTCAGGTGGCAACCCTGGCAGCGACTAATGGCAACGCGACCAGGCCCGCAAGGCACGAACTCAACTAACGGTCTATGTGATTTTATGGTAATTTGACTGTAATGAAAACTAATAGCAATTGATTGTACAACGTGAATAGCCCTTTCTATGCTGCTCAGCTCGTGTCTTGGCTGCTGCCTTCAGCCACCCTCAGTCTCCCCCATCCCCACCACTTCCCTACCCTGCCCATCACTTGCCACGGTCGCGTCCAGTCAGACAAAGTGCTTGACCCTCAATATCATAAGCCCAGCGCCTGGCTGCCTTTATATAGAGCAGAGCACAATGGCAATTGGAATTTGTCGATGTCTTCGTAAACATGCAAGCCGGACACCTGATAATGGATATATATATATATATATATATATATATATATATATATATATATATATATATATATATATATGATATGATATATATATTTGTGTGCCAGCTACATGCTGTTCCGTACCTCCTCCAACTATCTCCAGTTTTATTTACGTAATAAATATTGATATTTTGAATTTTTTGTATAAAGTATAACTAATTATATATATATTTGTGATCAGCGTCTCCATCAGACTTCTTACGATGGCTACATAATATTTTGAAAACAATATATAATATACATATATATATATAATTATATATTATATTTATCACAAAACTTTGCTGTCCAATACTTAAATAGCACTACTATTTTTATGAACACAGCTCTATATAACTTTATCAATAATTATATATGTATATGTATTTATATATAAATATATATGGAAAAAGGTTTTGATATGGATCTGTTCTAGTTTTCTGTAGATTTTATGCAACACTTTCGCATGTTAATTGTGTTGGCTTTGAAAACTGTTTTCCCTTTACAGAATCCTTTTCGAATATAGTTGATTCTAAATCTATCTATAGTTATATCACATGTATGTCCAATGCCAACATATAAAGCCCGCTTGAGGCTATTTGGGTTAGACAGAGCGATTGCCTTGAGGAACACATGCACATGAACACATGCTTCTATGCCTGTTGTATAAACAAAGACCGAGACAGACATATATATATATAGAGAGAGAGAGAGAGAGGGAGAGAGAGGGAGAGAGAGGGAGAATAGTGCAGAATACTGTATCATCTACAAATGTATATGGCAAGTGCATTTATTAGTTAAATGTATCTGAGGCGCTTGCGTTGGCTGCATGCAATCGTCGAAGCCAACAGCTGGTCGAGTTTCATGCGGTTCCCAGGAGTAGCTCCAAGCGATGGCCACATGCAATGGCCAGTTACATGCAGAGCAGCTTACTTATAAGCACAACGCACGCGACTATCTGTTATGTCTCTGTATGTGTGTGTCTGTGTGTGTGTGTGTGTGTGTGTGTGTGTGTGTGTGTGTATGTGTGTGTGTGTGAAAGGGCAAAGATACAAATGTATCTTTAAGATTGAAAGCAAGAAAATCGTACTAAAGCTCAAACTCTTTAACTGGCCAAGCGCTTGACCAGATTCCGGCACGCAAATGGCCAACAAAACAACAACATAAAAGTCGTCCTTCAGCTGGGGGCATGGCAAGGGTTTGTGCCACGAAAGCGAAAACTTGAACAATTTTTGCTTGATTAAGTTTTTGGGTTGCATATCAATAATATAATATAATAAAATATATATGCACAAGAGGAGGCAATATGTTTCTGCCCTAGCGAAAGGGTATTCGCAATTTGTGACCAAATTCGTTGCGCATCAAATTTATTTTATATTTATTTCGTAGAGACTATTCCCAGCAAAGGAGTTTGCATGGCTCTAAGACGAACATCTGACCGCTATTTGCGCTGCATGCCCCTGTGTGCTTTTCTAGGGTATTTAAAGTGCGTCATTTCGCTGAGAAGCGCCATATTCCGTTATTGTTGTCTCCCTTTGCTGATTAATGGCATTCAAATCGCATTCGCTTGCCCCACAAATTATGTCAATAAATCAGCAACTGAAACCCCGAATAAACTTGAGCACTCCAGCTCGAAACTAGTTCAAGAGAATCAAATTTCTGTGGCGTTAAGTTTTGAGTTGGTAAGTAATTTGCATATATACATATATACATATATGTATGATAATAGTAATATATGTATATAATATAAAAAGAAATTATTAATTTAATTTAATATTACTTCGACATAATTAAATGCGCGTGCACCACCATGGGTGTTGGACTAAATGAATTCCTTCTCACTCCACCTCAGCTTGAGAGTTTCGGCTAGTTAAAGCTAGATAGAAGATATAAACTATAACATCTATATATACATACATGAAATCTTTAAAGTAGAAGAAATAACACAGAAATTAAAGGCAGCACGCTTGAAGCTGTTCGAGCAAAAGGTTGAGCTCGCCTTAACGAAAACTGCAACTTTCAGCTCAGTCTTAAAAGAAAGAAAGATAACAAATGCAGTTGCAGTAATATTAATAGAAAATATAGCAAATTTGTCCTGGTACCCGACTGAATCTCTAAATGCAAAGACGAAAACACACCACACGAAACGTCTATTGGAATACTGAGCGATGCCTGCAGTCATTTATTGTATAAAAAAACCAAAAAAAAGAAACTAAAAAACAAAAAATTGATGAGCATATAATTGCTAGCTAAACTATTATTCACATCTCTTGGGAATGTGGCTGGTCCTCTCCAGCTGCCGGCTGTGACTCGTCCGCAACAGATACGTTCACTGGCTCCTCTTCGCTGGTGTTATCCGCTTGAGCCTCACGCCCATCTCCGCGGCCATTCGGCTCCAGTTGACCATATATGTGTTGCAGCAGCGACTTGCACTGCAACTGCAGCGGCGGCAGCGTCACGCTCGGCGCAATCGCATAGCGCAGCGTCCAGTCAATTGCATTATTCATATACGCCTTGCGATTGTCCCGATAGAGGGCAGCCATCATCTCGTCACATGGATCATCCAAGTTGGGCTCGCGCATCAGCGCGCACACGGCATGCAGTATGGTGGAGATATGGATCAGGGCTGTCCATTTGGTGCTCAGCACATCCCAGCAGATGTAGCCATCGAAGTCGATGTTGCAGTGATAGATCTTGGTGAGGAAGTGGACGCGCGGTGCCACAAACGGATAGTTCTGACTGAATTTCAGACGCAGCGAGAAGACGCCCAGATAATAGGGCGTGTCGCGGGCACCCAAAACAGTCGCCTCCCAGTTCATCAAGTCGCCGGTGATGGGCCAGGCGCAGCAATTGGTTGGCTGCCGCTTATGCATCTCATGCAGTTCCTTTCTCAAGCGACGCTCGGCCATGTCTAGGTGTATTAGCTATATCTTCCAGAAACACAAAAAAAAAAGCACAGACACTTTGTCTATCTCAAGATTTTTCAATCTGATATGTGTCAAACTTCGACAGGCAGTTGTCAAATTATTTATACTGTGCATCCGTGCTCCGATTTCTCGCCCGCCGATTTCGATTGCCACCCAAAAATTTGATTTTCTTTCCACTTTATGCGGTTTGCCCAATTTGACTTGGCCTTTCTGTTATTATTAAACACGCGACACAGAGCTGCTTGCCACAATACAAACACACATAAATAATATATATAATATAATATAATATAATATAATATATAATATAATATAATAATATAATACATATATATATATATATATTGGTTTCATATGCACGCAGCTATCGCCAATCACATATCGTTAATGTTTGTTTACCGTACTCGTGCTTGCGATAACAGTTAGTACAGCAATCGATAGATGCTTAAAGTTATATATGTCCAACACATTCGCTTATTCAATGCTTTCAAATATCGATATATTTTTTGGAGAAATCGGAGCTTTGAACAACTGGTTCTGGTCTTATGCTAAAGCGATAGGTTTATTGAAATTGAGTGCATGTAGAATTTCATATGTGCCGTGTTTATTTACATTTCAAAATCTTACAAATTATTCAATTCGATAATTTCTTATAAAACATTAAACCCATCCATGCTAACGAAAGCATTGTCTTTTTCATTATCAATAGCTTTATACATATACATATATAACTTGAGCCGCTTTAGTAAGTAAAAGCAACGCATCTGCAAGCGGCGCAGAGTGCTAAAGTTATTGCATTCCCAGCTGAACCGCTTGCCTTCATAGAGCGTCATTTCATTGTGATCTACAGCATACCGCATGTGCATCCGCTGCAGCATACCTATGACCTAAAGAGCTATGGCAACTTCTGGCATAAACGATACTGCGACCACATCAGGCAAGACGCTATGAACTGCCAACGATCTGCAGTGCAACAAATTCCATATGATGCCACTAAAGGGCGTATTGTTTGTTTGGTTTCCTGTTTTCTTTGCATCATAAATTATTGCGCTCGCTGTAATGTCTCTCTCTCTCTCTCTCTCTCTCTCTCTCTCTCTCTCTCTTTCTCTTGTGCTCTCTTAACTTTTGCTCTCGCTTGGAAATTTAAAAATATACACAATGAAATATTTAGAGAAATGCGAGGGCGCGTGCCTATAGAAGCTGCAAAGCTTTTGCGCTCAGCCACACTTGATTGAGAAATGCGCTACGTGAAACGGTTTTTATAGGTAGAACTTTGATATGGGCCTATATAGATGAGTCAAGTCATAAGGTAAAAAAAAATATATATATAATTTTTGTTGAATATTTAATAACATATTTTTAGTTTAACTTTAAGTGTAAACTTTCATTTTTTTTGTTTATAAAAAATGTTTATTGATTAAAAATATTCTAATTGTGACGTGAATATATTAAAAAATATTTTTAATATGTTGCAAGAAAATAAAAAATATATATATATTTATTAGCTAACAGTATGATATATCAAATATAATATTTCATATATAATATATCATATTTGTAGGGTACTTCAACTAGCTTATATAGCTTTACTTTAAACTGAAGGACTTGCAAAGCCAGATGTTGGTGTGATTACGTGCTCCTTCACTCTCTCTCTCTCTTTCCCTTTGCCCACCTACTCCCTTTCTCTCTCTCTCTCACTCTCTCTCTCTCTCTCTCTCTCTCTCTTTCTCTCTCTTACTTTGATTAGCTCGCTCTGTGAATGCTTGGTTCAGTGTGATTTCCATATAACAACTTACAAATGTAAAGAGCACATGATTTTTAGTCCATAACTCGGAACTTTATGCATATTTAAAGATAGCAAGAGAGTGCCTGATGGAGAGACAGTGAGAGAGAGAGACTGCGAGAGAGAGCGCGAGCGCGAGGTAATACACATACACAGCTAGACACTGGCTATATATCACTTTCAGATACGGATTCAGTGCGCTGCCCGCTGTCGAACAGCGGACTTTTTGCTTCTTCATACATTTGTATATATACAAACATACATATACATACATGTACATATATATACACACACACACTTATGTATATATGTATGTATATATATGTATATACGTTTTGTTGTTTTGTGTGCCGCGATCGAACGCAGAGCGTGAGATTTGCCTTTCGCCTTGCATTTGCGGAACAGAACAAATATATATTTTCCCCCAAATATATATATTTCTGTTCTTCCAAAATATTGTATTCTTCAGTTGTTCGCACGTTCGTTCGTTCGTGCGCTCGTCTTCACGTTTGTTGTGTGCCCGAAACGAGCGCAGAGACTCGATAAATACAAGAATAAAAAAAAAAGAAATGGAAAATATATAAAGTACAAAAAGAAAACGCAGCTAACAACAAACAAACAAAAAAAAAACAATTACAAGTCTGCCAAAGCAGCGACAAAGTGACAATTCTTGCAGCGTACAACGCGGCGTATGCGTGTTGCATATACCCAGTGCAAAGTGAAAAGTGAAAAAGTATTTTTTTCAGTTTTTTTTTCAACTCAAAATCATCTTGTGAAAGTAAGAAATCAAGAATTGTACTAAAGTGAAGCCTGACTAAGTGCGAGGCTCGGATGACGTCACGAGCACACAAACACACACATACATCTCTCAATATATATGTACATACATACATACATATACATACATATATATAGATATATAGCTATATAGCTATATGTATATACATATTTAAATGACTGCCAGAGCCGCCGCAACGGCCGCACAATCATCCAGTCAATTTGCGCTGTGTTTTGCGGGGCATTAAAACAAAAGCATTTCACTACGAAATATTTATTGTTGTGTCTACACACACACACACGCCTCTCTGCCAGTGCCCGTGTTTGTGTCTGTCTGTCTGTGTGTGTGTGTGTGTGTGTGTGTGCGTGCGTGTCTTGTACCAATGCGGAATGTGTTTATAGTAGCCGACGCTGTTGCCAGCGAAGTTGCCGCCAACCCAGCCCGATTTCGATTCCGATTCCGATTCAATCCCAACCCAGCCTCCACATCCCAGCTGTGCACTGTTTACCGCAAATGAATCGATTCATTGCTGAACTTGACACATGCTACTCCAACTCTCCATATCTCCATATGTATACCTGGTAAAGTTCTCTTATATATTTATCAAATTGTTTTCTTGATGCGAAATTGTATTATTGTATTATTAATTGCATTATCTTGTTTATTAGTAAATGTTTGGGCAGCGACTGTTCTTCGGCATGTTTGATTTAGAAATTTATCGTCTCATTTATAATCGATCTGTGTAATCGAAACTGATCGAAACACTGATAAAATCCTAGTTATAAACTGAAATTGAAAACTTTTCAAGTTAAAGATGAATTGAAAAGTTGTCTTAGAACCATTTCCAACTCATATATCGATTCACTTAATAATAGCCTGCTTAGAACAACGAACAACAGAAAACAAGATTCTCATGAAATATGCCTAATGGCGATAGCATCTCTTGGGTTGGGCACTCGACGCGTAGCCTATTCAAAACTCATAAATTCATGTGCATGTGTGAAAATAATTAAAAATCCATTAGCTTTACTCGCTAAGACCATCTTTTGCCTTAGCTACATAGATAGAGAGAGATACTGCCAAATCATATGCTGAGATAGAAAAAAGTCTTAGATATCTTTATCTTCATTTGATTTGAACTCGGAGCAAGAAATTCTCAAATAAAATCATTAAAAAATAATATTAAAAATTAAAATTATCTGCTTCAAAAATACTTGATAAAAAGTATAAAATTCTAACCATAAAAAAGTTAATAAAATTCCGCTTGATTTTTGAATTGATAAACAGCCTCAAAGCTCTTATAGATTGTAATAGGAAAATGTGTTAAAAAGTAATGCCAATGCCAACCGAAAGATGTGAGAAAAGACAACAACAACAATAAAAAAATACAAACCAATAAAAATATGTTTAAGTATTCAGCGTAGATTGGCCCAAAGATTTTTAGCTATATACAGTTGGCTATAATAAAGAATACAATTTAATGAATATATATAGATATATATATAAATAGATATATATATATATATATATATATATATATATATATATATATATATATATATATATATATATATATATATATATATATATATATATATATATATATATATATATATATATATATATATATATATATATATATATATATATATATATATATATATATATATATATGTATATATATATATACAGAGAATTTGTCTTATTTTGTATATAAATAAATAAATATATATAAATATATATAAACTAAATTAAAGATCTCTTGGACTTTTCAGTTCCTTCTAGCTTAAGCGCCCAAAGCTATGCAACAAATTGCAAATCCAAAGCCTCCAACTTCCTTCGCTTGCCCACTCTCTCTCTCTCTCTCTCTCTCTCTCTGTGTCAAGAGTTTTGAGCCTTATGCTAATTACTCAAAGCGAAAGCTGTCACACACACACACACACACACAGAGTTTTGGCACTTTTTTCATTTTTTTTTAATCATATCCGGCAATCAATTGGCACGCAATCTCACACAAATCGCCACTTAATTCTATTTATATTGGGCAGCAGCGGCAGCAGCAACAATTTCGAATGAATCGAAAACTTATTTTTGGTGGCACGAACAAAAATCAAAAATAAATGAATATAAAAAAACAACAACAACAATAACATTCATAGATTTAAGCGACGACGAAGACGACTCATCAAGGGGCCCACAAAATGAGCTGGTGGAATCCCTAAAACAAATGCAGCAACAACAACAACTGAATGTTGTATGTGGGTGGGTGTGTGTGTGTGTGTGTGTGTGTGTGTGTGTGTGTGTGTGTGTGTGTGTGTGTGTGTGTGTGTGTGTGTGTGTGTGTGTGTGTGTGTGTGTGTGTGTGTGTGTGTGTGTGTGTGTGTGTGTGTGTATGTGTGTGTATGTGTATGTGTATGTGTGTGTGTGTGTGTGTGTGTGTGTGTGTGTGTGTATGCCCTTCAAGGCAAAAGCGTGCAAATACATTTTGGTATAAATATATTGTATATAAATGAGCATTCAAGCAAAACAAAATGCCGTCAAATATCGCAACTTAAATTTTGTTTGTTTTCATTTCTTTTTAATTTTATTTTCGCTTTATTTTCTTGTTGCTCTTGTGCAATTTCTCAAATGAACTTCCCCAGAAATTGGACAGCCCAACAGCATTTAATTAGAATCGGGCACATAAACAATAACATTTGATACATCTACTCGAAAAACAATAACAACAACAAACTGTGAGTCAATTGTTTATCGAATGATCCATCCCATTAAGACATAGCTCAGATTATACATATGTATATGTATATATATATAGTTTGTATGTTCATTAATCACAGACTGATCGAACTGTCTATCAATCATTATTTTCACAGCTTTTGGAATACGTGACAAAGTGCCCTTACTTTTTGAAGGCCTTGCCCGCAGACACTTTGTAAACACACATATATCAGAGATATGTATATACATATATATAGAGACTTGTACGATTGAGCATTTCCTGCCTAGGCACGATCCCATTTGCCGCATGATGAACAAACACTTGCTGCTGTTTCATGTTTGCTTCTTTTATATTCACAGGAAACTCACAGACTTGAACTGATTTCAAGATTTATTTCGTTTCATTAATTTATTGAGTTCTATCTAAAAGGAAGTGCGAGTGTAATTATTTCTATACTTTATTAGGGTCTGTTTATTAATACAAACTGGCGCAGCCGACTTAGCTTGATTGCTAAAATGACGCAGCCAACTTTACTCGACTGCTAAACTGACGCGGCCAACTTAACTTCACTTGGAGCATTTTTGAAGTGCTCAAGTGCAACTGACAATACGACTTGATGCATATTTGATACATAGGCGCAGCCAACTTAACTCGAATTGATGCGTATATGTTCTGCTTAGGCGCAGCCAACTTAACTTCAGTTGGCGCGTATTTCAAGGGCTCAGGTGCAGCCGACTTGACTTGATGCAGATATGTGGTGCTCTGGCGCAGCCAACTTAACTTCACTTGGCGCGTATTTCAAGGGCTCAGGCGCAGCCAACTTAACTCGAATTGATACATATATGTATATGCTGCTTAGGTGCAGCCAACTTAGCTTCACTTGGCGCGTATTTCAGGGGCTTAGGTGCAGCCAACTTAACTTCATTTGGCGCATATTCTTTGTGCTGCGACGCAACTAATTTAACTTAAATTGGCGCACATTTCTAAAGCTCGAGCGCAGCAAACTTAACTTGATTTGATGCCTATTTCTAGTGCTCAACTTAGCCAACTTAACAGTGCAAAGTAACGTATCAAATGTAAGCAAAGTGAAAATAAAAACATATAAAAATCCATTCATTTGCCATTTGTTCCGCGCTCTCACTACAAATCACGATAAAAACTCAAAAATAAATGGATCGCAGATTATTGCTCATGTTGCTCTAATGTAATATGAACAGCAGAGTCTGAAATAACTACTACTACTTGTAATATCAACTCAAGATATATGTACATATATATATATATATATTAAATAGCTTATCTATTTAGAGACTTTCGTAGTAAGTTGCGAGTATTTACGTTTGTTTTCTTCTCATTTATTTCTCTCCTCTTTGCAGATGTCCATCAGCAGAGCTTTAAAGTCGCTTGCAGTTGAACTGAAAGAGATGCGAACACAACAACAACTATAACAACAACAACACTGCAAATCTTATTTAATATAAATACTTACAAGAAATACGCTTCGTACTCGCCTTTCGTATCGTTAAACACATAACAGAAAACAGAAACAGCAGCCGGACAGCAGCCCCTGTGCTCCGGCCGCCTGCACTGCCTCAACTCACACATATAGTTATATATATATATATATATATATATATATACATATGTATGTATGCGCGTGCGGATCGCAAACGGAATTTAGGCAATACATAGTCTTCCAGTTACCGTCGCGTGGAGCTTTTGTTGGCCTGTTGACGCGGAAGCGGACGCGGACACAAACGTGAATTCGAATCGGAATCTGAATGTGAATGTGAATCTGAATCTGATTGTGAATGTGGCTGTGGACGTTACCTCACCGTTCTGCGCACCAAGATGATGTTCACCCGCGCCCAAGTGCGCAAGCAGAAGACAAACAGCTCCAACAGCAGCCAGCGTACGCGCAGCTCCGGCACCTCATCGCGTATCCAGGGTCATGATGTAAGTGCAAAGTTCGATATCATCTAAGATAGATGAGTTCAAATCTGAACTGTTTTAACTGATCAAGCTATACTATACATATACATATACATACATACATACATACATATACATACATACAAACACAATTCGTTCTAAAATTCATTAAACAGCTATCGAGCTTAACACAGAATGATCCAGCTCCAAGTAAACAACTTTTTATTGCCTTTCTGAGTTATTAGCTCAAACTATCCAGACGTAAAAATGAACTAGTTCCAGTTCCAAGCAAAACAATATGTTAAATTTTACTAATTTACACACATCAAAATGAACTAGTGCCGATTCCAAGCTAAAATATAACGTTAAATTTTACTAGTCTAACTGAGCTTGGAGCTTGTTCTAGCTTTCGAAAAAAAATCTTAAGATAAGTTTTCTTAGCTTCGCTAAAAACGAACAAGTTCTAGTTCCAAGAAAAGCGTATGCCAACTTTTTCTAGCCTAGATGATCTTTCATTTTACAGCCAGAAGAAACTAGTTCCTGCACACAGCAAAATGTTTAAGCAATATGCTCAGCTAATTTTTCATTACAGGGTATAATTGAGTCAAAGAAATCGCACACACCATATATGTACATGTAAATATGTATAAAGTGGAAACTAAATTGGCTTTACCCAAAGTGAAAATTGAAACAAATTTGTTTGTTGTTTTTATAGTTGCTTTGTGTTGTTTAGGGAAACAAAAGCCAATTCGATTGAGCTTAATTTAATCGAGTCCGTGTCTTACCAGTTTCCATTTATTTATTTATTTTCATTCAAGTTTTTTTTTTGTGAAATGAAAAAATAACAATCGAGCAAACGAGCAAACGTCAGCGGATCTAGTGAGAGTTCTTTTCAATAAATTGATCGATTATCGATTATTGATTATACTGAGAATAACAATATCTCCCTCTCTTTACTCGCAGTTGCGCTACAAGCCAAGCTCATCCAGCAGCAGCGGCGCCGGCAGCGGACTCAGCGGCTCCAGTGCGAGCGGTGCACGTCGTGATCGTGACCGTGAACGGGAACGCGACTGTGATGATCACTATAGCAATCACTATCATTATGGCAAGCAGCATTCCTTTGAGCTACCTCGCCAGCACTCCAAAGAGGAGGCATACACCAGAGACAGAGACCGAGACCGAGACAGGGATAGAGATAGAGACAGGGACAGTGGCGTGGGCGGTGGTGTTAGTGGTGCTGTTAGCGCTGGCTACGTGGACCGACGCACGCGACCGCGCAGCATCACGAATCGCCGCGGCGCCATCAAGCATCAGAAGTAAGTATGCTAAGCTCTATCAAAACTTTACTATATCCCATATGTAATACTTGCAGAACCCACGATATCAATGGACATCGCTTTGTGGCCAAGTTCTTCCGCCAGCCCACATTCTGTGCTTTCTGCAATTTGTTTCTGTGGGGCTTTGGCAAGCAGGGTTATCAGTGCATCAGTGAGTAGACGAGTAGAGTTCAACTGGCAGCCTATTACTAATCGATAACTAATCGATAACCATTTTACAGTTTGCCAAACCGTTGTGCACAAGAAGTGCCATGAGAAGCTGCTGGGCAAGTGTTCCGGTTCCGTCTTCAACTCCGCCAGCACAATTGTAGGTGCCCCAATCGATTCGCATGCCAGGGAATACACCTATTCATATGTTTTCTCCCTTTGCCATTTGCAGCTGCTGCGCGAACGCTTCAAGATCGATATGCCGCACAGATTCAAGCCGCACACGTTTATGTCGCCGACGTTCTGTGATCATTGCGGCTCCCTGATGGGCGGTTTCTTCATACAGGGCCTCAAGTGTGAAGGTAAGTCCAAAAGCTTCACAAAAGCTACATTATCTCTAGAGCTTTTACGATTGCTTTGCGATTTATTGGCGCACGCCAGGTGGCGCAACACGTGAAAGTTTTGCGCAAGCTTTTACATTAGTGAGTGCAGCAATCCAAAAGCTAGCGCAGCTTTTAGCTGGGAAATTTAGCTTGAGAAATGTAACGGTCGAATGTGAATACTGGCAGAAATGCATAAATAGTGGTTGATGAGTTGAGATGAACTAGCCGACAACTACAGACAGAAAATGGCATAGAAAATTAAGAATTTATATGGAATATGCGGCGATTTGTAAGCCGCCTCAAAGTTGAAGAAACTTTCTGTTAAATATATATTATTTGTTTCTCAAGTAGAGTTTCTAACTGACAACAGCTGTGATTCATTTTAGCTACATTTTCTATAGGTCTATCACTTGGCAGCCTTCAATATCTCATATCTAGTTCTAGATTAATTGACAATATATATAAATATAAATATTTAAAATATTATAGTAAATAAAATATTAAAAAAAAATAAGTTCACAGTCCCAAAATTATTAGAATTATGATAATTATAAAAGATTTATCTGATGATTGTTTGAACTTATATAAAATTAAATAAATTTAATAAATCTTCTAAATTATTATATATGAAAATATATAAACTATGGGATAATACTAGCATCCAAAAACTCTACAAGCAACTCAAAACATAATAATAATATATATTGAAACATATTTTTTATGTAATATATATTATATATATTCTAAGTGAACGTCTTTATACCAAAACCCTGAAGACTATATGTTAAATGCAGCTCGCAGTTTATATAAAACATCATGCAGTTTATTTGATACAATTTGAGAAACAATCTAAAATTTAATAGATTTGAATATTCTCAATGATTCCAGTTGATATTTCTATATTCCATGCCATGCACAGCAGCTATGTAAGCTCTTGGCATAAGGCAAAGAGTTTATAAAATTACTTTTGAATAGTATAAATATCTCTCAATATAACCTCAACTTAGCAAATAGCTTTTCAATTCGGTATTAGAACAGCTAAAAATTGCTTTCTATTTTGTTAAACAAACACTTTGTACTATATACAATAGCTTAAAATCTATTAAGCAACAAAAGGTTCTTATCATTTGACGTCGCACTGTATATACACATACACATACACATACACATACATATATATATATATATGTATATGTATATATGTATAATCATACATATATACCGTTTATATATAGAGGCATACATAATTAGCTCATTTTGTATTGATATATTTCGTACGTATTTTAAGTGCCGTCGTTTGTGTTTGGTACCCGTTCAGCCTTGTGCAATTTTTTGTACACTTTTGGTTAAATGTCTTCCTGTTGTTACAGTTTCGAGAACATTTATTTTAATCGCCCAGCGTGCAAATGGTATACCACATATACAAATATACAAATACACAAATACACAAATATACACATATAATAAACATATGTATGTGTATATCTGTAGCTGTGCATAAATATGAATTTCTGTTATGAGCACTCTTTTTTTGCCAATGTACTAACAAAAACAGAGAGAGAGAGAGAGAGAAATGAGTCTGTGCAATGGCACTTTTTGTTACTTTTCGCTATGTGAAATTATTTTTAACATTTCTTGGGATTCTTACTCTAACTGGGAAATGCCGAAGATCGTATACTCTGCATATATGGCCGTGGAGAGGTTATATAATGTAACAATAGAGCTAGGCTTTTCATGCTATCCCTAAGAGTCGACCGCTCCTCTTATATTTAAAGTCATATTTATGTATGTGAGACTGATTTTGATATGAGTGTATGTGTATATGTATATGTATATACATATACACTTGAAGAAGTCGCATAAGTATTCTGCCTACATTGTGTACCAAAATGGCCATATCATGCATTGCATAAGTATCTATTTAGGTACATTTGCTTGTCAGCTTCTTTTGTATCATAAAGATGATTTAATTTTTAGATGTACCTTTTATGTACATTTTCTTAGAATTTTCTTTTGTACAACTTAATTGTAGATACTAGGATTCATTTTTTCTGTAGTTTCATTTTGTTCCAAAATATTTATTTGACCTGCAAATGTACCTACTAAGTTACATTTCTTGTTATATCATATTGTACCAGAAGTATCATTGAAACAATTGATGTATCTTTTTTGGTACATCCTTTTCTATTTTTAGGTACAGAAGTACCTTTTTAGGCAAATTTGTCACCACTTTTCATTTGTACCACTTTATTTGCAAATGTACCAAAAAAGCTGTGTTTTCTAGTAATATTATTGTGTACCACAATGACCGTGTACCTTATGTACCTTTTTTTCTTTTACTTGGGCTCATTTTCGTTGCACTATCAAATCAGCTAAAGGTGTACCTTTATTTGGTACATTTTCGTGTACCATCTTAGCGCAACAGTTCACATTAACAAAAGATACTAGCGGAGCATTCAAGCTGTTGGCTTGGCCAGTGCTGTAAAACTCTGTTCTAGACTATTGCTTTCTTTGACTCACTCTCTTTCCCTTTCCCACTCTCCCTTTCTATCTCTCTCTCTCTCTCTCTCTCTCTCTCCATCCCTCTCTCGCTCTGCTTGCAGCTCCCTCTGCTTGCAGACATCTCGAGCAGCTGACAAAAATAAGTTCTGTTGACTTTGTTCAGGCAACGATTAAAATTGCACAAAATGTATAATAAAAGTTCAGGTATTAATAAAAATATATTTAAAAAAAAAAAAAAAAAAAAAAAATCAAACAACTGCAGAAACAGAAGAATATATTACATATGTATACAGACATGTATATATACCACTTATTCAGTTTTATATTTATTACATTCTGTATTTTTATGTCGCAGCGAAATGAGCGCATCGTCGCCTGATATATACTCGTCCGAATGCAATTACATGCATGCAGAATATATGACTGCGGCATATTTATTTTGCAGTTAAAGAAAAGAGTATGAGATGAGGTCCATAAATAATCTTAACAAGCTGGCACTTGTGTGGGGTGTGTTGCACCTGCAGATACCCTGTAACATGCTCAACTCAATTAATAGTTATGTAATGGAAATGATATATTATATATATTTGAGATGTTTTCTGAACAATTTAGGTATTATATATTCAATTTTGTTAATGATATTGCTCGAGATACCCTGTAATATGCTTTACTTAGAGATTACGCTTGTATTGGAATCAAAATGTGATCAGTTCAAGAAGTACTTTGAATACTTTTGTTATTTATCTGCTTATTAACGGCTATGATGTTGCCAGAGATACCCTGTAATATGTATATTTGTAATGAAAAGACTATATGTTAAATATGTGAGTCTAAAGTTGTCTAAGCAGCTTAACTAGTATAAATCCAGCTATTTCTATTATGATGGAACTAGGGATACTCTGTAATCTGTAAAACTCAAATGTACTTAATGGAAAGAAGAAAATATGTGTTTTATGTAACATTAAAGTTTTCTGAAAAGCTTAGCTACTATAATTTCAAAATGTTTTATGATGATGCTGGAAATACCCTGTATTATGCACAACCAATGTAATTCCTATTAATAGAATCAATATGTGAAATCTTTCAAATGTATTCTAAATAGTTTGTCTTCTCTTGGTTTTTTTTCGGATGCTACTTAATATACTCTGTAATAGGCACAACATACATATTTTAACCTTTCTCCTCTACATACTTTTGTGTAAGGTTTATATCATAGAAACTTTATAGCGCTGCATTGACCTTTCACCTCTGGCAACGTATTAGATATGACGGAAATGCTCGTTACGCTCAATCCCAATTAGGAAGCCGATTCGCATTTTATATATATTGCTAATATTGATGCAGACAGGCGAGACAGACGGTATTAGAAATCAATTTATTGCGCGTTTGCCAACAACAAGCGGCGAGCCAAAGCAGCTACCAAAAATAACAGAATACACAGTGATTGTGGTCGACTGTGAAATACCCTTTAAGTGGGATTTTTGGATAGAAAATTGTATGGGAAAAATTGGAAATAGTTTTCGATAGCTTTTGCCAGTGGACTTTGAGAGTTTTTATAGAAGAAAATTTGGTTCTACCATAAGTGCTGCACGACAAGCTACCCTGTAATATCGGAAAACCACAGACTTTTACAAAATAGTACTGCAAAAGAAAGCCTACATAGTCACTAGATTAATCGTCAAAGATAATATTAAAAAACAACTTGAAATAGTTGTAGAAGAAAGGCAGCAAACCTTCGTATATTCTAAGAACATATATATATATATATAATATATAGACGGTTAACAGCTAACGATCGTATATTGCAACAATTGAAGCACTTTCTATTCGCATTTTGATTTGTTGCTCTAAGCTGCTTACGGATGCGCAACAAAATGACATGAAAGGAATGCAAGCAGAGTATACAAAAATTACACAAAAATACTAAAAATATATATACACATATGTGTATGTGTGTGTGTGTGTGTGTTTGCATGCCCGCAATAGATAGAGACACTATAGATGCGACAAGCAAAACGTTAAAAATAATGGAAAGTCGGCCTGGCTATAAATCGCAAAGATTAAGTACTCGCCCGACTCGAATGCCGCCTCGTACATGTTGCAGTTCTATTTCTAGTTGTTTGGCGCTACCCCTCTCTCACTCACTCACTCGCTGTCTCTCTCTCTCTCTCGCTCACCTTTTGCCGGCTATAAATGCATTTTGCGGAACCGAAAAGCGTCACCAAGCGTCGCAGCGCAGCGCGTCGTGTGGCAAAAATACCAAAAAATAAATAAATAAATAAGAAAATAGAAACGAAAAAAAAAATACCTCTGTCATTTGGTGTTTCCTTCCCTTTGGGAAGGCGAACATGTTCGAAAGCTGCGCAAAAACATTTCTGCTAGCAGGTGTACGAATCAATCAGCTTCCAAATTGAGCATTATTTACCAGCCAGCCAGCCAGATATATACTTACAAACATATATCTATATCTATATATCTATATATATATATATGTTTGCATATAGTATTTAATCTCTTACACGAATTGGCGAATATTGTTTGTTGACAACAAACATAATTGGATCTCTAATAAGATTTATTTTTAGAGTTCGTTTAATATTCAAAAAAAAAAAAAAAAAATGATCTTTCGGGCATCTGCACAGCGTTCATTAGGCTTTGGTTTACACGTGCCAGATAAGTGTCAAAATATTTGCTTAATGCCCAAAGAAATATTTATAATTCATATATATTTCTGGTAAACAGAAATCATCTGCCGAATTGCTCTGCGTACTAAATAAAAAATAAAACATAAAAAAATAAAAAAATAAAAAAAAACGATGCGAATACAAAACAGATAAACGCAGAACAGGTGTGAGTTTTCCTTACTCAGAGAGCTGATGTGAAGTATGCGGGCTTTTTACTTATCTTTTTTTTTTTTTTGCTGCATAGAAATAGATTTTTGAGTTATTATTAAAAGAAATAATAAACACATTTTACATGACAAAATCATTAAAAATACTCGTTCTCTGTTCCAAAAAGAACTGAATCATTTGTGCTATTTTCAAGAGAGAGAGAGAGAGAGAGAGAGAGAGAGAGAGGTTCTGCAGTAGCTTAACTGTCGAATGTTGGGATTCTAGCTCTTAAAATGTTGAACATATGCTTTTACCTGATAGGCCACGCCCATAATTATAAAACGAGGTTGCCAAGGAGCTTATGTTCCATATTGTAAGTCCCTAACTTTCATACTGCCACCCAGCTAGTTTGACATTACACAAAACTAATATACTTCGTTCACTTTATGAACGAACCTTAAAAATAAAGCAGTTGAAACTGAACTGGTTCTTTGTGGTATTGATGAACAACTGACTCACTGGTTCGAGTCCGAAACTAGATACGTTGCCAGACTATGAACCGAACCCAAACCAAATCAAAGATTGATGCTCTATCAATAGTAGCAATTTGATAAGACCCTAGCCAGACAGGCTATCTCTTCGTAGCTGGCTTAGCTACAGCTATGAAATTAAAGTTTGATAGCTTTTAAAAATTATATACTATATACTATATAGTTTATTTTTAAAGTATATTTTTTAGTGCTTTACAAATTTAAATTAAAAAAAACCACACAAATTTATTTTTAATATTAATGAAATAAGCTTTATTGCATAGCAAATTGTAGACATTAAAGCTTAAATATGATTTTGGTGATGTGGTTGCCAGAGCTGATGCGTATAAGACGCAATCTGGAACACCAATTTTCACAATCTTAAGTCTTAAAGGCATGACTCGGCCAGTTCATAAAGCGCAACAAACAATAAATTTCTGAGAATTTAATGTAGTTTGTGAACTATCCTCACTCCAACTGCCACAATTCTGCTTATTTACGTAGCCATTCAGCCAAAAGTGGGCTTCATCAGAAAAAATTGTGAATGGAAATTGAATAACAACATCAAATTGTGCTTCATTTGAACAATTTGCAAGCATTGCTCTGCTGCAAGTCTATCCATAATAAAAAGTCAAAGCAAACTCAACAGAAAGGAACTATCAACTGTTAAATTAACTGCCAAACAAAGCAGTTTGGCCAACTCAAAGTTGTAAGCCTGCGAAAAAAAACACCCTTCATATTATATAGTTGATACATGGATCCAAAATTAAGTCTGCCAAAGAGTATATGTTATATGCCATAAGAACGATATGAAGCAGAAGTGCTTAGCCACCTTTTGCTATCTTCAGATCAATTCCAAAATCAATTTATTTCAGTTACATTAAAATTTAAATAAAATTTATAAATTTAGCTTCTTTATTGAACTAAATTAAAGCAGATTCTTTCATCTGATGATATGATCTTATTTTTTGATAGCAAATTCCATTTGAGCTAATTAGCTTTGATCAAAATTTCTGTCATTCGCCTCGCATATGGGCAGCGCACATCGTTTTTATTAGCTATTTGATTGCGTTAGATAATAAAGTTACGTTGCTGAAATATTTCCACACATTCATAAATATAATTTTGAAACGATTAAAACGACAGACAGTGCAAAAACTAGAGATCGTTGCTCTTACCGAAAAAAAAAATCTACTCAAATGATTGCCTATCAAAATTCGCTCAGCTCCCACTCTGTCTCTCGCTCTCTCTCTCTCTCTCTCTCTATCTCTTTGGCTCTCTCTTTCTCTGGCTCTCTCTCGCTGTCAGCTGGTTTAGCTTTTACTTTCGCTAAAAACAAAGAAAGATGTCGAATGACGAGGCAGCGTTTGCCAAAACGATTTCAAAACTCAATTTTGATGTTTTTCGAAATTCGAAAAAAAATAACACACAGTTCTCGCGGACATTTAATTTATGACTGTGTGTGTCTGTGTGTTTGAGTGTGTGGCATATTTCGAAATCGGCAGCAAGAATATATAGAACTTTGACTGAGAGCAATTTTTCGAAGAACAGGCAATATCTCACCTCGCCTTACCTCGCCTCGTCTGCCTGCCTGTCTGCCTGCCTGCTGTTGGTCTGGGCCAACTCAACACGCACACAGCAGCAAGATGTACGAGACACGGCAGCAACATCTACAGGCGCGCCACAGCAGCAGCATCAATAATATCGAAGTTAGCCTCAGTCTCTGCAGAAACTTGGCTGCTCTCTTGCTCTGCCTTCACTGTATGTGTGTGTGTGTGTATCTGTGTGTGTGTGTGTGTGTGTGTGTGAGATCAGGAACAGCTCCAATGCTTGAACATTTTTGCGGTGTCTTTTCACATTTCAGTAGTTTCCGTTAATGCGTTCGGCTCGTTGAAAAGTGTCTGTACTTGGGATTTGCCTTTTTTCATTTTTCATTATTGTTTTCTTTTTATTTTGTTCTTTCGATTTTACGCTTCGGTTTGCAACGCGCCGGTCCGACAACAAAGTTTATCAAAAAACCAATCAAATGCAATCATAACTGTCGCGAAGGAGAATTAACCAAATAAATACCAAAGTAAAAGACACTCTCAGTAGACAGAGGTTAGCAACGTCAAAGGCAACGACAACAACATTGACGACTACTCGTGAGCTTACGTCATACAAATTTATATACTAGATGGAACATAGTCTATTTCTATATGCCGCATGTGGTCGGAGCTAATATACATATTTATCCGTTCGCATCACTTTTTGGTTTTCTTTTTTTTTTTTTGAGAACTGAATACGTTTGCCCACCGTTCGAAAGTAATTGCAGAGAAAAGTCTAGAAAAGAACTTTACTTTCACTTGAAGCTTTACTTCAATCGGAATTTGCAGTTGAAGACTGAATTTAATTAAAGTTTGATGTTCGTAAGACTTAAAATCTTGAAGCTCTTGCAATTCAGTGTGAAGAAATCCTCTTCAATTTCAATTGTGTTAAAACTCATTGCCAATTCATGTTTCAATTACGAAATCTATCAGTTCTTACCTTTAATTGTGCTCAAAGCAGGTTTTCCTTTTAAAGTTTTAGCTTTTCTCAAGCTAAATTCTTGGTTTGTTTCAATTTCAAGACAAAAATTGCAGTTCTACTTCAAATAATATTTTGAAACTTCAATATCAATCATAGCTAATTTCAATCAGACTTTCAATTAGCCAAACTGTTGTTCATTCAAATGAAATGAAATGAATGTCAATTGAATTGTGTATTGATTTAAGTTAGTTTCAATTTTAATGTTCAATTTCAATTTCAATTGGAAGAAGATCCAACCACGTCTACTCTTGCCAGTTATATGTTAAATGTTAAATGAAAACATTTTCGTTTCAATTCACATGTTCAATTTCAATTTCAGTTCAAATTCATAAGCACTTTGACTAGATTTAGTCTTGTCCGTCGACTCATTTCAATGTTCAATTTCAATTAATAAATAGACCTTCAATTAGCCAAAAATATAGTTCAATATAATTTTTATTCCAAGTGTACAATGTCAGTTTGATTGAGTTTTCAATGAGACCAAATTCTATTTTAATACAAAATTTTCTTTTAACTTGACAATTTCAATTCAATTAACAGACCTTCAATGAGACAAATTATATTGCAATTCAAACTTTAAGCTAACTTTTGATACGTTTTCTTAGCTCAACTCAAATAGTTTCAATGAACCTGTTCAATTTCAATTAACAATGAGCACTTCAATCATATCTGCTCAACAATTGTTGGTAGATGAAATATGACAACAATTCTAGATCTAAAAATATTGTATAATTCAAAAAATACAAATATAGATATCTATATATCTATATACATATATATCTATTTGAACACTCAAAAGTCATGCAGGCGTAAACATTTTCAAATTCAATTTTGAATTGAAAAATTATAGAAAACGCAATCGAAATATTGACAAAATTTAGCATTGAATGGAAAATAGTCAAAGAAAACAAAACGAGCACAGTGCTGGGCATATAAATATAGACGCTTATTTCACTAGTTAACGAAACGAGAACTAACGCCAAAAACTGAATAAACAATTAAACAAAAGTCAAAGAAAAAGTGTGCAAACTTCAAGAATTTTTGTTCAATTTTTGTTGAGTGCCAAAAGAGAGAGAGCGAAAGAGAGAAAATGCCGCTCTATTCGGATTCAAGCAACTATTACTACAGCGGCGGCAGCAGCCAGCTGTATTCGCCTTACTACAGCTCCGGCTTGGGCAGCAGCAGCAGCAGCAGCAGTCCCAGCTATACGTCCAGCTACAATCGCGCCTATCCGGGCAGCTATATGGTGCCGCTGCTGCCCTCGCCACGCTCGCCCAGCTACAGCAGCAGCGGCATCGGCATCGGCAGCAGCAGCAGCGGCATCGGCATCGGCAGCAGCAGCAGCGGCACCAGCAGCAGCATCTTAGGCCTATCTTCGCGCTATCAGCCCAAGTTGACGACCATTACGGAGACCTCCGGACTGACGGGTCGTCACAGCGGACACAGCAGCCTAATGCCGCTGACGCGCATCCAGTCGCCCAAGTACACATCCGTTTCTAGCTATGGCAGCAGCAGCAGCAACAGCAGCAGCAATCGCTATATACCGCCGCGACCCATCGCCATCAATACGGCGGATATAGATGTGAGCTCGGCGAGATATAGACGTTCGGCTGAGCCAGTGGAGCGCAAACGTGAGCCAGAAACGAACAAAGAACAGCAGCAACAAGCAAAGGAACAGCCAAAGGAACAACAACAAGAGCAGCAAGCTGAGCCACAGCAACAGCAGCAACAACAGCAACAACAGCAGCAACCACGCCGATCCACCATACGTCGTAATCGAGCTGTGGTGCGCCTCTCCACCATACGCAGACGCAGCAAGGAGCGCGTGGAACAGACAACTGCGCCCAGTGAAAATCAGCAACAGCAACAACAGCAGCAACAAGAGCATCAATTTCGAGATCTGCCGCCGGCGGCGGAGCCCAGCCTGAGCTGGCGCCAGAAGTTGGCCGAAGAGCTGGCCGCCTTTCCCACGACCAGCAACAAGAAGTCGCCAGGCGAGTTGCTGCGCGAACGTTTCTACATACGCGACGAGAAACAAGAGACAGTGACGCCACGCCATCAACAGCGCCAGCAGCAGCAACAGTTGCAGCTGCAGCAGCCGACGCAGGCAAAACTGCAAACACCGGAGGCCAGCAGCGAAAACGAATCCGAGCTAGACCAGCAAACGGAAGAGGACGAACAGAAGCAAGAGCAGGAGCAGGAGCAGCAAGAGAAGACAGCGCAGCTAACCGAATCCATACGCCGCCTCAGCCTAGTGCAGTGCCCGACCTTTCATGACATCTGCGAGGACATCTCGTCGGACAAAATCGACGACGACTTGAATGCAGGCGAGCTGCGACGTCGTGCCTCCATCATACAGGAGCAGGAGCAGGAGCTGCTCAACAAGCTGCAAAAGTCGAATTCGGGCAGCTTTCAGCTGATACATCTGGAGCGGCGTAGCAGCCACGACAGCACCACAGCGGACGAGGCCCAAGCCTCGACTGGCGGCACAAAGCAGCCCGCCAAAAAGAAGAGCAAGAAACTGCGCCACAAAATCACAGCCGTCGTGGCCGTGGAGAATGCGGTGGCGCCACAGCATATGCCCAGTGTCCAGGAGCTGGAGGAACAGGTGCCACCAGCAGCAACAGCAGCAGCACAGCCGGCAGGCAGTCCCAAGCCCAAGTTTACAGCCAATGTGGAGACGATGGAGGAGCATCAGCAGATAAACAAGATATTCAAGCTGCCCAAGAAAAAGTTGCCGGCGCAGCAGCAACAGTCGCTGCCCGAGGGCTTCATGAAAGCTGCACCCAAAGCCAAAACATCGCCGCTCAAAAAGATGGCCAAGCCGATGGAGCAACAGCAACAGGAACAGCAGCAACAAGAGGAGCAGCAACAGCAGCAACAGGAGCAGCCACAGCAACATGTGAGCGTTGCTCAAATCTTTACGTTCGATGAGGCCGCCATTCAGCAGAATCAAGCAACAACTACGCCCATAGTCGTAGCCACGCCTGCGCCCACGTCCGCGCCCACGTCCACGCCCACGCCCGTCAAGACAGAGGGCGTTGCCACGCCCAAGCCCATACGCAAGGCATTGCAAAAGTCGGAGAGCGGCGAAGATTTCTGGTCACAGATCGGCTCACGAGAGACGCTCTACATGACCAATCGAAAGAAGGCGCAGAGCGACCGTCAGCTGGAGGCAACCCCAGAAACAATTGAGCTATCGCCCAAAGACGAACCAGCAGCAGCAGTAGCAACAGCAACAGCAACTAAATTAGCAACATCAGCTACCACAGCAGCTGCGGCACCGCTGCTCAGGTCCGAAATTGTTATTGAGCTGAAGCCAGCAACAACAACAACAGTTGCTGCTGGTGCAACCAAGCAGCCAACAGCAACAGCAGCAAAGACAACAGCAACAACAGCGACACAAATGTCAACAACAACAACGAAGGCAGCAACTAAAACTGAAACAACAACAGACTCACCAAAGTCTGCGCCAGCAACACCCAAGCTAACATCAGCAGCAACACCAAAATCAACAATAACAACAGCAGCAGCAACTGCAATAATAACAACAGGAGCAACAAGCTCACCAAAATCCACACCAGCAACACCCAAGTTAGCAACAGCTGCAACAAAAACTGCAACAACAACTGCAACAACAACTGCAATTAGCTCACCAAAATCCACACCAGCAACACCTAAGTTAGCAGCAACAGCAGCTGCAACTAAAACTGACACTGCAACAAGCTCAACAAAATCGAAACCAGCAGCAACAACAACAACAACTGCAGCTGCAATTAGCTCACCTAAATCCACGCCAGCAACACCGAAGTTAGCAGCAACAACAGCTGCAACTAAAACTGACACAACAACAACCATTGCAGCTGCAATCAGCTCACCAAAGTCCACGCCAGCAACACCTAAGTTGGGTGCGACAGCAGCAATCGACAACAACAAAACTAAGACTGCAGCAACAGCAACAAGCTCACCGAAATCAACGCCAGCAACACCCAAGCTAACAGCAACAAAAACAGTGACAACAACTGCTGCTGTTGGTGGTGCCAAAGCCAGCATTGATAAGCCAGCAGCAACAGTTGCTGGTGCAGGAAAACAGTCTGGCAACGCCATAAGCAGCGCTGTTGCCATGACAACAGCATCAACAGCAATCGCACAGACAACAACAGCAGCAGCAGCAGCCACTCTAGGCAAATCAAAACTGAACGAAACGGCGGCGGCAGCAACAATAGCAAAAACAACGACAGCAACAGCGACAACAGCGCCAAAAATAAATGCCGGGCAAGCAGCCAAGTCACCTGAACAACAACAGGCAGCAGCAGCAGCAGCACCAGCAGCGGCAGCGGCAGCAGCAACGAAAATAAATAAAACGCATAATAATGAGCGACAGCAGCAACCACCAGACAACGCAGCAGCAGCAGCAACAATTGCAATTGCAGCGAAACAACAAACGGAAACCAAATCGAAATTGACGGAAATTGTTGAGCCAAAGTCAAAGGTGCAATCACCGAAAGCGACAAAGCCAAAAACTGCTGCAACAGCAGCCAAAAAGAAAGTCGCAGCGACTCCCACAGCAGCAGCAGCAGCAGCAACAGTAGCAGCAACAGCAGCAGCGGCAGCAACAACTTTGCCAGACAGCAATGTGACCCCAATCAATGCCGATCAATTTATAACGCTGGCCCCCACTAAGGCGGCCAATGCGGCGGCAGCGGCCACAAATGCGTCATCGCCGGCAACGGCGGCAACTGCAGCAGCAACAGCAGCAATTGCAACCGCAACAACAGCAGCAACGCCTACAACAACAGAAGCAGCAACAGCAGCAGCAGCAGCACCAATAACAATAGCAACAACTGGCGATGAGCAAACGTCGCAGTTACGAGCTGTTGCTGCTGCGACGGCTTCTGCTGCTGCTGTTGTCGACAGCAGCAACAACAGCTGTGGCGAAGGCGTCGGCAATAATTTATCAAAGTTTGCAACAGTATCGAATTTGGCACAGTGTCTGCGAGACGTTGACGCCGAGCTAGAGGACTATATACCGTCGTCCGCGGAAAATAGCGAAGATAGCGACGAAGACAGCAGCGACAGTTCAGGCAATTTGTCCAGCGCCAATTTGAGTGCCAGCATGAAGAAGAAACAGCGCAAGGAGAAGAAGAAACAGAAGGCCAAAGATGCGGCGCCCGCACGTTTCGATCCGCAGAAGAAAATCAAAATCGATACGACCAGCAAGTGCTATGTGAAGGAGGAGGCGCCACGATATCCGCTCGTTGCCACGCCACGTCCGCTGTGGAAGCGCGAGAAGATTGTCTATTCCGATGAGAATACGGACGATGAGAGCAGCGAGGAGGGCAGCGAGGCAACTGGCGGCTCGCTGGACGACGACAGCGATGAGGATGACAGCGATGCGTGCAGCAGCAAAAGCAACAGCAGCAGCAGCAGCTCCTCCGACTTCGACGAGGAGGCGGCCAGACGTACAGAGAAACGCAACACAAATGCCGCCAGCACAACGCCAACAACTAATATAAATAATAATAATAATAATAATAATAGTGCATTGACGCCAGCGAGCAGCTCGGCCACAGCATCGGGCAGTCCATCGGTCTCCAGCTCGCCATCGATCATACGGATGAGCACGTGCAGCAACGATTCCGGCTTCGAGGGCGGCACAGCGCCATCCAGTCCCAAAAAGATGTTAGGTAAGCGACCCGAATATCACACAAATCGAGAAGAGACGAAGACAGAGACACGGCATTCATCACAGCTGACTCGGACAGATAGACAGGACAGTCAGACGCCGGCAGTTTTGGCCATTTGAGTATTGCTGTGCACGTGCAGAGCATTCCGGCCATTTAGCTTAGCCGCTGAACCACCTACAAGCAAACCCCATCCATATGCCCACTCCCCCCCCCCCCCCTTAACTGATTCTTACAGCTTGTTGTGCATGTAATTTGCTTTCATTTTCACAAATGCCTAGAGAGAGAGAGAGAGAGAGAGAGATTGAGAGAGTGAGTGAGTGAGAGAGTGAGTGAGTGCGAGAGAGCTTGGCATGCGGAATATTTAGTTGAAAAACAAATAAACATGCTATAAATCTGTATAGCTGCGTATATACAAAAATGCCTTTTATATGGCCGCAGTATACTATACGCTTGCACATATATACACATACATATATGCACATATACATATATATATATATATAAAGGAAAACGAATAAGAAAACAACGAAAATTGAAAAACAAACTTTGCTGACTCTTGAAACATTCGAACATGCAGCGCCAAAGGAAGTCAAAGTCAAAGTTCCATGGAAAACCAAATACCAATTGTGTGCTAAGACTTAGTTCCAAATTATTTCATCCATAATATATTTATATATATATATATATATATATATATATATATATATATATATATATATATATATATATATATATATATATATATATATATATATATATATATATATATCTAGTGCTCTGCATAGTTGACAGACTGTGACTTTTCTGGCCATTTGCAGTGAAATTTTATTTATTTAAATTTTCCTAGAAATTTGACTGAATATTGTCAATTGAGTTAAAGTTTTGTGTGCTGTCTGAAAGTGATCTGTGTAGCCGTAAATTAACTACTAAAAGCTAAATAGCTACAGGCCAGTGTCAACGGAATTATGATGTTCTTTAGCAAAGGCGAAACACATAATCCAATTTGCATACTTGGATTACTATATAGCAGCAGTATCATATAAAACTGCTGCTCTACAGATCTACAGAACAATGTCAAACTAGAAACAAGTCGCAAATGTAAACACTCAGATTTGCCAACAAAAAGTTACTCCCTATAGCAAAAGTCAAGCTACATTTGTCGTGAAGGCTCATAGCCAAGTCTCTAAAACAAGCTATAGACCTTAACTGAAAGATCTGCACACATCTAGGCATATATATATATATATATATATATATATATATATATATATATATATATACATATATATATATAAAGTAAACTATTTTATCTAACTGAAATCTTATTAGATTAAAACTCTGATTAGCTGCTGGCTAACCAACAGCAGAGTGGAGAGTTGGCTTGAGGCGCAAGGAGGGTGCAACAGCTCAAAGGCTTCACACTCTCCTGAACTCTCCTTTGGAACTGCTCTGAGCTGCCTTTCACCTTATAATACCTAATAGCTTTTTTAATAAAGATTTTCCATTCTGAAATCTCGTTGTTTGCGCGCTCTCCAAACATGTTTAAGATATATATATATATACTTCTTTATATAATTTTGTAAATCGATTCGTTACTCAGTAGCAAACAATTCATTGAGAATTTGCTAGCACAATGTGGAACTAGAGAGCGAATGAGTGCATTTCAGGCAACAACTAAAAGATACGGCTACAGCGATACAGATAGAGATACAGATACAAATTGAACTGGGAGATAGAAAAGTTTGGCAAATTTACTTTTAGCAAATTGTATACAAAATTGTTTAGGTCATCGTCGTGTTTCGTCGAATTTTTTTTTTTTTTTTTTTTTTTCTTGGGATTTGTCGTCTTTCATCTTATGTTTTGCTGTTTGTTCTTAACGAGAAACTGAATTCTCACGCCTGCAGTGAAAACAGATGAAAACATTTGAAATATGCTCGAACATTTCGTTCAGTTAGTTAATGCAATTACCGAAAGCAAAAGTTTCAGCAAAATTTGAAACAAATGCGAAACATGTAAACAAAGACTTTCCAAATATTTGCAATACCAAATTCACATATCTACTATAGCTATATATCCATAGATATGTGTCTATCTATATATATATATGTATAGCTATAGATATCGAAAGTGTGAAAAGAATACGCATTGAAATGGGGCTGACTCACTCAATGGCTACCCTGCACAGAGAGAGAGAGAGAGAGCGCAAAGAGCAGCTAGATCTGTTCTTTAAAGTGCCTACTATTACTATTGGCTGTTTTTTCTTTTCAAGTTACACAAGTTTAAGTCATGATAACAATATAAATATATTTTAAATATGAATGAAATTAGCTTTATTGCATAGTAAATTTTAGACATTTAAGTAGTAGTGAATATGATTTTGGTGATGTGGTTGCCAGAGCTGGTGCGTATAAGACGCAATCTGGAACACCAATTTTCACAATCTTAAGTCTTAAAGGCATGACTCGGCCAGTTCATAAAGCGCAACCAAACAATAAATTTCTGAGAATTTAATGTAGTTTGTGAACTATCCTCACTCCAACTGCCACAATTCTGCTTATTTACGTAGCCATTCAGCCAAAAGTGGGCTTCATCAGAAAAAATTGTGAATGGAAATTGAATAACAACATCGTTTTGTGCTTCATTTGAACAATTTGCAAGCATTGCTCTGCTGCAAGTCTATCCATAATAAAAAGTCAAAGCAAACTCAACAGAAAGCAACTATCAACTGTTAAATAAACTGCCAAACAAAGCAGTTTGGCCAACTCAAAGTTGTAAACCACTAAAAAGGAAAAAGCATCCGTTGTACAAGCAAGTTAAAGACAAAATCTGTTGAGTTTTCCCTACGTCTCTGCTCGGTTTTATTTTATTTCAAGTTTTTTCTTTACTTGTCCTGCACACAGTTTGCTTTGTTAGTTTGCTCATAATTCATTCATTTCATTCGACAAAACATTGAAACAAAAATTATCAGTATACATGATTGTCCCTGGCACTTTAATCGCACGCACTTGCTTCAATATTTTGGCCAAGTTCAATAGGCAATATAGCACAAGTTGAGTATTTTTTTTTTTACATTACACTTATATATGTGAAAATATCTGAGCAGACAATCAGCTGGAGTCAAGCGCAGCGCGTTCTCTCGCACGTAACACGCTGCGTATGAGTGATATTTGCATAAAATCTGCGTCTCTTGCGCTGATTCGTTTACAATTTCATGTGATTGCATGCAAAAATATTTGCAAATATTTGTTGTTTATTAAATGAACATTAAGCAAACACACACCCGCACACACACACACACACACACTTTGGGTTAATGCCAAAACGGATGTGCGTTTGATTTCAAATGCGATTCGAATGCTCTCTCGCGCGTGTGTGTGTGTGTGTGCGTGTGTGTGTACGTGTGTGTGTATTTCCTTTTTATAGAGTTAACAATTTGTGTATTCAAAATCTGTTGTTGCTTACGCTGAGCTGTTTTTTAATTGCTGGCAAAGCGTTTCATAAAAAAGCCAAGTGCTTAAAACTGAATTGATGTGCCCAGGTGCTGGTGGCAAAGGTGGGCTGCTGAATGTATTTGCTTTAGCCAGAAACGTGCAGCCAATAAATCGCATTTCAAAGCAGCTCAATATAAACATTTATATATATATATATACACACATATATATATACGTATATATGCGTGAATATATTCATATTCATATTCATATCTACATGGTCGCAATTCATAATCATATTAATAACGATTTGTTTTAATTAATCTCAACATTTGCGCTGCCCACGCTGCCAAAAATCGAAAACGAAACAAAACCAAAACAAAAATGAAAATGAAAATGAAACGAAATCGAAATACCAAAAAGAATGTGACGTGAATTGTCACAAGAAATGCGAACGGCTCACGGCCAATTTATGCGGCGTCAATCAGAAGCTCATCGTCGAGGCGCTCAACCACGTAAAGCGAGGTAAAAAACCAACCAAAACAACAACAACTACCAAATCATATAAAACATTTTATAAATAATAAACAGTAAAGGAAGTTCTTAGCTGCGGCAAGCCGAAGCTCAAATACTCTTGCAGCGCATAAACTACATTGCCAATTGCCCACAAGGCAAACTTAACTTTCGATATATATATTTTATAATGTAGTGCTTCAATTCCAATTAGAAATTCCAAATGTGATGCATGTTAACAAATTAGTATGCTTCAGCTAGAACAAAATGTATTCCACTGTCAACTGTTGTGATATATTAGATTTATATAGTTTCAGACTGAGTTGCTTCACAGACTTTCCTTTAAACGGAAAAGTTCTCAGAATTTTGAAATTATTGCTCAAGCTGCTTTATGCTATATAGCTGTTGAGTCTGTCTGATCAAATAATCGAAGGGAAATATAAATTATATATATTTATGTATGTACATGCCTGCTGCAAGAGTATAGAGACGCCGTTTTGTGTCGGAAGCGAGACGCGCCTCGGCCAGATGGAGGCGCGTGCGTTTCAAAACAAACTGAAAGCGACACGGAAAAACAACAAAAATCACAAGAAAATTTAAATGAAAATGAAAATTGTAAAAGAAAATATTAAAAGTGGAATCCATAAATAATGGCGCCTAAATATGGCTGACATTACGATTTCATAACTGTCAAGGTGTGTGCGAGTGTGTGTGTGTGTGTGTGAAAGGAACTATATGTATAGATATATACTAGATACATAGATAGATAGATAGATAAATATATAGATTGATAGATAAATGAATATATGTATTGATATATTCATATATATGAAGATAGATACATGGTGGATAGATTTCAAGAGAAGCGTATAGATAATGGTCAGATAATTAGTTTACTAAATATGTTAGATATAGACAGACAGATAACGATGAATAGATAAATATTTCTATATTCAGAATTCACTTAAAAATACAAAAGGTTCGAAAGTATTGCTCTATATTAGAGCATTTTTAGACTCAAACAAAGGTAAATTCATAGCTAGACACACACATCTACACCCACCCACACACACACCTACACACACACACACACACGGTGTTTCTAAAGCGTCCAACTTTGATCTACTCCACATATGAACTAGGCGCACGTGAGGCGCGCGACTCGCCGAGCACACCGCCCAGCTGTAATCCTGCCTATAAGATAGATCCCAACGATGAGCACGATGGTAGGCCATATACAATCTACTCAGTATGGTTAATACTAATCCAATGACACTCAACATGCAATGCCATAACTCATGCTACGCTGCTCAAGTGACCAACTGTCGCACACCGGACTGACTCAACCTTGGACGCGACTATCCCAACTCTTATACTTACCCTATATATATAAATATGTATACAACTAACTCTCCCTCTCTCTCTCTCTCTTTCTCTCTCTATCTCTCTTCCACTTTATAATGTATTACAACTTTGATATATACATATATAACTCACTCTCTCTTTATAAATTTATGTGTATATCTATCTATCTGTCTGTCGCTATCGGATACTTCTGGGATCTCGTACAGAAACATCATATACATATTCACAATTCCAAAAATCCGGACGTTTCACCGCGCCAGCAACAGTAATACCTAGATTTAAGAACTATTCGGTAGATGATTTTCATTTTCTGGCCGTGCTGGGCAAAGGCAGCTTTGGCAAGGTGAGTACACGAAGCCCAGAGAGTTATAGATACATCTAGAGCATACTCTATCTGCCCTCTCTCTGCCTCTCTCTCTCTCTCTCTCTCTCTCTCTTTCGCTGCAGGTGCTGTTAGCTGAGCTGCGTGATACGACATATTACTATGCAATCAAATGCCTTAAGAAGGATGTGGTCCTTGAAGACGACGATGTGGACTCCACGCTAATTGAACGCAAAGTTCTGGCACTGGGCACCAAGCATCCGTATCTGTGCCATCTATTTTGCACATTTCAGACAGAGGTGAGTGCTGCCCTTGCAAGACAAGGTCGCCAGCAAGGTCGATAGGTTGGCTCGAGGCGCGCATAACACATCTATGTCGCTTTCTCGACTCGTGTAGGTAATACCCGCCATACGTATCCGAAAGTTACAAAAATAGACAGCCTAAAGGTAAAACGTACTATTATTAGAGCACGCTCTACCTCTCTATCTCTCTCCCTCTCTCTCTCTTTGTGTCTGTATTTGTGCGGGTGTGTGTGTGTGCTTTGTCTATTTTGACCATCGATTGGGGCACACGACATGGCATATAGTCGACCGATCCGCGCAACACGTAATTTGGCACGCACGTCCGGCACAGCGTTCGACAATGTTCTCTTAACATTTTGACCACGCAGCATTCAAACTGTTTCTAGTCGCATCCAATCGACTGTCCAATACCCGCTCACATTTCGATAATGAACAGAAGATATATTGTGACTCGATTGAGGGCACAACTCTTCTTCTTACTAGCTGGAAAATTTATAGATAGCATGTCATTTGACATACAGAAATATATTCTAAATATTTTTTGTGGTTGAGGTAGATAGAAATGCTTTAGTCATGTCGTCACCCTAACCGATGTGTCTGACTGCATTATCGTTCACCGACTAAAAAACCTCTTCTAACTCCCACTTTTTAGCTAGGAGCCATTCCGCTTTAACTTTCAAGGTGGAGACCTTCTATATGCTCTAGCTAAGCCTTGTCATTCGTGGGCTTCCACTTTTTCCGCCGCAAAACCTTTTACTCTATTCCAAGCATCTTTGCTGTTGCATACCTGTGCTACCAGAGTCTCTACATTGATTTCGCACACAGTTTCTGCCTAGTCGATACTTTCCTCTGCCCATCTTAACTACAGTCATGGCTATATCATTTATGGTAATATATACAGCAGTGTTCATAAAAATAGTAGTGCGACTAAAATCTGTCCAACATTTCGCACTACTATTTTTATGAACAGAGCTGTTTATATGCATATATATCTAGTCAACCCACTTATACATACATATCTGACAAATACTAAATTCTCATGCAAACTAATATGCTCTAGTTCAGTTTGCGAGCGGGCATAAAAAGCATATACATATAGACTATACAAAAAAAAAACGATTCAGAGAAAGCCAAACAATAAGTTTTCTGTGCTTGCATTGACACCGATTAGAAGGTATTTTAATTATTTATGACTTTGAGGATACACGCCCATTTATTTTGGGAGCCTAGCGATACGCGTATTTCACACCTTTAGCTGCACTCAACGCAAATGAATATTGATAAATTAACGCAATTCTAGGAGGCTCTAGATGTTTGGAAATTTGTGAAAAAAAAACGCAGAGTAGCTATAATTCTCTCTCTCTCTCTCTCTCTCTCTCTCTCTCTCTCTCTCTCTCTCTCTCTCCCTCTCTCTCGCAGAGCCACTTGTTCTTTGTCATGGAGTATCTAAATGGCGGAGATCTCATGTTTCATATACAGGAGAGCGGAAGATTCTCGGAGGAGCGAGCGCGTTTCTATGGCGCCGAAATTATATCCGGTCTCAAGTTCTTGCATAAGAAGGGCATCATATACAGGTGAGCCGTGCTCACTACTCATAAACATACACATATGTATACGAATGCAAAATACTCTTTTCCAACTCTTCGCAGGGATCTCAAGTTGGATAACGTATTGCTCGACTATGAGGGTCATGTGCGTATTGCCGATTTTGGTATGTGTAAATTGCAGATATATTTGGATAAGACGGCCGATAGTTTTTGCGGCACACCCGATTACATGGCGCCCGAAATCATCAAGGTTAGCTATCGATCAGTTGAATACCCTTAAGCGATAACGATAACAATACCATTTCAATATGGCAGGGCGAAAAGTACAATCAAAATGTCGATTGGTGGTCATTCGGTGTGCTGCTCTACGAAATGCTCATAGGCCAATCGCCATTCAGTGGCTGCGATGAGGACGAATTGTTCTGGTCCATATGCAATGAAATTCCATGGTTTCCGGTCTACATATCAGCCGAGGCAACGGGCATACTCAAGGGCGTAAGTAAATGAATATTTAAAGAAAAACATTATAGTGATTCCATCTGATATTCTATAGCTGCTGGAGAAGGACTATACGAAACGTATTGGGTCCCAGTATAGTCCAGCTGGTGATATCGCAGATCATATATTCTTTAGGCCCATTGACTGGAATCTGCTCGAGAAGAGGCAAATCGAGCCGCCTTTCAAGCCACAAGTGGTGCGTATACCTATTGATTTCTCGATATACATGCATATCAGTATTTCATGCCGAATTTACTTTGACAGAAACATCCGCTGGATACGCAATATTTCGATCGGGTCTTTACCAGAGAGCGCGTACGCCTAACGCCCATCGATAAGGAAATACTCGCCTCAATGGATCAGAAACAATTTCATGGCTTTACCTATACAAATCCGCACATCACTTTGGACTAGATGCCTAAGTATATATTTGTAGTCAATGTGCTGGCCATAGACCATATATATTTAGCATATTTATCTCTAATATTAACTATTTCTATTCACAAACCTAACCGCCGAAGCCAAAGCCCGAAAATTACTTCATAGAGCAACAGTATTTGTATATGTATGTATATATATATCTATTATATGATTCTATCATTATCTTTTTGTCTAAGTTTTTTTTTTTTTTTTTTTTTTTGATATGCGTTTGGTTATGCAAAAAAAATACGCATAAATAGGTTTACGTAAATGTATCAATGTGCAGATTCCTAGCTAAGTAAAGCTGAGCCAAATATCGTCTCAGATCCAACTCTATATACAGCTGTGTTCATAAAAATAGTAGTGCTATGTTTGACAGAAGAATATTGTGATAAACATAATATTTTGAAAAGAATTTGAATATATATATATATATATATATATATATATATATATATATATATATATATATATATATATATATATATATATATATATATATATATATATATATATATATATATATATATATATATATATATATATATATAATTAATAAACTTAATACTCGTTTCGCATTGTTTTCAAAATACTATGTTTATCACTACATTTTGCAGTTCAACACTTCAGTTGCACTACTATTTCAATGAACACAACTGTATGCATATATACGTATGTATGTATATGGAAATCGGAGTTGATTTTGGCTATTGCAGTTACAAAGTTACGAATACGTTTATAATGATAGTCACTTAGCGATAAATAAACATACATATAAGAACTTAACTGTATACACTATATGTGTATATATACAATACTATATATACACATATATATGTATATATATATATATATATATATATATATATATATATATATATATATATATATATATATATATATATATATATATATATATATATATATATATATATATATATATATATATATATGAATAACATATAATCAAGCAACTTCTCTTTTTTTTTTTGATTAGCTCTATACCAAAGTCTAAGTATGTACTCGTTATAAATATAAATAAAAATTGAAAAAAATATGTAAATAATGCAAATACAACGGGATATATATCAGTTTTAAACGGGCATATTGGTTTCTGAAAAAATATTTACTTTGTTAGCGCTTAAGCTTAAGTACATGAGATTGGAAGTTGGACTATAGCATCACACACACAGGTGCTATATTTTCCCTCTTATACACCTGTAAAAATGCTCCATATCTCTGGCTCTCATTCTAGCCAAATATTACTCGTGTAACTAACTCTACCAAGTTGCAGCTGAGAAAATCCCAGCTGGAGTTAGCTGTAATTAGTAGATACATATCTTAAAGCCGTTAACGTCTTTGAGTTGATTTAAACTGGTTTTCCTATGTGCATTCTGTATGCAGTCAAAAGAGACATTTATGTCCATTTCTGCTTACATACATATCATTTAACAATTAACTGAATGACTTGGCCGTTAGAAATGATAATGCGAATGATAATAGGTCAGCGAGAGTGTTCGCCCATTCCAGAGTTCACTGTACCGTATTGCGAACCGATGCTAGTGAAAATATCCATGCATACATATGGCTGGCTATATAGCCAGTCATTGTCAGCTGTGCTCCAGTGATCGGTGGACGCTTTTCCATTTGACGATTTGCATAAGCTATTGTTCGCTCCGAGCAACATTTTCATGCAAATGAGCTTGGACACAGCAGCAGCAGTAGCACCAGCACCAGGTGACACACAAAACAGCAAACAGCAAATAGCACACAGTGAACAGCAAACAAGAAGAACAATTTAAGCGAGAGTGGGCCCCAATGAGGGAGCAAGAGCCCTCGCCTTGAACGGTAGTAGCGCCATTTATGACCCCAGTCAAGTTGTTGTGAGCCAGTTTTGATGGCCGGCTTCTGAGCAAAGACAAAAACAACGCCAGGTGAACATTAAAAGAATTATTCTTGTTAACTGTAGCATAAATCATTTATTAAACAACTAAAAACACGCACGCACACACACTCGCACACACCTGCGACAATTTGTGTGTAGGCTATAAAAATGATAGAAGTGAAATGTTAACTACAAACACAAACTAACAGCAACAACAATAACAACAATAAACATAGTCAAGTTAGCTGTTATATTTTTATTTTCATTTCAAAGCTTAACGTATTTAATGCACAGTGGCTCAAGGTCTAGCAAACAGTGTATGAACTCTATCTGCATACAAAATGCATAACAAGACTGATGAGCTTTTATAAATCCATACTTTTTTTTTGGTTTTCTAAAGATTTTCTCAAACTTGATTAATCTAAAAACCGCATTTTCCTTGCTATAAAATACGTTTCAATTTGCCAAATTTTCACAGCATTGCATCGCAGAGTAGAAAACCTTTCGCCATTGCACTTTTTGTGACATTTGACAGCACTGGGGAAACAGTTGCCGATTGTCATTAGAATTTATCGAGCTGCGTTGCCAACTTATTTGTGGAAAATTGCCAATTAGATGGCGTTGGCTACAATTGCCATCAACACAATTTACGATGTAAAACTGATGTAAAAAAATCAAATTTTAAATTTCAGCTGGGAAATGTTTCATTTACAAACATTAAACCACTGTGCGGATGTTCGTTTCATAAAGCATGCGTCGGAATTTTCTCTAATTAATTCATTTGTTTGTGTGTCTGTTTGCGTGTGTGTGTGTGTATGTGTGTTTGTGTATGTGTGTGTGTGTGTGTGAGTAAGTCTGGCTCTCTGGCGGTCTTTGGCGCAGTGCGTGGCTTGGTCAAAATCAGTTGGTGCAATACCGGCCTAGAATGAGCTGCTTGACTCCACATTAGCTCCGCAGTTAACTCCCATCATTATTTTGTTACGTTTTTTTGTTTGTTTGTTTGTTTTTCTAATGTGTGCTGCTACTACAAGCCAATAAACTGAAAAGCTGAGACGAGCACAAGTGTTGTAAAAGACTGCAATTAGTGAATTAGTGACTGCAATTATGTGCCGGGCCGCCGCTGCATAGCGATGAATCTGATCCTGCCAACACTGGCAGCTGCGCTGCGCTTGCAGTTGTTGTTCTTGTTATTACTGTTGCTGCTGATTTGTAGCTGCGAATTGGTGCTGCCGCAACCGTTACCTCCGATCCGCCGAAACATAATCAAGGTGCGTACGAGTGGCTTTTTACCATTCGAATCGGACCTGGTGCTGCCGCTGGGCATCTTGCGCCAGCTGCAAGCACAGGAGCGCGCCTCGCGCGTGCTGCCGCCCGCACGCTACGCCAAGCCGGCGCGCAGGAAACCCAGACCAAAGGTCAAGCAACAGGTGCGCCTGGAGCGCGCTCACATGCATGACCCAGCCGATACGGATGCAGGCATCCAGCTGTACAATCTGATCGACGACGATGGTGAGCTGCTGCTCAATCTGCGCGTGCACAGTGACAGCAACAGCCACAGCAACAGCCGCAACAATGGCAACAGCAACTTAAATGTGGAGAAGAACGCACCCTGGCGACCATCGCGATGGCGACCCACAACTAGCGCGCCGCTGATAACATCATCCTCGCCGCGCCCACTGCCGCTGCATCAGTATCTGAGCAGCGAGAATAGCGTGGAACAGGCTACCATGACGCAGCAGCGACGCATGTTTGGAGCACGTCCGGATTGGATCTACCACTGACCTTTAATTACAAATCTCTAATTTATTTTCAACACACACACACACACACACACATTTGTCAAGCACACACTCACCAGCACACACACACATACACACACACATTCAGTTAATACATTATACTAAAGATAAACAAAAATGAAAAAGAAAAACCAACATCTTATGGCCCTATTAATCAGCTCGTTTAGCCTATAGCGCTTATGGTAATGGACTGCCGAGACGAGGCCTAAACGAAAGTGGGTGGACCCAAAACCAGTTGCACTTTTCCCTATGCAAATGGCTAGCTAAATCGATTTAGGAATTACAATAATTCATAATGAACGTGAAATCGAAATACGATGCTTGCTTACTAAATGAGCCGTTTATCAATTGACTACAGTTAGATGATCTATGCGATGCTTGAGTATATTTGGTAATACAATCCCCCCCAATGGAACCTTCAACGGAAACAACATAAAAGCATAAGAAAATCTACGGGGAGCCCAGAAAAGAGAGAGAGACAGAGAGTGGGAGATATATTTGAATTAGGGCGTTTCGTGAGCGACTAGTAGATACCCTAAGTTTAACTTTCAGCTGGTGTTACAAGTAGAGAAGTCTTTCTTCATTTAGGATATATTATATATGACATATAGTATAAAATATAATATATGATATATCATATATAATATAAAGTTTTTAATATTATATATAATATTTAATATATAATATGATATATTTTATATTATTTATGATATATGACACATGATATATGGTGTATGAGGTATGATATCTGATCATATCATATCTATCATTTAGGACATATGTTGTATGCTATATGATATATGTTACAGGGTTGATATATGTATACAGGTGTTATTTAAAGTATATATATGATATATGATGTATGATAAATGAGATATGGAAATATGATATGGACTTAGAGATCTTGACTCCATTAAATCTAAAGAAACGGTATTGAGTCTAGATTTCCGTTGATAATCAAAGCTACGAAGTACTTAGCTTTAGTTTTCTTATCACCCAATTCATTGGCAATAAGAATACACGAAAATCGATTAGTTTAAGTCTTTTAAAATTTAGCTTTGTATTTTCATTGGAAAGTTTACGTAGCTCTAAAAATTGGGGAACTTGCTATTCGTAAACTCTGGAGAAGCTCAATATTCATTTTTTATACCCTGAACCCATGAAAAATATTCACATTTGTGGACCAGTAACATGATCCTATAGGTTTCCAGGATTATGTCCTTGGTATGGTATAACCAAGCATATGTAGATCGACCGGAAACCATTTTATGGAGAACAGCTAATGTACAGCTGTTTGCTGAAAGAGAAACATTCATATTGTTGGATCAGGAGTTTGATCCTTTAGGTTTTCAGAACTGTACCCTTGGTATGATATATAACCAAGGATAAAAGGGTCTACTGGAACCCATTGAAACGGCACTGATGAAATGCTATTGGTTTCCCATTTTGCAATTCCTTTTGATTTGGCTAACGCACACATGCAAAGGCAATGTAGACCCATTGTCAGAGCAAACAGGCAGACAGGCAGTTACGCTGGATGCTTTGTGGGCCAGTTGAAGCTCCCATATGGAAGCATAAAGCCACACAAAATACCTTTACGTAGTGCAGAGACTTGTACAAATGAATGTCATGATCACGATCCAAAAATTATTGATTGATTGATTACAAAAGTCCATCTAGAAGAAAACTTATTCAAAAAATAAGTTTCCATTATACTCCCATACTCAAGGTTCAGGGATCTCCTAGTCGAGCAGTCTCGACTAGAGCAATCTTACTTGTTTTTTTTTTTATAAATTTCAATATGTATTTATTTTTCAACAGAAAAAAAATGATTCTTAAGCTAATGGAAAAAAAATGTGGGTATTACTAAAACTATTTAACAAAGGAGGTCACAGTTATGACACAGTTCGAATCACAGATCAACTGGGCACAGTTGAGGAGATTATTTCCAGCCGCCAACTGGGGGCAGGTAGCCGGGCTGAGGAGCCGACACAACTGGGGGCAGGTACTCGTTGTGGACGGCAATGGGCGCATGGGCGGCCTCTTCGTGAATGACCTTGACGGTCTTCACCTCCTGGCCGATATCGTGACCGCTGCCATGGGAATAGCCGCCAGCATAGCCACCGCCGCCGCCCAGAGCATAGCCGCCATCCTGATGGATCACCTTCACAGTCTTGACCTCCTGGTGGCCACCAAAGCTGTGTCCGCCGCCATGCGAAAAGCCATGATGAACAGCTGGAGCTTCCTCATGGATAACCTTGACGGTTCTCACTTCCTGGTGACCATGTCCGCCGTGTCCACCGCCATGGGAGAAGCCACCAGCGTAACCGCCACCGCCGCCCAAAGCATAGCCACCACCCTGATGAATGACCTTCACAGTCTTGACCTCCTGGTGACCACCGAAGCTGTGTCCGCCGCCATGCGAGAAGCCATGATGGACAACTGGAGCCTCCTCATGGATAACCTTGACGGTCTTCACCTCCTGATGAGCATGGCCAATGTCGTGTCCGCCGCCATATGAGATTCCGCCGGTGTAGCCACCGCCGCCGCCCAGAGCATAGCCGCCTTCCTGGTGAATGACCTTCACAGTCTTGACCTCCTGGTGACCACCGAAGCCGCCGCCCCCGCCGCCGATGGTGCCGCCATGAGAGAAGCCATGATGAACAGCTGGCGCTTCCTGGTGGATGACCTTAATGGTCTTCACCTCCTGAAGGTGGCCACCATGACCGCCATGACCGCCATGGCCATGATGAACAACTGGTGCTTCCTGGTGAATGACCTTAATGGTTTTCACTTCCTGATGGTGGCCGCCGTGTCCATGTGCAAAGCCATGGTCATGACCGCCTTGGCTGCCCTCATGGATAACCTTAACGGTACGCACCTCAGCGTGTCCATGACCATGACCACCACCACCACCGCCGCCGCCACTGCCGATGCCATAACTGTAACCTCCGCCGCCGCCGCCGCCACCACCGCCACCGCCAATGATGCCTGCGGAGCAGGTGGCAACAAGTGCGGCAAACAAACACACGAAGATCTGTGAAAGGGGTGCGAGCATTAGCAATGCCAGTGCCAATCCTGCACAGCTAACAGCTTACCTTCATTGCTGGAAGTTTCTTGCTTGGAACGAAATCTGTGGAACTTCACGTAGCTGAAGAATGAAACCGTAGAGGCAACTGATGATCATCTTCGAGCAGTCGCCCGCTTATATACGCCGATCGCGATCATTATGCTGATTCGTCTTCTTCTTCTTCATCAACGTCGTCGTCGTGGTCGTCGTCATCCGGTGCCTTGCCCAATGAGCCGTTGTTGCGGCTTTCGCCTGAAGCGGGCAGCGAAGATTCCGCCGTTTGCTTTCGTCATCGATGGCGCGGGCCCCCGAATCGGATTTTATGGTAAGCAGCGACGCGGCGCGCTGCGAACGGGGCAAGTGGAGCACTAAATTGCTAAAATATTCAAATGAGACGTAAAACCCGTTGACCAGCATTTCCAAAACACATTAAAGCCAAAAAAAATAAAAACCAAATAACCAAGTAGCATCAGGCGCAAACAAACCGGTGCGATTATCAAAGGTAGGTCATGTCACTGCCTATTGCCTGACCTCGACAGCATTTGCCTCAAATCCATCACTTTCTATGAAGCGATTACAGATCATTCCGCCATATACGCCTGCGCCTGAGCGAACTCTAGGCTCAGCTCGCATTGCGAAAGATTTTTATAGAGACGCTGAACAGCTGCTGTTTAGCTCTCATTTGCTTTGAAATGCTTTCTGTTCTTAAAAGTTAACAAGTCCTTTAAAGCTGAAGTATTTTAATAGTGAGCTAAGAATACTTTCGGCCCACTTTTATTATCAACAGCTGCTTTTGGTATATGCAAAACTAATAAGCTTGAAAGCTGCTTAGGGCTGGCCACACTTAAGAATTTCCAATAGGAATGCTGAAATCCACTTCCCAGCCTCTGCTCTGCTCAAAGAGTGCTTTCAAATGCCCAATTAAGAGTATTTTCCAAAACAAAAATATTGTTAGGCTAAGCTAGGCTAAGCTCAAACCATCTTATTAGACTTGCAACCCCTGGTACTTCCACTTTAATGGCAGAGCAGTTTTTAGGAAAAGCTTGCTAAAAACGTTAAAGCTCTTTAAATCTGCATTTGGGTATTCACCTTTACTCAAAAGAAACTATCTATATCTGTACATACCTGATATATACTTTTATATTAAGAGCTTAGTTTAATTGAACAAAGATTTGAAGCTGTTGTTTTAAGCCTGCAAGTTTTTTAAAGCTGCATTTAGTTAGCTCAATAATTTCAAGAATGAATGCCAAGTTTCAATTTTTCTCAAAAACTACAGTTTAACTTTCAAGTCAGACTCTTATAATATAATCTATCAAATATTTTTAGCTGTTCTTAAATAAAAAGGGATTTCATGTGCTTCAAATGAATAGTTCTCAATAGATGCAAGCTTAGCAGCTTTTGGCCTAAAGCTTCTAAGCTTTCAAATCTGTTCTTAAGCTCTGGCATGAGGTCTCAGCTACACAAAAATCACAATATTTTAGTGTTAAATACCTTCAAAGAGTGAAATGTCAAAGCCAAAGCCAAAACCCACAGCAACAGCAACAGCAACAGAAACAACAACAACAACAACAAATGCAATAAACTAACATATGTAAATTTTTTGCTGCTATTTATTGCTTTTTTATTAATTTTTTGCTTTTATTTCTAAGCTATTGTAGTATATTTTTTTATTTTTATTTTTAAGCTCTCCCTGATACGTTTAAACTATAACACCCATAAGTCAAGTTTTTTATTCATGTTTTTTTATTATTTTATTTTTTTTTTGCAGCTAGTTTTGGTATCAAATGGAAATCAGTTGTCAGATTTGAATTGGCCAACTCGGGTTTCGCTTGTGATTGTGTAAAAGCTTTTGCGAATTTTTGAATAGCCATTAAAAATGAAACCGCGGGCTGATATTATTTTTATTTTTATTTTTCTTTCTTTCAAGTCTTTCGCTTGATAAAAAGAAAAAGTGTTTTTAAAAAAAAAGTAAAAAATGTTAGAAAAAAAAAAACAACAAATGTGAATGAGAAAACAATGTTAAACTGGGCTCTCAATGGGCTAATCAATCAGCAAATGTGTGAACTTGCTATACGACGATCTATAATAAAAGCCAATTTTATATGGTTGACATATCAATTGGCAGCTGCTGTGATCGCTCAGATAAGATATTTAAAAGGAAATCAATACAAGAGTCCATTTGTGAGGCCTTGAACCATAAATTTGCAGCTCTACAAAGGGAAATAGTGAGATAAGGCTTTAAGAAACAGATTTAACAATATATATATATAGATATAGAGTCATACATGTGTGTATATATATCATTTTGATATACTTTCACATATTCTAAACTTTTTACACAAAATAACAAAAAGAACCTTCTAAGAAGCCAAAGCTAAAAGCTGGCAGTGCTTTTATATATATGTATGTATATATTGTTAATCTATACCTATAAGTTTTATGTATATATCAAAATCTTGGACGATATGTTTTGAATTATACCATGAAATATCATAGCTCAATCATTCTCATCAGATTGAGAGTTCTTACACTTTTTCCAAGCTAGTTTGCTCGGCTGTAGAATGAATATGTCTCAAAAAGTCTAGTTTTCAACTATAGTATATGACATATTTGCTAACGCTATTACCAAAGATTGCAAAACACATACAATTCTGCCATATATCATAATAAAAAATATGCCAGTATATTATGTATTATGTATCACATCAGCCGAACTTTCACTTTGCTGCACTGAAATAGAATGAGATGGATTACTACATAGACAAAGACAAAGATAGCGCATGTGGTTTTTAGTTGTAGTTGTTTTTCATGTTTATCAACATCATCGTGATGATGGTGATCAGCATCATCATTATTATTATCATCATCATCATCATTATCTTAGCAATTCGTTTGTTTCCAACGCCTTCTTTTTAATTACAAAAAGTTTCTACAAATATTCATTGATTGTTAACAAAAATGAAAAATTAAAAAATTATATATATATGTATAAATATATATATATATATATATATATGTAAAAAAAAATTAATGAAGGAATACCTTGTATCAGTATACTATATCCAGCGTATTAGATATTAGAATTATACAAATATAATAATAATATTAACAACATTACAGTTATGCGTTATTAAATTTAGTGATAATGGTAAACATTATAAAGAATAAAAAAAATATATATATGTTTATATGTATATCGTATAGTAGATGCACATATACATATATATATATATATATGGTATATATATGTATATAGTAAGTAGTATGTATAGGATGTAAAAATATAAACATCGCTCTCTCGCTCTTTTTCGTACGATAATAAATATTAATGCTGATGACATATTTGTATTGAAGAAAATACTCGCGCATGTTATGTGGGTGTATAGTGTGTGTGTGTGTATATGTGTATGTGTGTATATGTGTATGTGTGTATTTGTGTATGTGTGTGTTGAAGCTTAGATAGTATAAATATAAGTAGATTGTAGATTTAGGCGCAATTGCGCAGCCATTGCGTAGGCAGTTGCAGAAGAGACGAGAAACCACCTACAAGCCGGCAATCACGCGATCGTACAACTGTTGCGACTGTGGCTGGTTGGCGTCTTGCAGCGATTCCGACTTTTCGAGTTTTGCGTTAAAGAATTGTAGCACTGTGACGTTGTCATGGCATACGACTTGAGTGTCGATTTAACGGAGGGCGGCAGGTGCAACGAATCGATGGCATAAACACTTGTGCGACGCACAATTGTCCGGCAGCAGAGCTCCTGCAGCGATAACACTGCAAGACAAATTTAATTATACATATCAGTAATATATATATATAAATATATATACATATCAGTTAAAGACAATTCTAGTTATTTAACCGTACCCTTATTGCTGCGCCAAATGTGCTCCATGCCATTGCGATGCAGCGCCATGCGGGCCAGCTCGCAAAAGGATTCGCGTATATTGAAGTCGCAGAGTGGCGATATTTCAAAGCAGGACATATTGTTGCGGGATGCATAGGTCTCCGCCTGCTTGGCGGCCACCTGGCGCTTATAGGCTAAGTGTAAGCGATTGCCCACCAGCACCTTGGGTATGCCAGGTGCATGCTGTCAAATATATTCACATATTATTTATTGATTTGAACGATATGATAGATACGATTGATTGCACTCACCTCCTCGACCTCTTTGAGCCAGCGATCGATGCCATCGAAGCTCCATTTGTTTGTTATATCATATACTAAGATAATACCCTGAGCACCGCGCGAATAGGAGCGTATTATGGTACAGAAACGACCCTGGCCAGATGTATCCCAGATCTGTAGCTTAACCCGTTTGCCTTCCAGCAAGATGGTTGTCGTTTTATATGCTACCGTTTGCAATATGTGAGAGGTGCAATCTATATATGAGTTGGTTGTATGCCAGAGCCATAAATTGAACAATGATCGATCCACTTACCATTGCCACTGCAGAAGGGGCTTTCGGTTGACGGATCCTCCAGATTGGACAATATTTCATGTTTACCCACATCGCTGTCCCCAACCAGAAGCACCTTTAACAGATAATCGTAGTCTTTTGTCATGGTTCTCATATAGCTAGCTAGCTAACCGTGTTGCTCAACCTGCAACAACAATAACGAAACAAAATGAAAGAAAAAAAAGCAGGTTAGTTACCATTTTTAACAAGCCAAAGAATGCGAACCGTAGTTCTTGCATTGCTTGTGGCCCGGGCTAACCGGTATGGATGAGGGGGCGCTAGAAGGGAGAGGGCGGGCCATAAGCTGCGCCAGATAAGCGCGTACACAAACAGACACAAACAACAACAACAACAACAAGCAGCACTGAAACTGCAAGGTGCCAAAGTCGAACCGGCAATTTTATTTTTATTTTTTTTTTTTGTAATGTGGGCAGAGTAACATTTATCTAGTGAGTCACTCAGCAGAGGCACACAGATACAAATAGGTACAAACATACACAGATGTGCATATGCAAATGGGCGTGAATATGCCAAAAACGAAAGCACAAGCACACACACACACACACACTCACATGCATATGTATTTATTAATATAGAGTATCCTAGAACAGTTTCTGCCTTTTGCCGGTTTGCACCACCCAATTTTGTGCATGATGGTGTTTGATTCGTCTTTCGGCTGGTGACAGTCATTTGGGTGTGTTTTGTTTTGCACCGCAAACGAGGGGACAACAACAACAATGACGGCGAAAACAACAGCAGCAACATCAACACACGCACGCACACACACAAACACACACTCTCTCTCACTCACACAAACACGCACGTAAAAACAATGAGCAAATTATACAAACAATAAGGCTGACACTCACAGACGGCAATATTACTTTCAAGTATTGTACGGCAGCAACAGCTATTTATTGCTTACGCTCCACAATTGCATTTTATTGTTTTTTTTTTTTAATTGCAAAAAAAAAGTTCAACAAAAAGTACGGCGTACGTAGAAATTGCAGCACAAACGACAGTAACTTATTTTACCCAAATACGCATATGCACATTGCGAACAGGGTTGCAACCCCACTTATCAGCTATCGCCAATCTTGCACTATCGATGGAATTCGCATGCTATCGATAAATGTGATTTTATTTTTGTTTTGATTACACTGGCTTTTGAATCAACGCAAATAGCACGACGTTTCTTAATACCATCACTTTTTGCCAGCCAGCAATAACAATGGTTAATTATATCAAGATACAAAGTAATAATGGAAATACTGTGCTATCAAGGCTGCAAAAGCGTGACCTTCAGATCCGCTATATACTGCTATTTACGTGTGTTGTACTTATTTGTTTACTAACGCTGCACTTGAAGGTGCTGGATCAGCTGCAAGTGCAGCACAAGCAACGCCTTGTATGCTATTACTCAACTAGTGGACCCGATAAGTTGAGCCTGCTGGATGTGCCCGGTGATTTGTGCACGCACATTAACATTGGCATTGGCAATTTATTCAATACGTCGTTGCAGTTGTCAGCGCGTCTCGAGCAAGTGCTGCAGAATGAGACACGCCTCTTTCGTGCCGCCCATCCGCAGGTGAAGCTGCTGCTGTGGATTGGCGGTGCAGACAGTGGACATCAGTTTGCCGACATGGTAGCGAATCATGGCCGCCGCAAACAATTTCTACGATCACTACGCACCGTGCTCCACAAATATCCCAGCTTGGATGGCATCGATTTGGACTGGGAGTTTCCACGAGCCTACGACAATGACCGCATGCACTTCTCCCAGCTATTGCACGAAATTCGTCTCGAATGGCGTCGTGAAAAGTGCATTAACAATCTGCTTACTCTGGCCGTCGCTGCACCTGAGGGCATCGCCTTCTTTGGCTACGACATACGCGAAATCAATCTGTACGTGGACTATGTGAATCTCATGTCCTACGACTTTCATTTCTATCGCGAGGATACGCCATTTACTGGCTTAAACGCGCCGCTCTATGCCCGCCACACGGAGCACTCCATAATGGGCACCTTCAACATCAACTATACCGCGCACTGGTGGTTGAAGAATGGCTTGGAGCCTCAGCGTCTGGTCATCGGTTTGCCCACCTACGGCCATTCCTTTACGTGAGCAACATTGCTTCTGGATTAATATGTAGTGTATTCATTCTCATTTATTCACAGCCTTATGAGTCCCTTGAACAGACGTATAGGCGCGCCAGCATCGGGCTTTGGAAAGTGTGGACAACTGGGCTTCACCACACTCTCGGAGACCTGCGAGTGCACCAATGAATTCGTTGAACCGATCTACACATACGACAACGACACCTGTTCGCCCTATTTAAGCTCTGTGCAGGAATGGATCTCATATGAAAGCAAGACGAGCATCTCGTGCAAAGCCAACTATGTCAAGTCCTTGAATGTGGGCGGCCTAATGATCTTCTCCCTCAACACGGATGACCTGAGTAACAGTTGTGGCTATGTGGAAAGAAATAGGGTTGAGCTCGCTAAGCCTGTATTTCCACTTGCACAAGTTGCAAATGCCATTCTAAGAGCTCCCTAAACTGTGGAGTTAACGAAATTCAAGTTCAAGTTCAAGTTCATGATGCCAATTAGCCAATTGTTTTATGTTTAGGTATTTCAATGTATTATATGCAACCCTGGTTACCTTGTATATACATAGATAGATGGATGGATATATAACCTCAAAAGATCGTAAACTGTTTAAGCTTTAAATACATATAAGCCATAAGTTCTTTAAGAATTGTGTAATATGCACCCATGTGATAGAAGACGTCTCCTACAAAACGATTCTTCTGCTGTCCAAAGATCGGAACTGAAGTAAAAGAAATAGAACATAGAATGATAATGTACGAATTACTTTTTTTTTTAATTTATGTACGCATAAGTATAAATAAAAATTATCACAATCGATCCATATTCATAATATAACTAGAAATTTTAACACGCAAATTATATTTACTTGTATGTTAATATGACGATTATACATAGATAATTAATTGGATGCTAGGAAAGGGGCGGGAGTGCTAGCTGTGTGGCTTTGGAGCGGGAGCACAGGTGATACGATACACATATAAATAAGCAAAATAGAGGAATGAAAGAAAACAGCTTCGTTAAGTAATGCCCGAAGAATACATTTGGATAAGGTTAACGAAGCGAAACTCCAGATACAAATCCAACTGGATTGCCGTCTGTTAGGCACAACGCAACCATGCCGGGGACGGCAATCATGTGTGCTTGTTTGGGCGCTGAAGATTTGGCGGCGGCGCTGCAAGCAGCTCATCAATTTGTATTTTATACGCCTGCTTCAGCTCGACCAGATCCAGTTCCAGCTCCTCAGTGCGTTCCACCTTCTCGCCATACATTTGCAGCAAAGCATCGTAGCGATGCTGCAGATCCTCATAGCATTTCTCCATGGCTTCATAAGATTGCACTTTCTCCTTCAACTGCATGAATTGAAAATAAAGTATTTCAGTAAGGGCAACCATAATACTGATGCGTCACAGCTAACCGTCTCCATTTCCATAGTTAAATTGGATATTTCGTTGTCCAGCACGCCGCGTTCCGCCTGCAGACGCGACAGTTCCCACTGCAGATGCGTTAGTTCGCCATCGCGCTGTTTGAGCAGCGCCTGCAGATGCTCCAGCGTTGTCGTATTACCAGCTAAGAAGCTCAAATGCACGCCCTGAATCATGCCCGACGCCTGTCGTCCACTGTTCGATGCGCATTCCAAATCATCCTGATTAGACAATATAACAATATCATTATCATATTATATATTATAATGAAATCAGCTTTGATTATAGGATTTGCTTACGCCCTGCCAATCAATAATGCCGCCCAGCGCATCCTCGTTGGAGCCGCTTTCATCCGCCAGGCTAAGCGGCGGCGAGACGTGTAACGGCTTCGGGCAGCGATTCTCTGACAGCTCATTGCTGGCCTTGACTGCCTCCACGGTTAGTTCGCTGCTGCGCTGATAGGCGTGCAACTTGCGCAGTTCCGCTTCCATTTGTTGGCATTGTTCGCCCAAGTGTTCCAGCTTGTCCTGGCGCTGCTTCAGCTGCCCCTGCAACGAGCTCAACTGGCTGAACACACACAAAACAAAAGAGTTAATACTTAATTTTGATTAGAAAATGATTTACTCTCACCTCTTGTAGTCATTCTCTCTGATGCTGGCATCCAGCTCCTGTTGATGGAGTTGGATTTTAGCACTCTCTGCTTGCATTACAGCATTGGCTAGTTTCTCCTCGAGCAGGTCGCAGCGTGTCCGCAACAGTTCCTGTTTCGCGTTCTGCACCGTTTCGAGCTGCTGAAGCGAACGCAGTTGCGATTGCGCATCACCCAGCTTCTCGAGCAGCTGCTGCTCATCCTTGCTCCAGCTGACAGTGCGTTGATTGAGCGTCTTCTGAAGCGATTCGATTTGTCTAATTAGCGGCGTCGTCGACACACTTAGCTCTTGGGTGCTGCTCTCGGCACGCAATTCGGCTGCCTCAAGTCGACGCAACAGATCGCGTTTCTCTTCGCGCATCTGCTGCTCCCGCTTAACCATGTTGTGCTCGGTGATGCGCAACTTTTCGCGCATTTCGCTCAACTGCTGCACATACTCTTGATTCTCGGCCTGCATTTGATTCTGTTCGTGGCGCTGGCGCTGTTGCAGATCGCCCTTGACGCCATCGAAGCTCGCCTGAAGCGCGGCCAACTTCGATTGCAAATCTTCGATACGGCTGCGATATTCCGCGTTCTCCTCATCCACGCGCCGTTTGTCGTTGGTCATGCGGCAAACGGCTTCAATTTGTGAACGCTCCATTTCTTCCTTGGCAGCTAGGGATTTCTTCAAGCGTTCCGATTCGCTGGACAGCTGTGAGATTTGCTCGCCATTCTTCTTCAACAGCGTGTCTGAAGTCTTCTCCTTGGCGCGCAGCTTTTTGATTATGTTCGACTGCTGCAAAATCTCCTTGGAGAGCTTCTCACCTTCCGATTGCAGCGCTGTGATCATTTCATTGCTCTCAGTCAGTTCATCCTTGGGTATTTTGTTGAGCAGCTCGTCCTTAAGGCTCTTGATTTGTATGCGCAACGCATCCCGTTCCCGTATGCTCGCCTGAAACTTCTTTTCCAATGCTGAAAGACGCTGTACTGCCTCGTTGGCCTCGCTGCTATTGGCACTATTGTTGGCCGCCTCCATATGGGCGCACAGCTGTTGATTGCGCTCGAGCAGCTCAGCATTCTGGCGCTCCGATTGTAGAAGACGCTGTTCGCGCGCCTCGATAACCTGATTGAGTTCGCTAATGCGATGAACTAGCTTGTCCAGCTCCGACTGCGAGTCCTCTGACAGCAATGAGATCTCGGATGGTTCGCGATGGTGACCTTTGCCCTGCTTGTGACCATGCAAGCCATGACCATGGCCCTTAACACCGCCGCACAGCTCTTTGAACTTTTGCGGACTGGTGCGCGTCGTCGTGCTGTTTGTACTGGAATCACCATTCGGATTCGATATGATCTCAATGTCCGATGAGGTGGACGAGTAGCTTTGATCGGGCAGTTCCGTTTTGTTGCCATGCTGGCAGGCATCCGTGTTAACCGGACTGCCGGCTGACTTGCTCTTGTGGCTCAATTGCAGCTGAATATCCTCGAAACTTTGCGTCGAATCCGAATCGGCGCCAGCCCCAGCGCCCGATACATTCACAGCAGTCTGTGTGTCGCTAAATACCAAGGCTTTCATTGTTTTGGTAGAATCTGCGAGGGTTTTTAATTGACAACTGATATACAAGCAAGATCAAAGCAAAAGTAAACTTACCATTCAAATGCAATGAATGATCATCCTGATCCAAATTGAGCACTTGCCCATCATCATCATCATCAATGGCATCATCATCATCATCGTCGCCATCCGCATTGTCAGATGTTTCATTGCTGGCTATTATGACTATGCTATCCGGCAGCGAAGGTTCCGTATCCGGGGACATATTCATTTCCACTTCACTGGCTGTTGTTGGTGCTGTTATCAGCTCCAATGATGACTCGGAATTGCGTAAACAGCCGACACCAGTTGGCGACGTGGGTGATGGCGATGACAGCAGATCTACGGAATCTGACGTGGCCGACTGCCGCTTCGCATAGAGATTGGCTGGTACTGATGCTGAGGCATCGCTCGCTCTGGGCGGAATGGTAACCATCTCGTTGGCATGCGGATTGTCATAGAATGTAGCGCCGTCAATAGAAGATGTGTTTAATGCGTTTGCGGCCGGGCCTTTGGCGCCGGCCATCGATGATGCTGCGCTACTGCTGCTGCTGCTGGCTGTGGTGCTGCTGCCAGCATTATCTGTTGCCTTGTTGTCATCATCCTGTATGTCAAGCGCTTCGATTAGAACCGTTTTGGCTTTTTCGAACCAACTCATGCCGCCTCTGTTTGTGTTCTAGTGCCGCTTTCTCTATTACGCTTAGTGACCGCAGCACATTAATAATTAATAATGATTTGCCAACAACAGCGATTTTACAAACACAAACACATTATTAAAAAATCTTATATTGCTGCTCGTTGGCAACATCTATTGATATCGCAAAGACATCTCGATATATTACTATCGATTTAAGTTTGCCCGGCGCAAATTGTCTCTACTAACTATGACAAGCGAGTAAAATAATTTTTAAATTTATTACAAATTTCAATTTACAATTTCCAAGATCAGAAACTTCAACCAAACAAACAAAAAAAATATTTTTGTTAAACAACAAACAACATTACCATCGATACCATTTGCACTCCAATGGTTTTGCGCTGATAATCGATATTGAATTTATCCATATATCGCTATCAGCTTGACTTGTGTGCTGGCATTTTTCAACACCGAGAATTGCGATTATACGCTGTGGTGGTCGGCCAATAAATTGTGGTGGTCAAAAGCAAAGCAAAGAGTACACATAAAACGAAAACGGAGATGTTAAAAATAATATAGAGAAAACGGAAACAGTAATTTAAATTGCGAGTGGTAATCAAGCGGATTAAGCGTAGTTAGAGTCCACAACTATTTTGGCTTTCGGTATAACAACAACAACAAGAACAGCAGCAATCAACTACGCACCGACAACGGACACCAACACTAAGAACCAACACACCGACACTGACACCGACGACCGACGTGCGATTAACGCCCTCCCAACGCTCCGCACTTTTGGCACCCGCACCCGCACTCACACACAAACGCACACACGCATACACCTCACTGTACACACACATTCATCATCATCATCATCATCATCATCGACATCATCATTATCATTGCACAGGCGAAGGCAGAAGGCACATAAACACACTTAAACACTTATCTATATACCGCATTTATCAACGCCGCCCGTCACTGCCGCCGCCGCCGCCGCTGCTGCTGACCCACCAAACCACCTCCCACCATCCACCACCCTCCCAAAAACCCTGATCCATAACATCAACTTTGTTTGCTATTGTTGTCTGCTGCTGCTGTCATTTGTTTTGTTTCCTTAAATGTGAACGCACGCAGAAACTCTCCTACACTCACACAAACACACACACAGCCACGCAAACACCTACACACACATTCGCACACAAAGGAGCAAACAAAGACAGCTCAAAAAAAAAATATATAAAAAAATTAAGCTGCAACAAAACAAGAGCGACCGAGAGAGCGAGAGAGAGAGACTCCAATTGAGAGCGAAAACGAAAAGTGCAATAAAGAGTGGAAGTGCGAGTGGAAGAGTGCAAGCGCAACCAATCAGCGATCGACGGGGGCGCGCAGGGGCAGCGGGGGGTGGGCAGAGGCCGTGCGTGATAGAAAAGAAACTCAAACTCTATGGGTCAAAAGGCAAGCACACCAGCGACCAGCGGCCAGCAGAGCCCACGCTCCAGAACATTCTCAAGCAGCTCAACGGGTGCTACTGCCACCGAGACAACGGCGCAGAGCTCAGCGGTTGGTGGCCGGAGCGGCGATGCCGGTCAGGGTTTCAATTTGCTGCGCACATTGCCCGGTCTACAGGTCTATCATCATCATCACAATCAGCAGAACTCCACGTCTATAGATCGACAGCGTGCACGCAGCCTCAGCTCAGTGCCCGACATACAGCAACAGCAACAACAGCAGCAGCAACAACAACAACAACAGCAGCAACAACAACAGCAACAGCAGCAACAACAGGGATCCAGCACGTACCCAAACACACATCCCGCCGTTTCAGTCTCTGTATCAGCTAATTCAAATAGTAATAGCTTCCAAACGGCAGCCGGCAACAATAACGGTTCATCGGCTGCCGCACAAAGCTATATGCAACAGCGTCGCGCTTTCGGTGACTCAATACGCGTAAGTTGCACTCAATCTCCTTTAACTCTCATTGCAGCTCTCTTTCTCATTTTCTGATTGGGTTGCAGGACATGTCGATGACTGGCGCAAATATCGTTGAGAGCATCGCGCTGGCTGCATCTGCAACATCAGCGAATGGCATTGGCCGTGTTTACACAGCAACATCGCTTCCATCGCACATTTGGTCCTTCAATGGTATTTATAAAGAATGCTTAAATATTTGTCTAGATATATATATCTTTGTTACTAAACAATTTTCTTTCTTTGCTGGTGCACAGGTATCAAATGCCCCGTGTGCAATAAGTTCGTGTTGCCAGACGACATTGAATGCCATTTAGTCATGTGCCTAACAAAACCAAGACTCTCATATAACGGTATGCGGCCGGAATGTTTACTTGCATTTTTACTGTTAAATTTCAATTCGCTTTTGTAGAGGACACATTACTGGACGCCAAGGGCGAGTGCGTCATATGTCTTGAAGACTTGAGTCCAGGTGATACAATTGCTCGATTGCCATGTCTATGCATATACCACAAAGGGTGAGTAAACGCCTGCTTTAACGCACAACGAATCATATATTCTGATTAATTATCTTGTGTGATTTGCAGCTGCATCGATCGTTGGTTTGAGGTGAATCGCTCCTGTCCAGAGCATCCCGGAGATTAGTAAAAAATCTCATTAGGTAATGCCAAACAAGCAAAATTATATATTTGTATATAAAGACTACTGATAAGTGGCTATCATATATGCATTATGCAGTACTATTTTTTATTTTACTTTTTTAACTAGCGATATAAATAAATGTGAATATGTAAATTCCCTTTTTCATTTGTATATAAGTATTGAAGAATGTATTCACATTGATATGTAAATGTAGAGGTAATTCTATGTAATCAGTATCTCATGTCATTTAACATCGTGTCTCTATACGTGCACGTATGCATATGTATGTATATATGCATATAGATATAGATATGTGTATATGCTTGATGCATTGTATTTGTATTGTAAAGCTCGTTAAGTCGTTTAACTTCTGAGTGGGCAGTGCGTAGAGCGTGCGCCATAAATCAAACTGAATTCTAGACGACTTCTCAGCAGGCATTTGTATACACATGATATACTATATACATATATGTATAAGTTTGTTATGCGGCTATTGTGCATTGTATTAAACGATTCTATATATACTTGCAGGTTAGAAAGCAGAGGCCAACATTGTAGAGGAGAGAGGGAGAGAGAGAGAGAGAGCATCAATTGTTAACAGAAATTGTAAAATAATGCAAATGGAAATCGAAACGGAAATGGAAATGGAAATGGATGTGTGAGGAGCAGAGGCTAAGAGAAACGAAATTTGGATCGAGCAATCGATCGTTATGACCTACCGAACGACAGTTTATGCAAATCCACAAACACTCACATATATACCCAACACACACACACACACATACACACAAAATAATTGAAAGAAATTAATTTCAAAAGTAGAAAGTGCAACGTCAACCAGCAATGGACAAAGGACAAAAGTAAACGAAACCAACCAACCCACAAAATAAAAAAACTAAACAAGTATATAAATGAAAGCAAAAACAACACACGATGTTAAGCATAATGTAATGTTAATAATGATGATGATGATGATGATGATGGAAGATGATGATGATGATGAAAGTAAGTGCATGTAAGCGAAGCAACCAACCAACCAACAAAAGAATGTCAACCAATGTGATGTTAAATTTTATATTTTGTACTATGGATATGATGTAATTGTAATGTAATGTATATGTATGTATGTATTTATTATTTTAAAAAGAAAAACAAAACTAAAACTAACAAATAGGATAAACACAAAACAAACAACAACAACTATAAAGATCGATAAACAAACACACAAACAGACCCACACACACACACACACACACACACACACACACACACACACACACACACACACACACACACACACACACACACACACACACACACACACACACACACACACACACACACACACACAAACAAACACTAAATAATTATGCTTAAATTAGTAAACAAAAGCAAAGCAACCAAAAAAAAAAAAAAAAAAAAACAAGCAAAAAAAAGGGATAAAAGCCTAACTTTAAAAAATTGTTCAACTATGTCATTTTACGTAATTGTTTTTCTTTTTCTGTTTTATTATTAATATTTTATTTCAAATTTGAAAGAATATTTTGTGTTTATCCATGTCATAAACTAATTATTGCTATTTATATTATTGTCCACAATAATTATTATTATCTTATTTTTTTTTTTTTTTGTTTGTTATAACTTTTATTCTGTTTGTATTGTTAAAAAGAAAGCAACAAAAATAAGAAAGAAAAAAAATTAAAAACTTCATGTAAAATGAGCAAAATATTGAGAATATATTGAAACACTTTTGTCATGTGAAAATTCTGGTCAAACGAATGCTAAAGGCAATTTAACTGTATTTCATGTTTCAAAAACCTGTATTGGCTAATGGAGTTCCTGTCCTAGACAACGGATCGATCCATAACTAAAACTTATAAACAAAAAAGAATTAATAATCTAGCCGCATTCACAATCCATAACGTAAATTAGCTTACGAGCTGTGCCGTAAATACATATGGAGATATATATATATATATATATATATATAAATATATATATATATAACAAAACGATTATAATTATATTTTTTTTTTGTCAAATGTAATTCTTTAATATTTTGTTAATATTTTTGTATGTAATAAAAAATGAATGAACGATGACAGCTCGTTAAGCTCTTTTGTAAATGATATATATATATATGCATATATATATACATATATATATATATACATATATATATATATATATATATATATATATATATATATATATATATATATATATATATATATATATATATATATATATATATATATATATATATATATATATATTATATATGAATAAATAGATATGTATACATTATTGTACTGTACATATATAAACATTTAATTGTATAACTATAGCGCGTAACCGTAAAAGCAACATTAACATTAACTGACAACAAAAGTTTGCCCAACACAACAAACGCAGAGAATGAAAAAAAAACATAAACAAATAGTTGAAAGTGTAAACAATATTTAAACATAGCTGGAATTTTGATTTCTAACTGTACTGTTTGTAAAATACACACACACACACACAAACACACACACACATACACACATCTATACAGAGACACACAAAGAGATAACAACAAAAATAGCTGTAAGCAAGAAGTTCAATAAAGTTAATGTTAATTTGCAACAAATACCTAAAGATTAACAAATAATATAAACAACAACAATATAAATAGAGAGATGAAACAAAACATAAATGCAAACAAACAAACAAAACAAGTAGAAGAAGAAGAAGAAGATGAGAATAAGAAACGCATTAGTTGGTAATAAATACGTCTTGATCCTATTAAGAACATTTCAAACTTTTTACACCCTATCCAAGTGAAAACAAATATAAACGTAATTGATAAACGAACGATTACCAAGTAAAATGGCAGCCGAAGAGTTAGAGAGCGAGAGAGAGAAAGAGAGTTAAGCAAATTGCGCTAAAGTGGAAAAATTTAGAAAATAAATGAGTGATTATATATAAATACAAACGATATATTCAAGTTGTTGGCGTTTTATTTGTTTCTTTGTTCTTTTCAGCGTCTCTTCAACGAGACATCAAATCTAATTGTATTAAAGTTCCAATTAGCAGCGTCAATTCTAATTGGTCGAGCTGAAGAACCGGTCTTCAATTAGACTGAGCTCTCCTCAACCGTATCGATAGTCATATCTATCGATAACTTGCAGCCCATGCCCAGCGGATGTCCTCGATGTTGAAATGAATCAAAAAACACGCCGGAGTTATTGTGTACAAATCTTTAATGAAGATCGCATTGATTAACCGCAAAAGAAAAACTATTAAGCAACTGAAAGTTTGGGCTGTAAATTAACAAATGAATTAACTAATCCAACTGTAGCGCATGCCTTACGCGTGCAGATGGTTTAAAAATATGCCTAACAACAAGCTGTTCGATAAAAAGAATAAGAACTTAAAAAAATATTTGGGCTTAAAATTAATTAAAAGAAATATATATAATGTAGGCATTTTTTCTATCCTCTCTCACACTCTCCCCCTTTTTCACATTCTGTTGGGAGTGGGAGGTTTAATTGTGTGCACGTGTGTTTGTTTCTGTAAATGTGCTTAACATGAATTCAAATTTGAAATGTGCAACGGATGCGCGAACTGTTCCAAGTTCTGTTGAGAGTTGCTTACATTTAGGCGTGCTCCTGCCGGCCGCACCTGATGCTGTCTCTTGCGGCGCTCGGCCACGCTTAGCTCGGCCGGGTGTGGGCACTGAACTGTTAAGCTTCGAAAGCAACCGAAACGATGTTGTCTTTGTGTCCTTCATGTTCATGTTCATTTGTTGTTATTTTTTCTCTTCATTTTGCTGTTGTTATCGTTTTATCGACTATACTCTGTGGGGATGGGATGGGGGCAGGTCGCCGTGTAGAAGTGAACGGGAGCGAGCCGATCGTTGCGCCTGTTACCGACAATTAATCCCAGCCTGAATAGATATAAATATAAATGTATATATATGCATACATATATGTTATGTATATACATATATACATATGTATATGTATTTAATATATATATATATATTTATATATATGCATTTGACAACAGGCACTCCACTTCCGAGCATCCCCGTCACTGCAGTCGACCCCCGTTCCATAATGCGTTATATGCGATTTTGTTGCCCGTTTGCCATTTGTGGCCACGTTCGTCGACTTAGACCCATGGCGTCCAGCCCTCGTATAGTACGGCCAGATTGTCCGGATTGGTGGCCTCACGTAGCACATAGTCGACCTGTTCAGCAACAGTGGCACGCTGATTGCTATCCGGATCGCGTCCCTCCAATTTCATGCGTATCTTCTTCCATACAGACACGCCATATGCATTGCGCTTCTGCTCGTGCAGATTGGGTGCACCTGAAAGAAACGGCCAAGATTGAGCAAATGAAGCAACGGCGATGATTTCGTACTGCTTACTCTTGTTATGCGTAAATGTTTCATATGGCAGGGAATCGTTTTCGGCTGCATGTTGCAGAAAGTCTTCGATGCCTCTGAAGAAGTCATCCACATCGTGCGTGCCCATTTGCTCGATTTGCTGCAGCTGCTGCTGCCAACTGGCGAGTGTGTCATGCTCCAGCGCATGTCGTTCGCCGGTCAGATCCTTGCGTAGCTCCACCACACGCTGAAAGAAGTTCAGAAGCATACGCTGCGCGTCACGCACATGCCCGCAAAGCAGCTGAACATCGAGCGGCATCAATTTGCCCTGTTCCTCGGTGTCATGGCACAGGTTGCGCGTGTAAATGCGCGGCATCTGCTCCTGATGGCGCTACAACGAACGAATCGTCAGACATTTAATTGGTATGAAGCTGTTGGTGCTTGCTTTACCTGTATATCCTTGAGCATTGTGTAGATGATTCTGTGTCTGGTCTGCTGGTCCGACTCAAGCAGCGACAGCTCCCGCTGCACCTTACACGTGTAGTCCTCAAGCAGACCCTGCACATTCTTTACCCAGCAGTTATCGATGGCACCCTCGGGATCCAGCAGCTGGACAATTGCCTGCTCCACGGCGCTAATGCGCGCATTACTCACCTCCCATTGCTGATAGGCGTGCAGCCACTGGTCCATGTTGTCCAACAGCAGCTTATCTTGCTGTCCGTCAATTCCATCCACCTGCTCGATGCTGCATAGCGCACTGGCACATTTCTTCAGCTCACTGACCACCTCAAGCTGCTTGCTGGTCAGCTTATGCTGCAGCTGCTCGTTGCGCAACAGGCTGTCGATGTGATTGCGATTCCAGTTACTGCGCTGACACTGCAGCTGCTCCAGCTGTGAGGCCAACCGAAGCTGCAGTCGCTCCATGGCCAGCGATTTATCCGATAATATTTGCAAATTCTGGCTGATTGCCTCCGACAACTTCTGTCGGCTAATGACGTGTCCACAGTTCATATTGCTGCCCAGCGCATCTCCGTATGCCCAGTAGTGCGCTGTTGCGATCAGCGTCTGTGTCTCGATCAGCTGATTGATTTGCTCAATTTCGCATTGATGCTGCTGCAGTGTCGCCTCCAATTGCAACGCGGCAAAGAAGCCTTCGCATAGCTGCAGCACATCATCCGTACAATTGCTAATGGCTGGCCTCATCTCCAGGCCGCGTGTACAGCAATTCATGTAGTGGGCATGACAGAGCAATGGCACCACACCCACAATATACGTCATCTGCAGGCGCTGCAAAAAGCTCTGTATGGGCACACACATCAGTCGCTGATCGCAGCTCTTGCTGGCCTCCACCGTCTCCAGCACCAGATCGAAGAAGAATTTTTCAGTCAACGGCTTGCCAACATTGCTAATTATGGCCAGATCCTGCAAACGATATTGTTTAATTAGGGCTTAAAGGGTCGGAACTATAGTAGATAGTCTGTACCACTCCCTAATCCTAACTGTCCTATCGGTCTTCCTATCGTCTTTACATTTCTCTTCTATATTATGTATCGTCTTTTATGTAGCTCCTTTCTGACATCATCTGTGATTCTGCTTCTTTTATAAAAAAAAATCACTCACAATTGTTATATATAAGCATGTTATACCTAATCTTTAGCGTCAACAAAGATAAGTGTTTCAATATTTATTTGCTTCTATTATCTCTGTCTAGTCGTACTCTTTAGTATATACATACATAGTTATAGAATCTGAATCATACTTTTCTTTCTTTCTATCTCTGTCACTTTCAAATCTCTCGATCGCTCTGCTATCTTTCTCTTACTATCTCTGTTCATGCTTAGCATTCTTTGTCTCTCTCTCTCTCTCTTACTACTAAGTTTTCATTCAACTATAAACTGTCTTCATTCATTTATATTTCATTGATTAGCTTTCATTTACTTGCATCTAATAAGTACTTAAGCATCACATAAGCCCGATCTCTTCTTTGTCTTAGCTTACTCACCATGTACTGCTCTGTCGGAGCATCGTCGACATCGTCAATAATCAATTTAATATTGCGCGTAACACGCTCCAAGGCTTTGATAAGCTGCTGAAAGAGTTCGTAGCCGGGCTGCAGGCACTGCATGAACTGATTTTCCAAAGCTCGCGGCATAGCCAAGTCCTGTTTCGGCTCCTGTTGGTTTTGCGATTGTTCCAGATGATGCTCTGATTGCTGCAGCTGCTTAAGCTGCTGTAGCTGCTGCAATGGCATTGATCGACGATAACGTTCGGCCAAAGTTTTGCTGTTTAGCTGTAGCAATGCCTCCACATTATGCTGGTTGGCTGGCAACAGGAACAGACGGAACAAGTTGGCGGACAGATCATGCTCGAAGCTGTGCTGCAACTGAATAAGAATGGACAGCGTCTCGTATAGCTGGGTTAGATTATCGTTGGCCTGGTCTACGGGCTCCGCAACAGTCTGGCACATCGATTGGACCAGCTGAATGTGCTGCAGTTGATGCCGCAACACCTTAATGTCTTGCTCATCCACGGCCGACTGCTCGTAGTTGGAGAACGTACTATTGGCCGTGTCCAGGGTATGAAAGAGCCCCGCATTGAGCTGCGACTGGCTACAGCCGCTTTGCTGTATAGCCGCTAGCAGGGCGTGCGACGGCGTCTGCGACTGCGCCATGGCCTGTTCGTTGGCAAACTGCTGCGTCAACTGATGCAGCTGACAGCTGAGATCCATCTGGACCGCTTCCAAAGTTTGAGCAGTGCTCAGATTGCTGTCCGTGTCGAGCTCTGACATGGAGTTATTACGGCTTCTGCGGCTGTTGCTGTTCTCAGATTTCGCCAAATAGTTTGCATAGCTCTCGTGGAAGCGCACAAAGATATTGTTGCGTTTCCGATGATCCGGATAGTAGGCCATTATGGCCGCATACTGTTGCATGTGCTCCACACACTGCAGGCCCAGATCGTTCAGCCGTTCGAACAGCTCGTCCAGCTGACTGCGTGTATTGTCATAGGTCTCCAGCGTCTGTGGTGGCAAATGGCACTGCACCAGCTCCAACAAAGCCAAATACTCATTGTGCGAGCTGCCGCCCTCCAGCTTAAAGTGAATTAGCCGCATATTGAAGTCGGCTAGATGTTGCTGCTCCAGGCATTGCCTATAGCTCACTAGCCGAGACGCCACCACCTCATAGTCAGGCAGGCGCAAATTGGCTTGGCAAGCCAACGCTTCCGTATGATACAGCTTGGTGGCATATCGCGGCGAGGCCGAATTGAAGCTGTGACTCTCAATGGCCGTGCCCAGTGAATTGATTTCGGCTATCAGGGCGCTGCGCTGGTTCAGCTTCAACAGCTCCTGCTCCGAGCCCAAACGTTGCGTTTCTATCTGCTGCAGTTTCTCAATCTCTCGCATCATGTCCGTTATCTGAGGCAACATATCCAGTCTGCATAACAGATAAGAACCAAGAAGTTAATGGGATGAGAAAGATTAGATTGAGGCATGGTCTATGCTATGTAATAGACTAACAAAGTGTAGGAAGGCTCTAGGACATGACTGTAGCAGACAAACCAAGAAGAGATATAGGTCTTTCTTCCTTGGGAAGAATGTATTCTTGAAAAATTAGAAAAATTTAAGGAATGAACTTTTTTCCTTGTATAGATTGTAACTGGAAGACAAACCAAAAAGAATTTTAGTTCAGTTTTGGTCTAAATTGTAAAGTTTCATGATAAGGGACTTTCTTCCTTGCGTAAGCTTTACATGCCAAACATTTCCTTAAAAGATATGAATTAGATTTCAGCCTAGGTTAAGGAACCAATGGCTTTTAGAGCTGTGTACCAACTCGTTAACTCACTTGTACTTGGCCCAAAACTTTTGGCATTGCTTCAGCTTGCCCACATAGTGTCGTCGCTTGGCATCCCAGTCGTAGAGCTTGTTCTTGCCCTTGTCCTTCTTGTGGAACTTCAGCTCATTGGTGGCGTCGGCACAGGCCGACGGTTTCGCATTGATGGCCCGTCGCAGAGCCGACGCATCATCGTTAACTGTCCAATCGACCAGCGGATCGTAGACAAAGGCCTCTAGCAGGGTGAGCAGAGTTTCGCGCTCCTTACGCATCACCTTCAGCACGTACTCGCAGCCCAGACGGTAGGCACCCTAGGAAAACAACAACAACGACAACAAAAGAAATGGATTATCAAATATGGTATCATGATCATAAATCGATACGATTCACAGATAGACTCGTAAATAAAGTCACACGAATCGCATTTATCGCGGCGCATATCTAAAAAAAAGGCATCGTAAAATAACAAAACATTTTTATATAGACTGCTACAACGGCTGATTATACGATAAACTAGATATACATATATAAATTCATATATATATATATACAAATATTTATATATAAATAAATTACATATCTGATATGACGATTGCTGATTGGAACATTTGCATGATTTTAACTTTGAAATTGTGCGTAATTTGTGGCTTGTTTGATCGCTCCACATTTGATGGCGCACCATAAATAGTTGATCTGATTATTACTCATGCGACGCATTTTTCTCATAGTTTAGTTAGTTTGTGCAGCTGATAAATCGCAAGCAAATTGTTTACATTGTTTGTTCTCTGTTTTTTTTTTTTTTTTTGATTTCTCTGTCAAGTTACAAGCCACTTAATCCAGCTGGTAAATAGTTTGGCCGGGCAAGCACAAGCAAACGCTGCCAATCATTGGGTAAATAGTTTTTGTTGTTCGATTGGCTGACATTGGATTAGCATGAGGATAAATAAATAACATGAACTTTAACATGCGGCTAGCCTCAATTATGCCATTCCAAAATGTAACTAAATCAATAAACCACTTATCAATCACTTGATACATTAATAGATCTAAGCTCTGCGGCTCACCTAGGGTTAATTTGTGAAGTGCTAAAAATACGATAGATACGATAGAACGATACGATAGAAATGTGTCAGCCACATTAGATAGTCAATAATCACACTCACACAAGACCGGCCCAATGATCCATCGCGTCGACTATGCTGCATGCCCTACACGAATGGTAGTGGCGAATCGACATTGTTTCGGTGTAGGGCAACAGCAACTGTGGTCGAGCTGTGTGAACGGATTGCGTTTCTCACGCTGGATCAGGTCGCGTTATCAGTTGGCGCTGTGGATAATAGCGAACCGAAACGTAAACAAACGACGCCCACGAAACGCGGTGGCTAAACGGCAAAGTCCTTGCCCCATGTGGAGCGGCTGGCTGGCAGATTGCTAAAAACTGGCGCTCAGTGCGTTTCGTGGCCGCGCTTCATGTTGACAGATCTGATTTTCGACAGCTGCTCACGATAATTGTGCGTGTGTGTGAGATTGTGTGTGGGAGATTCCCGAATCGTCGTGTGGGTCGAGCGGGTGCCATGGAGAGTCAGGAGTACGCTTGGCTAAACCCCAGCAACAACAACAGCCTTTTCGCAACAACAAATGGAGCCAACGAACTGGAGGATGCCCTAGTGGATATGACAACTGCTGCTGCTACCATTGAACAGCAGCTGCCGCCACGCATTGGCGTCGGCCTATTGCTCTGGCTGATCGTCAATGGGTTCATCTTTGTGTTTATACTGGCCGGCAATGCGCTCACAATTGTGGCCGTGCGCACCTGTCGCAATCTACGCTCGGTTATATCGAATCTATTCATCCTATCACTGGCCATATCCGATTTCATTGTGGGCGTCGCTCTGCCCTATCATGTGGTTTTCTACATGGGCAACGGCCTCGATCTGGGCAGACTGCGCGGTTTCTGCTTGTTTCGTTTCTTTCTCTTCATCTGCGCCTGCTGCGTCTCCATACTGACGCTCATCTCAATTGCCGTCGATCGTTATATTGCGGTCATGTATGCTCTGCACTACAGACGGTAAGCCAACAGATCAACTAAGCTTTCAGCTTTCGGTTAGATCTACATATATCTGCAGATCGTTGTCTAAATATATTTAGTCTTTTTACGTTAACTAGAAAATAGTCGTCCTATATTAGAAACCAATTTCCCTTGTCATTAGCTGCTAGAACACATACAGGTCACAGTTCAATTGGCATCTCATTGACTTTGCCTCGTGTAATTCGTTATTTTGAATATTATTATCTGACCCAGCTGGGTAAATGGTAGCTGCTATCGCTTAGTTAACTATTACCTATTACAATTGAAACTTTATTTCTTTGCCGATTGTATTTATAATCCCTAATATCCGAATCTTATCTTTATAACGTGTTTTGGGTTATTTTCACTTGAGGCCAACGTCTACAATCAATAAATGAATATATTGCACTCATATAAACGTAGTGATGATAGTGATGATTCGATACTTATTGCCACTTCCGAAGCTTTCGACCTTGCCCAGCTCTTCGTGTTGCATATTTCTATGTCCATCTAATCACAATCTTTTGTTCAATTATGCTAGCTATATGACGCGTCGCGTTGCCTACATGATCATCACACTGAACTGGTGTGTGGGCGCTCTGGTGGCACTGATACCCATATTCTGGAACAAGTGGTCGGCGGCGCAGGGTTGTGAATTTGATGAGGTGCTGCTGCCATGGTATGTGGCTGGGATTATAACGCCCGGATTTGTTATCATCTGGATATGCATGCTCGTCTTCTACTGGCGCATTATGCGCGAGGCATCGAAACAGGCGCAACGATTGCGTCAATCTGTCGTCTACAATACGCACAGCAGCCACAGCATGCTACATCCGGACTGGAAGAGTGTCCAGATTGTGGTGTTTATCATGGGCTGCTTTACGCTGTGCTGGCTGCCGTATTTCTGTGTGGCAATTGCCCAACTGTTTCGCGTCTGTCGCAGCAACTCGATGATCTATAAGACAGCCTTCTCGCTGGCCATGGCCAACTCGGCGCTCAATCCCATCATCTACTCATGGAAGAATGCGGGCTTTCGGCGTGCGTTTGCCAAGACGCTCTGCTGCAAGTCCGCCAGCTGCTGTCGCATCGATGCCGATCTGGAGCTAAATTTGCCCTCGGATAGCGTCAAGCAGCGCATCGATAGCAACAGCAGCAACGGCTACACAGCCGCCAAGGAATGTAAGCCCACAGAAAAACTCTCAACTCAGTGCCAGGGCGCGCAATAAATACAAAAACAGACGTAGAACAAAAGAATAAATAGCTTTAATGAGAGTGGGGGGGGGGGGGAGGGGGAGGTGGAGTGACTAAGGTAACTTGAGAGATCTCACTTGATAAATGAATTGAGATTTCACAGAAGAGATTCGCGTCGAATGGACAGCCATAGGGTATAGAGAATGAGGAAACTGATTAATGAATTTAGTTTTAAAGGTTTGAATGTTGCATGATACAAACTAGAGGAAAGCATGAACTCTGATTCACATAAGAATCACATTAACATATTTAACATAAAAGTTTTCAAATTCAAAGTTTTCAATTCAATGATAAAACTAAGCCAATTTTAACTGGCAACGATTGTTATCATTAGACTTCGGTATAAGTTGAAAGCAAGTTAGGGAAATTCGAAACCCAATGCGAAGCGCCTCTAATTCGAGCTCCGAAAACTTGAGAACGCAAGTAATAGAAGAACTTTAACAAATATTTCAGCGAAAAGTCGACTCATCAATTTTCATGGGATAAAAATGTGAAACACGATTATTCAAGAGGAATGCGATACAAGAACAAGACGAAAGGTAATACACAGATCAAAATTGCTAATATGCTCAATGTCTAAGGCCGTAAGAGCTTTAGCTTCTAAGCGGTTAAGTCCCTTAGGAGTAGAAGCCCTAAGAAGCTAAGGAGCTCAGGAGCGCAAGATGATGAAGATAAGAGCCTAAGGCATATAAAATACAGATGGGCACATAAGGCTAACAGTCTTAGCGACCCTCTACTGTGGATCTTAAGATGCTAGAGCATGGTTAAAACTAAAAGAAAACAAACTCCATTAACATATGTGAACACTGCACTTACCTCGATGCCCGTAATGCCCAAGGCATGAACCATATTCTGTGTTAGCCGGAAGGGCACACGCTCGGGTATGCGCAAAGTGCGGCCCTTCTCAAAGCAGACATTATAATCGATGTGGACGATATCGCCGCTGCTCAGGTTGATTAGCACATTGTCCAAATGGCGATCGCCAAGGCCAATTACATAGCCAATGACAGACATGACGGCCATGCAGCTGGTGTAGCGACGCACCGACTGATGCCACTCGGCGGCGTTGCCCGCATGGCACCATAGTTCGCGGGCAAGCAAATCCGATGGCGTCTCCTGCTGCAGTTCGGTAAGAACTTGTCGCAGCGCGGACAATGGCCACTGGCGGCGCGGATCAGTGACGAGCATGTTGTGCTTGGCCAGCAATGGCGATAGCTTGTTGTAGTATAGATCGGTGAGGCGGCGCGATGTGGCGGCTGTTGCCGGCTGCGGCTGCCGTTGCTGCCATTTCTTGTATAGAGCAAATAGAGGCGTCACACCATCCACCCAGCTGATCAGACCCGACTGGGGACCCAGCGGTATGACAGAGTAGTGATGCGCACGATAGCAGCTGTGCGGCGTATCATTTTTGCTGGCCATAATGGCATTCGATATGGACAGAAACTGCATGATGCGCTCATCCAGATGCAGATCCTCTAGGCCCTTGAAGAGGAACGTATACTTCTGCCCATTGCTGCCATAGAATGCGACCTTTTTGGGCTTCGTCTTGGTGGGCAGAATGCACACGGAACTCTCCACGCTCTCAATGTGCACCGGCTGTCGTTCGTCGTGCGCGTCCAGGCCCGGCATCGATATGCGCATGCGTCCAATTTCGCACAGCACTGGACTGATTGTCTGCATTTTGAGTGTGTTGCTCGTACCGCGCAGCATATTTGATTGCAGCACATGATAGAGCTGCTTCAGCTTGTCCCATGCCTCCGGATACGGTCGATGACGTAGGGCCTCCAATGTGCTAGCAATGGGCGCATCGAAGCGCCGCTTAAAGCTACGCTCATAGCTGGTCTCCGCCTCGCGTGCAGTAAACGCCATCAGCGCCTCCATATCGTTGAGCAACTGCGGCCGCCAGCTATTGAAGCGATTCTGTTTGCCCTCATGATCGTCGGGCTTGAACTCGCTGGCCAATCCGTTGACACGGCCCACATAGCTGTTGTAGATGTGCGCCAGCGAGTGTATCCAATATTCATCCCAGAGCAGGCAGACGCGTCGCAGCTCCTTCACCAGCAGCTGGACATGCTGCACCACCTCGGGTGATTGTTTGGTCAGGGCGCTCAACAGTATGGCATAGCTCTTGCTGCCCGTTCCTTTGCCAGGGCTGCAACCGTTAATGGGCGTGGCCTGCAGCTCACGATTGGCGCCCACAACGGCGGGAAAGGTGACCAGCTGCGGCCGACTCTCGGCTAGGCGGCAGAGCAGTGCACAAACGCTCTTCCTAACATACGGCTCATGATGATTGAGCCGACTGAAGAGCTGCGGTATAATGACTTTCCATGGCCCAATCGGTGTCGTCTTTAGGCCCTGCTCAAGCACATCCTGCAATCCGCTGGCATGCTTCACAATTAAGCGCAGCAAACGCAGCGTTGTCGTCACCATGTTGCTATCGTCCACATGGAAACGTTGCTGTGACGGCTGCACCACACTATCCTGGCCGGCGCCTGCCTTCAAGCTGAGATAATGGAAATAGGAACGTGCCGCCTCCTTGTAGTAGTCAAAGGTATTGGCAATGGCTCGACGCCAAATGCGCACAATCGACTCCAGCACACTGGCTGGCTTGTTTGCCAGCACGCTAAGTCGTCGCAGTCGCACCTCGCACTGTGCATCCGTTTGCAGTTCATCCTCTTCGCAATTGTTGCCCGGCTGCGGTTCCATGCGCAGCGTCTGCAACAACTCCTGCAGCGTCTCACCATCCAGGGACAGCTGACCGCCTAGCGATTCGCCAATGGCATTAACATCCGCCTGGCTGAGCACGGTGCCGCTGTCGACGATTTTCTTGCCCCATCGATAGCACCAATTGCCATACGCAATGAGCGCCTCCTCATTGTTCGGTCGCTGCTGCAGGCTGGCATTGATCAGACGCGCCACCAATCGTTCGCCATGCGGCAACGTCGACGGCTGTGCCGAGCAGCGCGTCAATGGACACTCCGGTAGTTGATCCAGCAGCTGTTGCATGTGTGCAGACATGTTGGTGGTCAGACCATTGCAGCTGCGCGCAGTTATCCAGTCCGAGAGCGTAAGCAACAGCTCGGCTCCAATATTGGAGGCCAGTTCCGGCTGCAGCGGCTGCTTCTGTATGGCCAAACAGAGTGTCGTGCAGACATTGATGGCAGTCAATTCACTGCCCTGCAACTGTTGCTGATGATGTTGATGTTGCTGGTGATATTGCTGTTGCTGGAGATGCAGGCACTTGGCCAACTCGGTGTAGCCACGCAGCAATTGCGTATTGTTCGTATCGAGCGAGTTAGTGAGCAGCTGACCAGCAATGTCCGTCAGTGGCTGGCCAAAGAACAGCTCCAGCATGGCCTGGCAGGTGGTTTGATTGCCCTCCTCGCGTGCCACCATTGCCGTGTCCAGATACAAATCGCCCAATTTATCGATATTGCACTGATTGCGCAGCAGCTGTGTCCAGGCCACGCAACGCAAAAACAAGCTGCTGCTGAGCCTGCCAATATTGTGCTGATGATGATGGTGTTGGTGGTGAAGCTGTTGCTGTTGCTGCTCCAGCTGGCCATAGTTATCAATTGGCAGCAGCAACAGCTGCTTTTGCTGCTGCTGCTGCTGCTGCTCCTCGCTGCTGCTCAGTTTCTGGGCAATGTGCTTGAGCAGCGTGAGATGCTGCCAATGCTGCTGGTCACAGCTGTAGTTGAGCAAGAATTCGCGCCAGTTCATGTCCAGCAGCTGCTGCGCTGGTCTGCCTAGCTCGAATGGCTTGTGTTCGTCCACTGATTGATATTGCTGCAGCACAATGTTCTCAAGTTTCTCGAGCATATAGCCGGCAGAGAAGCTGGCATGTGGCTCGTTGCTGTTGGGCCAAATGCTGAGCTTGTGCAGCGCTGCATTCAATTCGTCCGATGTGGCTTCGCTTTTGGCCAACAGCTGCTCCAGCACACTTAGCTGTACGATGCTCTTCTGCAGAAAAGGATTCAGCTGGATATTGTCGCCGGAGTGCTTTAACTGCGCCTTCAGCTCCACAATCTGCGTCCATTGCCCTGTGCTGTGCAAGCACTCGAACAGCTGCGCCTGCACAAATTGACGCGTATGCGTCTCCAACTCTGTATGCGACTCCTCCTCGGTCAGCACGACTCTGTAGCCGGCCAGTGCCAGCTCTGTGCGTCCGGCTGCCTGCTCTGCCGCAAACTGTAGCCACTTGTAGCATTTGCTACTCTTCGAGCGTGCCCACACGTGCAGGCCGCGCAGCGAGTCCGATTCCTGGCAGTTGAGAAAGGCCCAGGCCAAATAGACAATTGCTTGGCTGTATACGCAATCCTGTGTCTTTTGTGTGAGCAGGATTTGCTTTGAATAGAGACGGTAATAAGCATAAATTCAAAATTATTTTACAAAAGCACTGAACCTACTTGAGCATAGCGTATGACCAGTTCCGGCTGATGGCTGTGCATGGCAATGATCACGACGCCGTTGCGTATGCGATTGAACCACGACTGGCACGTGGGATTGTTGAGGCGAAAGAAGGCACTGACTGGCTTCTCGGGCGCGCGCAATGCAAATGCACTGCCCTCGGCCGCATTGTAGATCAGCTTCTCAAGCGCATCCAGAAAGCCAAGCAGCATGCTCAGATTTGCGCGCGTATTGGACAACTGTTGGAGCGAGAGCTCGTCGAAGGCTCGACGTTCGCTGTCCTTGGCACAGCCGCTTAGCAGTCGTGCATAGCGCGTCACAATGGCCTCGAACGCCAGGAACGTGTCTTGCGGCTTGCCCAGCGTGGTGCGCAGCTTCTGATCGACACAGTAGCGCGCCGCCTCAAACTGCAGCCAGGCGGTGGCCAGACGCTGACAGCGACGTGTGCACTGCGACAACTTCTCCTGCCGTTCGTCCAGCTGCGTCACCTGGCAGCTGCGCATAAACATCGTGCGCAAGTACTCGCCGAACGGCTGCTCTTCCGGCGTCTGCAGGCGCTCCACGAAATCCCGAAAGACATTGTCGCGTATGGCGCTGCATTGGCTGAGACGCTGCTGCCAAACGCAAATGTGATTGCTACCAATGCCGGAAGGGACGCGTCTTGAAATGATCAAACTGAGCGGCAGCTGAGCATAGATCTGCGCATAGGCCTCATGGGCGCTGCTCAAGAGTGATTGCAGCTGCTGCAGCGCCGTCTCCCGATACAATTGCAAGAGCTCAAGGCTCAGATTCGATGCGCCATAGCCGAGCACAGCTTGCATGCAAAGCGCACTCTCCACTGGCGCATATTTGGCCGACGTGTTGGCAACGGTCTCGCAAATGGTCATGAAGTCCGCATGCTGCAGCAGCACGCTCGAGCGTGAACTACACTCTGTCAGTAAAGATTTTGTCCAACCGAGTAGTTGCTTAAGATTGACAGGCGCCAGATGCGCGCCGTGCACCAAACAGTGTGCCAAAAACTTCAGTATGTGGCCAAAACTGTGAGCCGTCGGCGATTGACAGTTGCCCGGTTGCTGCACATTCTTGTCGATGTCGCTATCGCGCAGCAGCCTCGAATTGTTGCGGAAATTGTGATTGGCCTGACAGTGTACCACAAGCAGACCGAGTATGGCATTATGGGTGGTTGGATACTTCGACCATATGTTAAGCTCGCCGGCACGACAGTTGATTATCAAGAGCTCCAGTATGGATGGCTTGCAGGCATACATGCCAATGATTGAGGATGTTTGTTTGGCCAATGCCGCCAGTGCGGCCAAATGAAAGATGAGCAAAACGTTCGCTTCGCTGCAATCGGGCTCGGCCTGTGCCAGCTGTAATATGCACTTGTCAATGTCCTGCACGAGCTGCTTGTATGCCTGCTGCAATATGGGCACATTCTTAATTAGCAACGTCTCCTGGCAGGTGCGCAACAGCAGTCTGTGGGCTTTCGTCTCGTTCTGTAGTCGTATGCTTGCCAAATATGTATGCTGTGCAGCATCAACAGAATCCGACTGAAAGATTAGTTGGACCAGGCTGGCGGGCAAACGAGCGCGCAACTTTCGTACCGAGCACAACAACAAATACAGGCAACTCAGCTGTTGAGGCTCTGGCAATTTGGATATATGTTTGAACTGCATATGGAGTAGGTTATCGAGAGTCGCAGCATCCGGATTGTTGTAGCCATTGAGCAAGCAAATGCAGAACAGCTCGTTGATATTTATCAGAGCATCGTTGCAAATATCCTCCAGGTTCTCGAGCATGGCGGGCAGCACTTTGGTTATATGCATAAGTGCTAGCGCAACAATCGATTCGCACATAATTTGCATACGAGTAAGGCATTTGAGCAGCGTATTGAAGGCGCCAACAAAATCGCCAATCCGTTCGCCCGGTTGCTCTGATTTGTCCGAAATGTCCTCAATGAACTGGGTTAACAATCCATAGCTAAAGTCCAATTGTTTGCTAAAGTACGGCGTCAGCTGTTCCAGCACGTAGGCGCAATGTATTTTCACTTCCTTGGGCTGGCCAATCTCCAGCTGCCAGCCAATGATGATGTCCACCACATCGGTAAAATGGCACTCGAAAGCATCGCGATAATTGTGAGAAAATTGCACAATGCACGTACTTATGCCCATGAAGACGTCGGGACTCTCGGCTCCCTCCAGAAAGTCTTTCAACATGATCATTATCTTTTCCGAAAAGATGTGCAGTTCGCATTTAGTGTCGCAGCTAAAATAAGGTGAGCTTACGGATTACAGTTCATGTGAACATCATAAAATGGCACTGACCTTAGCGTTGTCTGTAGCGCAACAATCAAGTATTTTTGCATGCGTTTATGTACTCTAAAGTTCTTCACAATGAACTCCTCATACATGGGATATGACATGCGATTGATATAACCAATCACTCCAAGAGTTTTACTGCACTCGTTCAGCACCAGGGGCGAGCATTGCTTAAACAGCGACTGCATTCCGTCCAAAACAACGTCAAAAGATCGAGTCAAGTATCCAACGTTAATTGGAGTTCGTACGGCCATATCCAATTTGGTGCACAGTTCGAGAGCAACCGCTGGGCTCGATTCATTGTGCAGGCGGCGCATGATCTTCGACATACGCAGGTCATCGTTGCCCATTTTCGCATCGCCTCGATCATTGGATGTGTATTGCACTAGGAATATAAGAACCAAATGCAAACAGTTGGGCGACCAGATGATCTATCACTTACTCTTGCATTGATGCACTTTACGCGAAATGCCCTTTGTCATATCATTGTTTATATTACGCAGCACTGGATTAGCGTTAGCGGACGACGCTGGCATATCGTGTGCTTCTGGCCACAACGTATTTTCATTTGTATTATTAATGTTGTTCTTGTTGCTATTATTAATATTATTGTTGTTGTTGTGCTTGTTGTTGTTGTGGATGCTGCTCCCAAAGTGTTTGTTGCCGCTCCTATTGCTGCTCTTGTGGCTAGAAACATCGGCTAGTATCGATGCATCCTCGTTGGCATTGTTGCAATTGCCCAGCGGTAAAACGGCGCTTTTCATTGAAAGACCACCACGACTGGTGATCATATATGTATATTAAGTTTGCGCCACCGAATTGTTTTTGTTGTTTTGGCTTTCACGTTCAGTCATAGAGATGTCAAACACTGAGAAGTGGTGTGGCCACCCTTTTCGATAGACTTAAAACGATGTTCAATCAACAACTATCGATACTATTCATAGTCGATAGTGCATTTTTGGTAGCACTGCGTAAGCAAAGATCGCGGTTACTTTTTAAATATTTATGCAAGTATTTAAATTAAAAAAACTAAATTTCGCATAAGAGCATAACTTTTAAAGAAATTAAGTTTGAATGTATCTTAATTCTAAATTTTAAGTTTTTTATTAAAATAAAATATTAAATACATTATAAGACATTTTTCAATATATAATTAATATTTGCATTGTCAATTTTTCATTTTTCCAATCAAATGTTGTGTATAGGCTGCCACAAGGTTTGCCATTTCCGCATACACTTGATAGGGATGCCTGGGCAATGATGCAGCCTGACAATTTGTCCACTGAGCTTCCAACAGTGGAACAGGCTGAAAATCCAGAGCCTCCATCGGTGGGGGTGGCGGTGGCGGTTCATGCTCGACCAGCGAAAGGCAAATGTCCCCGACTTGCAACTGCTGGCACTTTAGCTCGTAAAGATCAAAGGACAGTTGCGGATTGCAGGATGCCCAACCCTGGCCATAGACAAATAAAGGATGAGGCGACGCCACCTCCATATTGACCTGAAAAGGAGCATCATCAGCAAAGAAATGAGATCCAATCAATTCGAGCTGTCCAATGTGTGCCAACCTTCAAATGCTGCATATCATAGCTAAACGTTATGGTATTCATATGCGCTGAGCTCCTATCTATTTTGACCACCGTCGCCTCCTTGAGATCAAATTGCTGACTACGCAACGCCGACTGAATGAAATCCTCGGTGCGTATGTCCTCCACGCGACGCAACACGCCCGTCGATAGCTCGATGTAGGTGCCTCTTCTGAAGCAGGCGCTCGACACAATATCTTGAGGTCTGCAATTGATTTGAATCGTGATTATTTCAACAAACATTCGTTAATCTTTTGTCACTTGGTGTGCGAACATTTTGTTGTACGGATGCTGCATGGTTTCCTCCCTTGAAACAACCTGCTCGCTGCACTTGCAATTGAAGACTGTGCCGTTTGTTCTCAGTTGTCTGTTGTATGTTCGATTCATTCAATTGAATGTGGTGCTTTCCATGGGCTTTCCAGGAATGTCACCCACTTCATTTGCGTTGTTTACCTGCGCACAGTGCCAGGTAGATCAGGCACCGCCCGTGGTGCCACTACCTAGGTTTCTACCTAACAGCCATTGTGTTGCTGCTTGAGCTGTTGCGCCAGGCGCCTTGCACCGCACACCCTAGAAGCGCAACAAAACGGCCAGCGAATACAATTGCTCTTTAACTGGCATACATACATCGTATACATATTTTCTTTTATTTGATTTTGCGTTTTCGTTTTGACGTTGAGGATTTGATTTGTGTGACGCGCTTGCCGCGCTTGCCAAAGCTCGGCGGCCACTGGAAGTCCATGGCGTAGAGATAGTAGCGTACATAGAAGTAGATCACGCCCAGCGCACAGTACACGGAGGTGAGCAGCAGCGGCATGAATGGCAGCAACAAGTGCAGGCCCAATAGCCGGCTGATTATATGCTCATAGATTGGAATGGCTATGAAGCCCAGGAAGTAGATCCATTCGAGCACATGGAAGTTCGGCTTGCTTTTGTACACACGCTCCAGCTGGCCGTACATCATGGCCACATAGGACATGTACAGCGAGTAGCGCGGCACGAGCAAATCCACCTCGAAGAGCAGCGGAAACAGCGAATAGTAACCGGCGATGGCCAAGATATACGCGAATTTGGCATCTCGATGATCCAGCACGGCCAGCAGACTGTGTGTTAGATAATGTTTTAATGGAGTCTAGGGTCTGGCCAGCTTAGGGGCAGCATCACTCACCACAATGGCAACAGGCACATGAGTATAGCCTTCTCGTGTACGTGCCAGCCAAACATATAGGAGGAACAGGCGCAGAGGACAACGGCACGCATGAACACCATCTTGGCTTGCCTGGCAATTGTGAGTCATTAGTCAGATTAGCGTATGCAATAGAAACGGTGGACTTGCTTACTCTTTGGTGGGCGTGAGGAAGAGCTTCAGCAGAATGGGCAGCATAAAGAGTACAGTAAGTGCGAACGTAATGGACGGTGTTATCGTAGGCAGCACTATGTGCTGCACCTCCTGCACCAGCCCAGAGGTGGTGGAGGGAGCATCAGCATCGCGATTTCTTTTCAGGACGCCAACAGCCAACTTATCGGCTGCATTGTAGAGTGCCCAAATGTTGGGCGCCCAGTAGGCGTGTGTGAGGCCGCGCTTGAAGGGAAACAGCCGTGACATCAGCTGCGGCAACTGTTGCCAGAAGGGACCGAAGGACAGTACAAACGGTGCCAATCCCGCAGCGAGCAACTTAATCGTATTCTGCACAAACTTTCCTTCGCCCAGGCAATAAAACTTGAGCAGATAGACGGCAAAGGCGGGCGCCATATATAGGAATATATGCTTGAAGTTCAAGAGCACGGCAAATGCAAAGGCACTCCACAAGTACCGTTGCTTCAGCAGTGCAGTTATGCTCAGGAACAGTATGCCAAATAGGAATCCATTGTATTGAAAATGAATGTGATCCACAAAGATGAGGCCCACATTCAAGAGGAGCAGCATGCAGCCAGCAATGTGCTTCTGCGTGGATTGTATGACGCCAAGGGCGGCCAGACAACTGTGTACGCCTAGCACATAGATCAGATCCACAACAATAATTGAAATGCGCTGAAAATACACCGTCTCCTCGGAGGCATAGTTTAAGTTTTGTACCACAAGCATTTTGGGATCAACATATTTGGCCACTTGTGAGAGCAGCCACTCAAAGTAGGCAAAAAAGGGCGGATAGTCCAGTGTCCATTTACTCGTTGCATCCAAATACCATCGATTCAATGGCAGACTGTGCGTAATGGCCAACCAATTGCGATGTACTTCAAAATCAGTTGAATAGCTGCAAAGAAATTGAATTGCTGTGAGAAATTCTTAGTCGAACCATTTGCCGGCCGGCAATTCTCTAATTAACATATTACTCACTAGGCGGGCAGTAGTAACACTTTAAGTGCAGAGCTGATGCTCACCAATTGCCAAAAGTAGCCACTCATATTGTTGTTATTGACGTTGCCATCAGCTGGCGAAACATTTAAAAAACTTTTCTAGTTTTTTAGTTTTTTAACACGCACGTTAACGTTGCGAGTGATGGCATTCCTTATCTTTATCTTTTTAAACATCGCCTGCTTGATAGCTTATCGATATTTGGTATTATTTTAAGGTTACCCCATGTTTTGGTTATTTTTAGGCGTCATTTTGAAAGATCGAATTTAAATCGGTTTGTTTATATCGAGTTGTCCGTGCACGTGCACGTATTTTTTAAGAAAATGGGAGATATTTGTGAAGTTTTGTTTATAAGTACTCTGAACAATGAACGGGCATCCTGCTACGTACAAGATCTACGCACCGGAGCCGATCTGATGCGCTACAAGGGCGGTGGCGCAATGCAGCCGCACAGCCTCCAAATGCTCGACAAACACTTTTTGATTGCAGGCAACAACACCAAGCCTTTGTTGCATGTGTGGCCCATCAATGGGCAGGAGCAGATGTCTGGCATACGCTATGTGGTGCCCGGCAAGGTAAATGCATTGGCCATCTCGCCAGACAGTGTATTTCTGGTCGCTGCCATACAGGAAACCATCTATGTGTGGCACCTCAATTCTGGACAATTGCTCAATACGCTGTCCAAGCATTTTCAGCCCATCAATTGCATTCGATTTACTGACAACGGCGAGCATTTCGCCACCGGCGGCAAGGATGGCGCTGTGCTTGTGTGGAATCTAACATGTGCCGTTACTCCGTTCGGTGACGGCGACAGCGAGCAGAACGGTCCGCTTTACAAGTTCAATGATCATGGATTGGCTGTGACCGATGTGTTCATTGGACTTGGTGGCATTCGTGCCTTTATGTACACCGTCTCCATAGATCGCTGCTGCAAGATCTACGATCTAACTGATGGCGCATTACTATTGAACGTTGTATTTGCCGTCTCCTTGCACAGCGTGATTGTCAACAAGCTGGAGACGAGCGTCTATGTGGGCACCGGTGACGGTCAGGTGTATGTATTCTACATGGATAAAGTGCCTCGCATGAAGGTGAATACCATAATAATATTGAAAGCTATTTCTTTTTGAGTTTCCTATTAACTTCTGTCTGTCATCCACAGGAATACCATCTCGAGGAGGAGCAGAGCCAGGAATTTGTTGGCCACACAGCTGGCACAGCCGTCACCTGTTTGGCTCTGTCTGTGAATGCTCAACAGCTGATCGCTGGTGGCGAGGACAAGCAGGTGTGCGTCTGGGATGTGGCCAGTCGTCAGCTGCTGAAGATCATATCCCAGCCAGGCGCCATTACCAATTTGCATTTGCGCCTTATAAGCATGTCCCGCTTCAATCCGGGTCTCAAGCAGCAAAAATCGTTTGCCGACAATCTAAAACGCATGATCAATTCCGAGGACAATAATGATACCATTGAACTGCTCGTCACAGATGAGTATTCAAAAGCACCCGAGATTCCAAAGCCAAACTTTACCAACAGCAACGTTGGTAACCCAGACGACTATGTCAACTTTCCAGATAACTACGAGCAGGTTGCCATGAGTGAACCAGATGATGAAGAAGATTCAGCTAATTCAGATGAGCCAATGTCCGACGTTGGTTCCAGTCCTCTCCACGCGGAACTCGCAGAACAGCGTGTGGATAAGAAGCTCAAAAAGGAGACTAAGCATCTAAAGGAGTCATTGTTAGCTCCCCGTGCACTTAAAAATGAACTGATTAATCAAAACAAAAAACCACGCAAAAATAAATAAATTCATACGACTTCGATTAACAATTATATTTTAATGTTTTGTTTTTTTTCTTTTTGTATAAACGATAAATGTTTTGTAGAAACAAATTGCTGTCACGAGCAAAGAAACAAAATTGTGGATTTAGTTGATATTTGCGCTGGGTAGATTTGCATTACCCGCCTGTCCCTCCATGTCATCATCCTTGTCTTCGTCATCATCCTCGCTCTGCTCCTCAGAAGCATTGTCTTTTTCCTGCGCTAACTGGCGTCGTATTTCGCGATTCGAGTCGAGCAGCTCACGTAGCTGGGACAAAATGTCGTCGGTACGTTGCTCCACGGCATCCAAGGCACAACTCAGAGCGTCCAGGCTCTGGTTGACATCCTCCATCTCTGCAAGACGCAATACCAATTGGACAAGAAAAAAACACACATGTATGAATATTTAAATATATTATTTTTATATATATGTATGTATCTTACCTTGTAGATCGGCCTCCTGGACATTTGTGTTGCCCGAGTCGCCGGAGGACGTCGGATCGTGATTGTTTCTCGGAGCCATCGTTGTTATTGCTGCTAAAACAAGGCGTCAGCTGACTTTTGCTTAATTGAATAGTCAAGCATAGGCGTACGCATAACTACGACCAAAAGGGATCTATTTTGTTTCATTTGTTTAATTTTGTAAAAAAAAAACCATACAACAATGTTTGTCGAAATATTGAAATTTCGTTAGTTTTCCGAAACAAAATAAAAGTTAATACAGCATTGACGAATCCCTGTCTAACGTTAACTACGCCTATGCTTGGCGATGACTTTAATTTCGATACACTTATCGATGAATTTTTCGAATTTAAGCAGCTGATAGCTTGCAGATGCAACACTTCAGCCTACGTTTTACAGCACTGACAATCAGTCAGTCAGTCAGCCGGCTATAATAACAATAAAAAAACACGCATTCTGGGAACTGTTGCATAAAATTCAGATTGTACCCTTTTACCTGCTACAAGTAAGTCGTCGTCGCGGCGTAAAAATACATGTGCGCATTGTTATTGAACGGCTCATATTTATGGCCACAACACACATACCAATTGCCAGCAATAGCAAACAAAAATTTGTGTGTTTGCTTTTGGTGTACGTGCTCAGCCAAATGGAGAGAGGGCTAAGATAATATACATAATTAAATACGCCATAATAATATACGCCTATAAATCAAAGATCCATTAAGGGCACTTGCTAATTAGATTTTTGCTTATTTTTTATTTTAAAAGTTTTAAATTACAAAAAAATTTGTATCACAATTAGTATTATTTTATTTTGTCCATTACATTTTAAATAGTATAATTGTTGTTGTTGTTGATGTTGTAGAGCCCAATTGTTGCTTGCTATTACTATGTGGCTATGTTACATGTCACATTTGTATGTCGTTGGGGGCCCAGAGCAGTGCTCAATGCGCACGATTCGGAATGCCTGCAAAAGGATGGAAAATGGAAGAGTTGGCTAAAGGATGTACAGGCATGCGCTATGACCACTTACGTCGTCGACAGTGGTATCCGGTCTGACACTTGCATTCCTTGTTGCCCCGGCAGCTGCCATTGCTGCACTTGCAGGTGGAACGCTGTTTTCGTCCAATTTCGCAATGATCGCCGCGCAAGCCGTTTGGACAGCGACACAGATTGTTGCCAATGCAGCGACCACCATTTTTACAGGGTATTACACACTTGGCTAATGGCATTTTAGATACATTTTATTTCTATACAGTTGCATTTAGTTAGTTGTGCTTACAGTATTCACAGTGCAGGCCATAGTATCCCTTGGAGCATTGGCATTTATCCTTCTGTATGCATTTGCCGCCATTCAAGCATTTCTCCTTGCAAATACCTGTAAAAGGCTTTTATTAATATACTGTTTATGCTTGCAGGCTTCACAACATGTATCGAAAGACGGGTCTACAATTGATTCGCTTGAGCATGCCGGCCGCAAGGCGTGGCCAAGCGAACAGCACGCAACAGCAGCAGCAGCCGCCGCCAACACCACCATTGCGGCCACGGCCCAGCGCCTTGACGGATGAGATAATCCGCGTGGATCATGCTGGCGAACTGGGCGCCGATCGTATTTATGCCGGCCAAATGGCCATACTGGGCAACGGGCCCATGGGCAAAACCATTGAGCATATGTGGGAGCAGGAGAAAGATCATCGCAAGCAATTCGAGCAGCTGATACAGCAGCATCGTGTGCGTCCCACAATTATGGCGCCCATTTGGAATGTGGCAGCATTTGCGCTGGGCGCTGGAACTGCGCTGATGGGCGAAAAGGCGGCCATGGCTTGCACTGTGGCCGTCGAAACGGTCATTGTGGAGCACTACAATGATCAGCTGCGTCAAATCATGGAGTCACCCAATCCGGATAAGGTAAGTGAAGCACACACAGCACAGACAATTTATTGATTTGTTATTTGTTCGTCTAGGAACTGCTGGCGACAATCACAAAGTTTCGTGACGAGGAACAGGAGCATCACGATACGGGCATCGATTGCGGCGCCGAGCAGGCGCCCTTCTATAAGGCCATAACCGAGGTCATTAAATTTGGCTGCAAGACGGCCATAGCTATATCCAAAAAGATCTAAACTTCGTTCAGATCAAACTGTTGTGCGTGTGCGTATGCGTGTGTATGTTATAGTTATAGAAGCTTAAGCATTAAAGATACAATTTGTAAAAGTACTTACCGCCCTCGCACTGTGTGCCCTGATAGCCCTCCGGGCAGGTGCAAACGGATGGAGCCGTGCAATTGCCGCCGTGCATGCACTGCGGAAAACAGAAGGCCGTCTCGCAATACTGGCCCATATAGCCGACGTTGCACTTGCAGATGTGATGCTCGTTGCAATAGCCATTCTTGCCACATTTCAAACTGCATTCTGGATCAGGAACTTAAGTTGTTTTTAGTTTAGTTCGGATTGGTTTTGTTTCGTATGCGTTTCGGTTCAGTTGTTGTTTGTAGTTTGTGTGTGTGTGTGTGTGTGTGTGTGTGTGTGTTCGATAAGTGTGTACATAAGCATTGAATTTGAGGATGGCAATTAGGCTTGGCAACGCTTTTCGCAATGCTGATCAAATATATGTGAATATACGAATGTGCACAGCAGAGATAGAGCGACGGGGTGACAGAGAGAGATACAGAGAGAGAGAGAGAGAGAGGGAATGAGGAAAGTATGACTATGCATCAGAGCCAAGCGGAGGTATTACACAGGCTACACAGATCAAGTCATTTGTCACATTTGATGGGGGGCAGGGAGCAAAAGCAGGTATAAAATATAAATTATAGTGGAAGCTGTGCTCAGTGGCGGCTGTAGGCGTAAGCTTATGTGCGAAAGCAATGAGTTTATGTACATCAATTCAAAAGGCATTAGCGATAGAGTGATAAAATGTGATTACAGTAGAAATCGCTTAAGACAATTTAGCCAAGCAAATACATATACGACGAGATATATACATACATACATACATATATGCATAACAATTAAATTTCAATATTGAAATAGTTCAAAAATATATGCGATATTCGAGACTTGTGCGTTCTTAAGCGCTTTCTACAGTAGCTGTTTGTAAAGTTGATATAAAGCATTAAATTGACTTTTCATATACACTACCTTGCAAAGTTGTTAGTGAAGTAGGGTTGGAAGCGTCTATATCATACACACCTCTATGTGCGCATTCCTTTTTAAAGTTAAGACGTATGGGTGTGCCCGATAGCGATGCATTCTTGCGAGTCTGTATCTTCAGGCCCACATTGAATGATGCCGTGCCCGAGCTGTTTCCGGTACATGGCAGGAATATGCTAAAATCTAGCTTAGATAGATATATCAAATGGGCCACATTGGTGCGCCAGCTGCCATAACTGATTGACTCTGATTGCACTTACTTTTCTGCTCCTGCGGTATGCGACCCCGTTTGCTGATCGACAGCGTTGGCGCCTTCAGAATGCTGGCGTCCATCGTTTGCAGACGATCGAAATCATAGAAATACTTGCGCCGGCCCGATTTCCAAGTGAAATTCACATAGTTCACCTCAGATGGTATCACCAGATAGCTGTAGACGGTCGTATCACGCATTTCGTTCGTCACCCGGCCATTGTGTATAGCATAGATGCGATCTGAGTAGCCCTGTGGAAAGTAGAGAGCTGCAAGGATTGTCAGTTGAGCGCTGCAGCGTTTATGATTGGCAATCAATTCAAACTCTAAGCGGTTCACGCTCTAACCAAATAATCGGTAAATTTGCGAATCGGTTAAAGTTATGCTAATGTTAACTAACATTAAATGCAAGCTAAGTGAACAGGTTCAAAGTGCTAGGTGGCTGAACTAGTTAAGTTCATACATAAGCTGCATATGGTAACAGTCAAATATCGAACCAGCTCTAACTAACCCATGGAACCGAACCAATGTTTACAGTGCTGTAAATTGATCGAACTCACCGCTTAACATCTTGAGCTGCTGTTCGTTGATCCACAGCGAGATGCCGTGCTCCTCCAGGCGATTGTGGCGATTGTGATTGTTGTTGCCCTGATGTTTCTTGCGCGGACCACGTCGATGGCCATGCCCAGTGCCGATGCTGCTGTCGCTGTCCGCTAAATTGTCAAAACCATCGACATCTCCGTTGCTGTGATTCTCCTCCGAGCTAGCTGAATCGCCTCGCCTATTATTGTTGTTGTTGTTGTTGCGATTGTGATGCTGACGACACTCCAACTGGCCGATGCACAACAATGTCTGCACAATTAGCACCAGATAGAAGCACTTGACAAACCAACTGAATCCCTGCTCTGGCATATTTCTAATAATGAATCAGAAAAGAAAGAAAAACAAACAATTTGAAAATATGAATAGAAGCAGCGCTCGGAAAATGCAGGAGGCAATGCTGCAGACAATTCTCATGCAAATCAATTTCATTAGCATGCAATCAATGATATTTGATTATTTGCATTTCCATTTCCATTTGTTTGTTTTCCATTTGCCCCCGCCCTACACACGCAGGCAACGAAGTGCCGCATTTGCAAATATTGTGTTAAGTATTCATCAAATAGCCGCGCTTTAAAACCTGATATCCATGTGTGTGTGTGTGTGTGCGTGTGTGTGTGTGTGGGTTTTGCATACTTATTGATATATCAATAGAGTTAGCATGCACATGAATCAGTTTGATATATCTTCACACATATGACAGCTGCGTCTCATTGCCCTATCCTCCAATTGGAATAGCAAAAAAACCAATCAAATAAATGGAGGTATATGTATATATATATACATATACATATATGTATTTAAGTATATATATGTGCATATATATATCAGCTATAAAGTATGCTCTTTGTCTAAGCTCTAAACAGTTGACTTCCATTATTGATTTAAGCCCTAGATAACTGCTTTTACCGTTATGACAGTCAACGTTTCTTATAAGACACAAAACCAGTGAGAAATCTGTTTATGATATAACGCTTTTTTATAGCATACGTACACTTATAGCACACTTATTTTCAGATTTCTAAACAAGGATTATAAGCTATTCTTAACTAAGTTTACCCACGATAATCTATGAAATTGTTCGTTATGAAATCTTGATTCAATCAAAGGATTTCAAATCCTTCACAGAAGTTGCCTTAGTTTCGGAAGAAGACGTCAGATTATGGCATATAACCTAACCAGATACAGATGCAGACTACACTTAGCATACAGCTGTATGCTAAAGTCTTCCAGCTCTTCCAGCTCTTCCAGCTATACTTATAGCTGTGGTCATAAAAATAGTAGTGCAACGTATATGTTGGGCAGTATTCAGACTAACATAAGTATATAATATGTATAATTATATTACATTTTTTTTTAAATGTTTTGTTTATCACCAAATTTGAATGTTGAACATCAGTCGCACTACTATTTTTATGACTAGCTGTAGACCTAGTTTTCCAGCCTGCTGTATGCTGTATCCTACAGCTATAGTTTTCCCATATAGTAGAGTATCATAAATACTTCTAAAATATATTGGTTTACGTAAGTGCAGAGCTCAACTTAACTCAAAAATAAAATAAAAACAAATAACAGACAAAATAAACACTTGATATTAACCATATATAATATAAGAGCTAATACATTTAGTTCTGTCTTCGGCATACCCGACCAATGCCAAAAAAAAGGGGTATTAAACACAATGCAAACGCTCGCACGTTAATGAAAACTGCAGCTGAGACCAATGAGCGGCTGATACGAGCTGCCAAGTGGCCAAGAGGCCGAGAGGCTGAGAGTCTGTGGGTTCCCGAGTCGAAGAGTCAAAGAATCGAAGACACAGAGCAGGTACAAAGTTGTTAGCACTTGGCGTGCTGTGTGAAGAGTTGGTCCAGAGGCTAACGAGGGGCCGCACCAAGGCGACAGACGACGCAGAAATTTAACAAAAAAAAATGAAATAAAAATGAAGACAGAGGCAGACAGAGAGTCGGATAGCCAGACGAAGCACTTGCCTGGCTAAAGATATATATATATATATATATATATATATATATATATATATATATATATATATATATATATATATATATATATATATATATATATATATATATATATATATATATATATATATATATATATATATATATATATATATATATATATATATATATATATATATATATATTATATATAAAATGTGTATATATATATATATCTGTGGCTGTGTGTAAACGGACGTTGACGTGCCCAAGAAAACATGTTAAGGTGTCTTAATAAGATCAAACATGGCGATTATGGGGAATTACTTGGAGATAATGACATCTGGCTATACCATAAATGCACGCACATCGAATTGCCAATGCAGTTTGTGAAAGGACAATGCAATTAAAGCCAAGTTAAGTAGTCTCATCAATCAGGCATTTAGCACAAAAACGTGAATCAATTTCAATTGATTTCCTTTGCTTTTGTGTTTGTGTGAATTTGAGGTTAGCTTCTGTGTCGCGCAAAACGTTTTGCAACACTTAAAACAAAAAAACGAAGCTTAATTTATGCTTCAATTAAGCTCGTCTGTCTGGCTCGACTGTGATCTTTTTGAGCGATTCAGCTAATTAGTTCAGAGTTCGTTTTGCACCCACGCCGTTTCCTGGGAAGTTGCAGATGGAACTTGATTGCCTGTGTGCCGGAAGTGCTGCGATTCTTTATAAATTATACTAAATATAAATTGAAATAAAAAAACTAGAAGAAAATAAGAAACACAATTAAAGAAAGAAGGAAAGAAAGAAGGAAGGAAAGAAAAACAACGCAATACGCGAGACTTGATTTAGTTATAAAAATAGCTGGCATCATTTGCTTAGACTTTTTCACTCGACTTCTATTTGTATGAATTTAATGTTGAATTGATAAGCGCTACACACACATGATGCGATTGCTGATTAGCCGTTGGCTACAAGTGCACAAACATAAAACGTGACCCCACAGACCCAAAGCATGGCCAAGTCACATGCCGACAATCAAATGGTTTTGTCGTTTAGCCGAGATACACTGGAATTGGTCAATCTGATCACAACTAAATATAGAATGTAAACAAATTGTCGATACCAAACAGATCAGATCTACACATATTAGTTAGTTAGTCGTTGCTCACCGAGTTCAAGTTAAGCGGCTTAAGCAGTAATGAAAAATGCAGAAAACTTTAAGCTTATAACTAGAAAACTGGCTATGATAGCTGAAATTGGCTATCTCTGACAGATATTGCTATATAAAAGTTGGTTTTACTTTCGACACAGCTTGTTCGATCTATAAATCTTCACAGTCCTTATCTATATAACAGACACATTTATAGGTTTTACTTCTATTTGCTATTTCGTTTTACTGCTCAATTTGCTGAGTTTTGTTTAAGCAAAACTTTTCAGTCTGACTCAGTCACAAAGTGTGCCAGGTCAGAGCTTTAATCTAATCATAGATCTATGTATGTGTACCCAAGATGTGATATAGATATATCTGATATAGGTGGATGTAATACAGATCGATTTCATATATGTAGATAGCTCTGATCCATCTATATCATGATATAGATATATATGAGATAGTTAGATCTGATATAGGTAGATCAGATATACCTAAGATGTCATATAGATACGTTTGATATGTATAAGATATGATAAGATATGGATAGGTCTGATATGAGTCGATCTGATATGGGTAGATATGATATATGTAAATCGGATATACCTAAGATCTGATATAGGAAGACCTAATATAGATAGATCTGATATAGGGAAAACCTATACAGATAGATCTGATATAAATTGATTTGATATAGGTTAATCTGATATAACTAAGAATTTCTATGGATAGATCAGATATTAGCTGTAATCTGATAAAGATAGATATGATATATAGATTGATCTGGTATACCTAAGATCTAATACAGGTAGACCCGATACAGATAGATCTGATACAGGTACAACCTATACAGATAGGAAAAACTGGTATAGATAGAACTGATATCTAATATAGGTAGATATTTCCTTATCAGAAATTCTGACTTGCAAGATGATTGGCACAGGCAGCCAAGTCAAGTAGCAAGGCTAAAAGGAAATCAATGAATCAATTGAACCAGTATTCATAAAACTGTTCCACAAACCGAACCACTAACTCCCATAATCACAATCATATCATAGCCCGAGATCAATGAATGACAGCAAATAGCTCAAGGAACACGCTCCGAGCGAACTGATGATATGAAGACATAAATTTAGTACAAATAAATGCCCATATATTCCGGGTCTACGTATGGCCCGATCTATACATAATTGCTTTGACAGCAGAGACAACAGGGAACAGAAAAGGAGCGATTAACATTTTAGCGTGAAACCGAAGACAGCAGCGCAGCAACAGCAGCGGCAGCAGCAACAATTTGTTTGCTCTTTACGATTATTGCCTTTCTCACACCTTATTACCAAGAAAATAAAGAAGCAACAGCAACAACACAGAGGCGACAATGAAATGTGAAAATAAAAAAGTCAGTCAGTCAGTGAGAACAAGAAGCTGACTAGACTAAAGAGACGAAGAGGCTGAGAGACGGCGAGACGGCGCGACTCTGGATGCCAAGACAAGTTCAACTTGGGTTTTTCGGCCTGGTCAGCGGCAAACGGAAGAGCTGTGGAAATCGCACTCACACACAAGCCCAAACACACACACACGCACACACACACACACAGTGAGATATATGTCTCTTTAAGAGAAGAAGAAAAAGGGCGACTAACCGGGCACTCGAACTCGAGCAGTTTGTTAAGAGGGGCACAAACAGAGGCGATCATAAACAATCTATACACAATATAAATGACAACAAAAACACGAAATCACACACACACACACACGCACACACCTGATGTTGAATAAGAAGAAGCAGCAGAAATTGTTGCCAAAAGGAGTCGACAGACGCTAACTGAATATGAAGCAAGCGAGAACAATGGCCAAAAGGCTGGCGCAGCTCGAGGCCAAGCGAGGCCAGGCGAGGCGAGGCGAGGCGAGGCGAGGCGTGGCCAGGCTCAATTCACTTGGCTACCGATTAAAACGATGCTAACAACAACAACAACAACAACAACAGCAGCAACAGCAACAGCAACATGAAAGAAGAAGCAGCAGTAGCAACATAAGTGACCAACACTTGCAGTCGTGTTTGCTTAATGAAACACAGCAACAACACTTGAAGAAGCAGCAGAAGAAGACAGAGAGAGAGAGAGAGAGAGATAGAGAGAGAGAGAAACACCTTCAGCAAATACTCGCCAATAGGCAGAAAAACAGGCAACCACCAGCCAGACAGTCCACAGACCGGGTATATGCGACTATGTGATGCTCTACTTAAGCTCAGTATTGACAACAGTTGAAATCCTTTTAGTAATGTCTGGCTATATGTTAACAGTTTATTAGTATAACAGTTGAACTGTATAACAGTATAGCAGCAGAATAGCTGAACTATATATCAGTATAATATTATAATATTATAGCTGTATAACGGTTGAACTGTCTAACAGTATAACAGCAGAATAGTTGAAATGTATATCAATATAACAGTTGAACAGTATAGCAGTATAACAGCAGTATATAAGTGCATATATTAGAACAACATTATAGCTGTATAACAGTTAAACAGTTATAACAGTTTCATAGTATAACAGTATAACTGTATAATAGTATACCCGTAGCATCATAGTATGGTTTTATGACAGTCTAACTGTATAACATATTTGTATAGCATATGTGTATAAAAGGGTAACTGTATAACAATATGTATAGTATGATAGTAGTCTAACAGTATAACTCTATCACAGTATAACTATATAACAGTAAAACGAAAACAGCAATATAACAGTATAACTTTACAACATTATAATATTTCAACAGTATAACAGTACAGCAATATAACAGCCTAAATTATAACAGTAGAGCTGTAAGAATCAATATATAATATAATGGTATAACATATATAGAACAATAAAATAGTATAACAACTCAAGTCATTCCAAAGTTATATGAAAAGAAGAGAAGAACAGAAGACAAAGTTCAAAGAAGTTAAAGTTCAACCTCGAGTTCAAGCTCAAGTTCAACCACAAGTTCAAGTTCAGCCACAAGTTCAAGCTAAAGTTCAGTTCTCAAACTCAAAGTTTACAAAACTTTAAAGCCTGGTTCATGAGCTTTAAGCAACTAAATCGGCTTGAACCGTTTATTGAGCTACTACTACTACTACTAAACTTAAAGTTAAGATCGGTAATGTTCTAGAGGATTCTAGTATTTATGTATGTGCGTATGTACATATATAAATAGTCTTAACGTACATTTTGAATAATCTTGGCCATGTGCCCAACTGTTGACCAGTGTTAAGAAGATAGAGGTTAACACACACACACACACATACACACACACATACACACACACATACACACACACATACACACACACACACACATACACACACACACACATGCATATGCACACAGCTAGCAACAGCAAAGATTGTCTTCAAGTGGGCTCAAGTACCGCTGTCAACGTCAACGCCAGCGACGCCGTCGACGTCGACGTCGGCGTCGGCAACGCTGCCAGCGTCCAGTGCAGTGCGCGGCGAGACAAGCAGGCTGGCCAAAACAAAACGACAGACGAGGCAGCGGGACGTGTTTGGCTGCTGCGGGTGCTTCGCCAGAGCAAGCCAGAGCAAGCGATAGCGACGGCCGGTGGCCGGTGGCCCGGGGGCGGCTGGAGGTGGGACACGTTGTTCAATCGGACAGACGCGCAGACGCGCAGCACAGCAACAGCAGAAGCTACTTCACAGAAACAGAACTCTGATTTCTGTTTTGCGCTTGTGTGCAGCAACTGTGTGCATGTGTGTGTGTGTACATGTGTGTGTGTGTGTGTTGTATAGCATCTTGATCGAGGAGTTTTGCACACCATTCCATTTGTTTGCTGTGCTTGCTGGCAGACAAGTGGCCCGGCCGGCCGGCTGACTGGCTGGCTGGCTGGCTGGCCAAGGTGTCAGCGCAGCCAGCAGCGGCACCGGTTGTTAGCCACTGAAGTGCTGTGAACGGCGGGGCGGCGGGTCAATCAAGGGGTGTCTGTGTGGACAATGACTTTCACGCTTTTCAAGCGCGCCAAAACGCAAACACAGCGAGCAAAGCAAGTAAATGCATATAAATACATGTACATACACACACACACATACACACATACATATGTATGCATGTATGTACAACAAGTACAGGCAACCAACTGGCGGCTATGATACACTGCATCCGGCTCCATAAAAAAAAATACAATTTAAATTGAATACACTGCGCGCAAAAGCAAATTTTATACTTAAAAATAATAATAAATTATGTATATAAAATCAACTTCATTTTAATTTATCACAAATTGCAGCCTTTCCTTTCCAAACTTCACATACAAATTGTTTTTTTTTTTGCACTATTATGCTTTGAGGATCAGTTAGTTCAAGCTCAGCTGATTATTGAAGCTGCGCTTCAAAGCTTCAATGCTCCTTCTCATTCGCACACTCACACACGCATAGCAGTACCCGTTCAGGGTCGCAGTTAAAAACAACAACGACAACAACAACACGAAAAAGGGTTCGAATCGTGGCATTACGTAATTTATTGACAATTCGCTTGTTAGCCGGCATTGGTTTTTGTCGCCAGGAAGCTGCCGCATGCGACAAGGCGACAGGCGACAGGCGACAGGCAACACGCAACCTGCAACCTGCAACATGCCCATCAAAATAATCATAAACATAAACATCATCGTAAATGTTATCAGCGCTGAGCGTTCGTTCATTCAAGCCAATCAAGTAAATTGAAGGCATATTAATTGAACGATCGTTGGGCAAAGATTGAAATCGATTCAGATTTAACCGTTGCATGCGGCGGGCAACAACAGTGTTGGGAATTGTTTGTTGTTTCGCTGAGTGTTGTTGTCATTTTGGCGCTAGAAATTGTTGCTTGAATTTCACACACTTCAATTTCAAAAATAAATTTTTTTTTGAAACAATTTTGTTTTTTATTTTTTTTTTTCTTTTTAAATTAAACAAATCACACACACAGACACTCGCGCGCATAGAATATGAGTATAAACATTTAATATTCATTTACATTGACTTAATTCATTAAAGTAACAGCAACGACAACCAAACAAAAAAAAAACGTCAATTTTCTTCTTTCTTTCTTTTGTGATTTTGCAAAATTCGTTAGCAGAGAGGACTACGCGAGTAGTACCGTTCGAAACCGTTGACGAGTATTAACTTTTTGCTGGTGTACTGCTGGCCAGTGTGACCGATGTCCACAAATGACCAAAAACGACAAAATACTAAATGCAGGCAGTGGTCAATTGAATGCACCTGTTGAATACCAACATTGCTGTTAATTAGCAGTGCACTATGAGTTCAACATCAAATTCAATTAACTTGCCTGTTAACTTAACGGCTTTAATGTTAGGTTTTAAATAAGTTAACTAAATTTTTAAGAATTTCAAAACAGTTGCTTAAAGGAAAAATACATTTATTTTGTAGCTATTTCTTTTTTTTTTTTGTTTATGTTTTTCTTACAAATAAATGTATAACATTTAGTTACAAATACATTTACAATTAAAAATTGCTCTACTTTGGGGGAAAAAAACGAAAATACAAATACATGACAATATATATATATACATATATATATATATATATATATATATATATATATATATATATATATATATATATATATATATATATATTCATATATTTATAACTAATCAGTAAAGCTAAACATATATATAAAAAAAACTTAAACATATATATAAAAAAAAAATACATTAAAACAATAAACAGAAAAAAAATAGAGATTTAGTTTAGCTTAGTTTTATGTAATTTTTTTTAATGTTTTTTTATTTGTTTTTTTTTTTTTAGTTTAGTTTTTAATATGTAATATCTTTAAAGTTTTGTAGGTTTTTGTTTTGTTTTCAATAGATTACAATTACATTTACAATACATACATAATAAAAAAAAAATCGTGTGTGAATTATTAAAAACTGGTAACTGATGTTTTTTCTCGTTTTTGTTTTTGTTTTTGTTTCTCTTTTGAAATATACATCAAAAATGTTATTATAATAGGCACATACAAAGCAATGACTAAATCAGATATATATATATATATATATATATATATATATATATATATATATATATATATATATATATATATATATATATATATATATAATCAGTTATATATATATATATATATAAGTGTGTGTACATAGTTAGGTAGCATTAAATTTTGATTTAATTTTTTCTTTTTTAGGTTTTTAGGTTCGCGTTTCATTTTCTTGTGTACATAGCTAAAGTATATAGCGCATATAATATATGGTATATAGTATATAGTAGTATATATATATGTGTGTGTGTGTGTGTGTGTGTGTGTGTGTGTGGGTGCGTGTGTGCATGCAACTTGGCTAAAAGTTTTCGTTTATAACAAATTTCTATAAGCTTTACATACGAATATGCATACATGAAATAGTACTACATATATACCTAAAGACAGTCTTGTTTCTATGTGCGTGAGTGTGGCTGTGTGTGTATGTGAGAGAGAGAGTGTGCGTGTGTGTGTGTGTGTGTGTGTATATAGCACAGTTGGAATATACATAGAAAAATTCAAAATTAACATAAATCAAAACAACTTGTATATGTTGAAGTGTGTGTTAATGCGTATGCATGTTCAGTGTGTGTGTGTATGTATGTATATATATATATATATATATATACATATATATAGTACATACTACATATATACACATACATATATACACATACACATAAATAAAAGTTGTATTTCATAAAGTTTCCTGCTTAACTAATGTACACTTTTGTTTGTCTAGAGTTTTATAGATTTCAGTTTGTTTGTTTGTTTTCATGCAACGGAATTTCTATATATATATAATAAATATATATATGTATATATATGTATATAATTGCTGTATATATATAAATATTTAGTTGGCTATATGCATAAAAAGCAATTTGTATTTCTTGTAACTTTTCAAGTTGTTTCGTTTAATTGAGTGTATGTGTGTGTGTGTGTGTGTGTGTGTGTGTGTGTGTGGGCGTGTGTGTATGTGAATGCCAAATGAATTTTTAAATATTTAATTTTAGTTATATTTTTGTTTGATTTTGGCCAGAGTTGTGCAGACAGCTCGCTGACCAGTGCAATTGAATTCAAGGCAAAGGTGGAAAGTGGAGGTGGTTGAGGTGGAGCTGGAGCTGGAGCTGGAGCTGGAGGTAAATTAGCGGTTACTTGACAATTCTCAAGGAATTCAAACAATTTCTAATTACACCGTCAACACACAATAGCCGTATGCACAACACTTTACATATGTATTTATTTATGGCCATTTGGGTGAAACATGAATTTGTTTTTCTTTTCTTTTCTGTTCGATTTGGTGTCTCTAGGTGATTGTTTGCGTTGGGTTATGTTGTCTGCTTTGTTTTGTTGTTTGTTTGTTTGTTTATATATTGTAAAAAAAAAACACACACATAAAACTCGTAAAATTCTTTTAGTTTTGGCTCTACATACACGCCTATATTGCTGTTAGCATAGTTTTTCTTTTTCAAAGTAGAAATAACAACAAACGAGCGCACGTTTTACAAAATTCGTTGTTAATACAGTTTTTTTGTTTTTGTTTTTGTTTTAGAATATGTTTGAAGAAACGAACAGGGCTTTTATTGCTGTCGGATATTGTAACGGTAACTAAGTTAATCGTTTAGCTAGTTGTTAAAGGATACACACACACACACACGTATACGTGTACGTGTACGTGTACGTGTATGCTGCACACAATATCCATGCATGTATATATATGTATATACTATATATATTCTGTTTGTATATGTAATTTTTTTTTGTTTCTTTTTTTTTTAATTTTTTGAACTACACACATATCGTATTTCAACTCTATATATATATATATATATATATATATATATATATATATATATATATATATATATATATATTGATATAAATATATATAGTTTGTTTTAAGGTACATTTTATGTGCAACTGCATCTATAGCTATATATATGTATATATATATATATATATGTTTATATATGTGTAGCTTATAGACAGAGTAGCGAACAATATAGTACTCAGACCCCAGTTAGATAAGTTGATCGTGTATGTGTTAGTGTGTGTGAGTGTGTTTGTGTTTGTGTATATAAACATTGCACTTTAAATGTAGTTGGTGTTGTTATGCGTCTGTTAAGCTTTTGCTGCAGCATTTTTTTGTTTTTTTCTTTTATAGACTAATAGTTGACTTGGCGTCGACCGCGTGGCTTAATGCGCTCCGATATCTGCCACATCTCCTCCTCGCCCATAAAATCTTTAAAGTTATCAAAGAAGCCAATGATGCGCTCATTGCGTCGAAACGGATATGTGCTGCAATAGACAAATATATATATATATATGTATATATTTATATATGTATGTATATAAATATATTGATCATTTATCTGCATGAAATACTTACCATTTCTTGAAGCGCTTCATATTCACTATAATATTGTATTGCTGCCAGCGTTTGGAGAAGTTAATCACACCCTTAGACACATAGTCCTGGTTGCCCACATGCACAAAGGTCAGATCCTGCAGAACCAGACCGCTGCAGCCAAAGGCAAAATATAGTTAGATAGTTAGATTTGTTTAGCTATAGTTAGTTGGGTTAGCTTACATATAGGGTATACAGGGTGGATTGGTTTCGGCCAGCGCTTGACGATACGCACGAAAACTGGAACTCGAATCGATGAGCGCACAAAAGGAGCGCACCTCCTCCGCAATGCCCTTTTGCCACTCCAATCTGATATGCAATTGAATATGAATATATATTTATATATATACATTTTTTCATAGTAAATCTGGTTAATTTGCTTTACCTGCGTATGGGGCCCGAATCGAGCGCCGATAGCAGCGCCAGATACGAATTGTAATTGTTCATTTTGCGCAAGTGCTTCATGATTTTAATAAACTTATTCACATGCTTCTCGCGCTCTTTGGCGTCCTGCAGGCGCAAGATTTTCGAACGTGCCCAATAGGACATTTTGTTAAAGTGCTCGGTGAATTTATTGAGATTAGGTGATTTCTCCTCGCACTGATCTTTGGCAAATAATAATACTTCGGGTATTTCAATTTTCTGAAAGAGCTCCGCATCCAGCAGCGTCATCTGTTCGGCTATCTCCAATGACTTCAAGTCGAGCAGACTGGGCTGATTGTTTGTATTGCTGCCGCTGCCCAATTGATCGGGTATATAGGCATAGCTACGCTGATCCTTATACAGCGTCACCTTCTCCACGAACTTGTTACGCAGCAGCTTCGCCAAATACAACTGGCCGGAGCAGACCAGCTGATAGACAAACTCCACCAGCAAACTGAGCAGCTGGCTGGTCAGATCCGTTGATCTGTTTTTATCAAATCAAATTATCATTATATTCTACAATTTCAAATTGAATTCAATTCAATCACATCACTTACGTCAGATCGTTGACGACGCGCACCAGGAGCGAGAAGGTCTCCTTGGCGGCCTTCTGCTTCTGATCGTGCACCTGACAGAAGAAGTATGTGTATCGATGGGTCAGCTTCTCGATCACATCGATCGGCTGAATGAAGGTGCGAAAGGTGGTAATGAAGGCCTCGCTGAATGCTGCATGAACGAAATGGACAACAAATGAATTTTGATTAGGCTGATGGCGTTTACGAAATTTCGGTACGGTGTTTGAATTATGTTTCATATTAGTAATTGTATTATTATTATTGTTATCATTATGATTGGTCGGGCGATGGCGTCGATGATGATGATGATGATGCCTACCATTATCGGCGACCTTCTGGACGCGACTGGCGTGCACGATCAGTGCATCAATGTAGCCGCCCTTCACTTCGGGCCCATCCTCCTCCTTCTTTTTGAGTATTAGGTATGGCGTTATGTCGATCTCTTCGAGCATATTTGGCAATTGATTATCGACCTCTCCCTCTTCTTCCTCCTCCTCCTCCTCCTCCTCTTCCTCCTCTTCTTCCATCTCATCGACATCCTCCTCGTCCAGCTCTTCAAGCTGATGCTCTCTGACCAATATATCCGGCAACACCGCTTCGTTTGCATCCAACAATTTGGGCGTACTAATGGGCGTGGCCAGTTGCTCAACTGCACCACCGGCCAACGTTTCGCTGGGCAACTGATGCGATTGACAATAGTAGGTGGAGCCGCCCACATTTTCATTGTTATCCACCACACCCGTTGCTATCGCTGTGGCTGTTGCTGTGGCTGTGGCGCTGCCCGTTGGCTCATCCTTCAAATTGGACGCATCGTGCAGCTCCTCACAGACGGTGGTCATGCGGCTGTTCCGTAGCGCCGTATCACCCACCATTGGCTTTGGACTGGCTGGAGGTGTTGTTACAATCGCCGGTGGCGTCGCTCCCGACAGCGTCGTCGTTGTCGTCGTCGTCATCGTCGTTGATGATTTGCGCTGTTTGTAGTTCTTGGGTGGCAGCGCGGGCGGCGTCTCCAGCTCCGGCGACAGATCCTTGCTAACCGACATTATGCTAAGCCAGACAGAAACAAAAAGGTTATAGAAACTGATTTAGATGATATATAATGACTTGACTTACTTCATGGTCTGGCTATGCGACATGTTGCGGCTGGTGTTGTACGCGTGCACTGTATGTCGATTCTGCACCACAGACTGCGAATTCGCCGAGCAGATCTCCATGTAGGCCAAAACTGTGTGAGTTTCAGGTGTGTTGCAGTTGGGTGGGGCGAAAGAGCGTAGTAAAAAAGAAAAACAAAAACACAATTTTAATGCACCTGTTACAACAATTGGAACAAAATGGAAAAAAAAAAGAAAACCAAAACCAAAACGAAAACGAAAACAAGCGCAACGAACGACGCGATCAAGCTGACAACAGTTCCAATCAATGACTGTGGGGGAACTGCGCTCCACTTGGCGCCATATGCCAAAACGCAATAGCTTTAGGCCTATGTGGGTTTATATAGATATAGAGATTTTTTACTAAATATATATCAGACTTTATTGTTATGAAATGAAACGTTTACAAAACCTTATTGGAGATCAGTTTACAATTAAAAAGTTCGATCTATGTATATCTATCTATATACATATACGTATACACGTAGGCTGATTTTATATTTCTTCTTTCCTTTAACTCCTTGCTTTACTATAATGAGCTCAACAAGCTTCTTTCTAGCAAGGCCACCTTCCATTTTGCAGTCTTGTGCAACACTGGCAGCTGCAACAACTTCCTTTCACTTCATCCTTAACATCTCTGCTCAGCGAGCACTGTTTGCCTGTACAGTGTTCATTCGCTTCGACATATGCAACAGGTAAGCGCTGAACAACAAACAACATAAACAATAACACAACTGAAAGAAACTCTGTACAAACGAGGCGGGGCGCAGCTCAAACTTAACAAACACAAAAAAAAAAAAAAAACGAAAAAGAAAAACATGAAGCTCAGAGCATGAGAACCAAATCGGAACTAGTTCCGATGCAACAGCAAACAGCGTTAGGGCGCAAAAGGCTGCAATGCAAAGAGAATGCAAAGCGAATGAAGAGAACTTCAGACTCCTAGCGCAATGTTAATTGAAACGTTTGGAATTGAAACATATAAGCGATTTTCACAATAATTTTAAAATAATTCTGAAGGATTTTTAATTCAAATAATTTAAAGAATTTTAAAGAATTTATTCATGAGTAGAAACGTTTGGAAATGAAACATTATAACCAATTTCCAAGTATTTTAAAAAAAAAACTCAAAATTTTTAGCTAAATTAAATTAGCGTAGCTATCAGAATTTATCATTATAAAATGAAACGTTTGGCAGTGAAACACTTTGAAAAATGTTTTATTGCCAGCGTTTCATTTTAGATCAGAAAGTTTCCGAAACATCGTTACGAGTGTTCCATTATCAGCATTTCTAGAAACTAATGGAATTGCGTTTTTTTTCAGAACTTTTTGTTTCAAGCGTTTCCAAAACGTTTCTATAGTCATTTTCGCTATTGCTTCAAGATATCTATGATTTTTTTTTATGAGAAATAGAGCCTTTTGTTTTTGATCAAACAGCTTCGAAGCTAGCCGAAGGAAGTGCAACTCAGGCAAAAAATGGGACTTCAAAAAAGAAAAGAGAGCATGAACGATTAAACAAACAGAAACGCAGTAAAACGAAAACGTGGCGAACTGAGCAGCTGGACTTACCCGAGAAGGCGACACTCTGAAACACTAGATGTTGATTGGAACGATAATTTAGATGGGTTAGAGTTTTGCGTACAACAATTTGGCAAGGTTTTTTTTTGTATTGCTCATTGGCGATATTGTTACGAGTGCTATAAATAAAAGTGTTGCTACAAATTCTTAACTGCCCACTACAAAAAAAAAAAACATAAATATAGACACATATCTATGTATATCTATCTATATCTATTTCAATTAACATGTTATATATACATATATAGATGAATTTGTTTTGCTGATTGTTGTTGTTGTTGATGTTGACTGATTGTTGTTGTTGTTGTTGCTGTTGGCTGATTGTTGTTGTTGATGTTGTTGTTGTTGTTGCTGCTGCTTGTTGCTAATTGTTGTTGTTGTTATTGTTGATGCTGTCTTCATCTGGGATATAGGGCGGAGTGAAGGGGCTTTGGGGGCGGGACGTGTTTGCAAGTTTTTGTATTTGTTTTGCTCAATTTATAGTTCTTTTTTTTTTGTTGTGGCATTTGATTTGAAAAAACCAAACATTATTTATGTTTTGTGTATTGCATGTTCTTGTTCTTGTTCTTGTTGTTGTTGTAAATGCGATGCGAAACAACAAAACAAAACAAAACAAAAGCCAAACAAAATATCAAAAAGAAAGTCATCTAAGATGACTGAAGAAATTTGCTATGTATATGTATGTGTATGTGTGTGTGAGTTTGTTTGTGTGTGTGTGTGTGTTTTGCGTTTAATAAGCTATACAAATACAACACACCCATGCACACACCCACACACACGCACACAACATAAATTTAAGCTAACAGAAAACAAAAAGTTGCAAAAACTCACCGCTGGGCATTGCTTGTGGCGACACCTAGCGTTCAAGTTCGGCAAACATAATATATAAACATGCAAATTGTTACACACATATACAGATATATGTATGCATATGTATATGTGCCATGTACACACCAATGCAGTTTACACAAAATAAGAGACAAAAAAAAAACAAGTTGAGAGAAAAATACAAAAAAAAAAAAAACAAAATAGAAGACAGAAACAGAAAATGTAAGAATGTGTGCGCATTTGGCAATTGCACTTACTGTGCTTCTTCTTCCTGGGTAATGGCGGCGGCTTCTCCAAATGCCTATCGAAGGCGCTGCTGCAGCTGGTCGGCAAATGGGCGCTGCGCGGCGGTGGCTCCATCAGGCTGTGATGCTTGGAATGCCACTGCAGCTGTTGCGACGATGCATGATGATGCGGCGACAATTGACGCAGTTCAGCCATTTCGCTGCAATTAAAGAACAAAATACAAAATAAGCAAAAACTAATTACAAACTACCGTTACACTTAGAGCCTTTGACAATGTCTGGTATGCCTGCTGGCAACGCTCTTTCGTTCAATTGGGCAATAACTCAACGAAATATTATCTCGACATTGCCAAATGCAATAACACCAAACGGATTCAAGCTCAACTTACAAATTGCAATCATCCAGCACATCCATGGCCGCATCGAGAAACGTCATGGCAGCACGCGACTGCATTTTAGGTGGCAACGCCGGCGCCAACTCCGGCGATGAGCAATTGCTGCCCAGCGCCTGCAATTGTTCGCTGCTAATTGTTGTTGCCGTTGCACTGCTGCTGTTGCTAGTGATGTGACGTTGCGATGTTTGCGTTTGGCTTAGCTGTTGGAAATCGTTATTGCTGCTGTTGCTGCGGCTCGTCGACGATGCTGATGTTGTTGTTGTTGTTGTGTTGGACGACGACGACGAGGCGGAGGTCATCTCGCTAATGCCAAAAACAATCTCCGAATTGCTGCTCGATGATTTTGTCGAAGATTGCACACTATGCTCTGACGAGCGTTTCGAAACGCTCTGCGTGGAGGTGCGAAATGACATCATCGATACAAAGCCTAGTTTAAAAAATAGATTCAAAATATAATGAAAAAGTTTAGCAATTGCAAATTGTCAGGCATGTTAACAGCAACAGCAAAATAATGAAACACGCAAATATTTAAAGCTAAATAAGAAACAAAAGAAAAGACTGCAAAACCAAACACAAAATGCATTGCAGAGATTTCAGTTTCGTTCAGTTGAATCAGTTTGTCAGTTTCGTTCAGTTCGTTATTTTCAAATTTTTACATTACATTGTAGCTCAGTTCTTTATTCTTATAATGTGCAATGGCGCAAAAATGGTTCATTTCAAATGTGGTTCGGTTCGGTTCGGTTTGCAGCTTTATATACAATACACAAATGTACTTTACAACAACAATGAAGGGCATTAGGCGATTGGGCAAACGCAAACAAAACAATTGAAATATAAATAAAAATAAAAATCCAAGCGAAACGATTCATAAAAAAAGAAAATTTCTATATATAGCAAAAGATACAGATATATACAATGAACTAGTTCATATTTGGCTAAGAAATATGTGCTTAAAAAAAACTTTGTGGCAAATAAATACTTTAAGGAAAAGTTATTTAAGCACAGCGATTTTTATCAAACTTTTAGCACTTATAGCCAAATATAACCAGTTCGAAAATAGGGAGAGGCGAGAACGTAGCGATAGAAGTTGCTAAAGCAGTAGAAGTAAGAGAAGAAATACCCGATTCATTTGAATGACGATTGCTGGTTAACTCAGTCGCCGCTTTGCGCAGCTCCGTATTGACTTCAGTAGCGCCGGAGCCGCACCCGGAACCGGAACCTGTACCAGAGCCCGGTGCAGAGTCTGAGCTGACAGCCGGCAAAAGCGGCGTCAGCTGGGCGCTGCTTATGCCCGCCTCCTGGCATAAGGCGTTAGCAATACCAGCACCAGCAACAGCAGCGACCGGATTCTCTGCTGATCGCATTGGGGAAGTTGAGTTGTAGTTTGAGATGCTGCTGCTTCGGTTAGTAGTTGTTGCTAGCGGATACTCACTGTAGCTGATAAGCTTGTCAACATCATCGTCCAGCTGTTGATGCTGCTGATGGTGCAATATTCTCGATGGCGGCTTCTGTAACTGATCCTCCTCCTCGCGTGAATGATTCAGCGCCGAGTCGAACGAGCATTGGCTGTTCTCGTCTGGTGAACGGGAGCGCACCGAAAGGCTGCAAATGAAATGAACCAATGTGAGTGAGTAGTTCAAAAATGTGAACAGATGAATCAGTAAAGTGAGCTCATAAAGGAACTAGAAAGTTATTGCACTGGTTACAAGTAGAGATAAGTCAGTAAATGAACAAGTCAGAGGAACTTATGAACTAATGAACTATTAAGTGATTAAAGCTCATGAACCAGTTACTGCATGTGGCGAATGAGTGTAATCAAATTGATTTTAACTGATTTTACGTATTCAACTAACCGATCTACGCCGTAGTTCAGCAGCGAGAAATTCGAACTGCAATCCAGATCAGAATTGAGGCTGATGTTGTGCGACTGCGCGTAGGGCAACGGGCTATTCGCCTGCGACGAGTGACAGGTGGTGTTCGCATTGGTATTGCTATTGCTATTGGTATTGGTGCTGGTATTGGTATTGTTTGTGTTATTGGTATTCGTATTGCTATTGGACGCATTGACATTCGCCAGCTGCGATTGCGGCTGGCTGCGACGCTTTGGTGGTAACGGCGGCGGATTGCTCGCCCGATTGGGCAGCGGCGGCTTTGGCGGCGGGCTCGTGTCGCGCAATATGCTCTCCGTGCTGTGAGAGCCGCGCATCGGATTCACATTGCTCTGCTCCAGTATGTCACGCTCTTTGGGCGTCAGCGCAATATCCGGCAGCGATGTGCGCTGAGCCACCGCAGCCGCCGCGGCCACATCGGCCGGCGTGCGCAGTCCGGGCACGCTGCCGCCCACTGTACTGGCGGCGGTCACGGCGCCCATTATATCGGCGGCGGCACCGATGCCGCCCAAGCTACTGCCGCTGTAGCGAAACGTGCACTGATCCTGCTCCTTGAGTTTGCTCTGCGCCAGTGTGACCAGATTCTGTAAGCGGAAATTTGCATTTTTAGTATTTTATTTTTGAGTCGGAATTGAAGAAATTCAAATTTACAAGTTTGATTAGAGTTTTAACCGCAAGTTAAACGGAAATTTACTGTGGGTCAGAAAGGTTTGGGTTGCGGTAACTTAAACCAGAATCATTACTATATAAAGAGACTTCTGCTCAAACAGTGTCTCATTCACAACTCCCAACATTTCTTCTTTGTGGCAATGTGTGTTGGTTAACGCATTAATTATTGTAACTGGCGGTTAATTAAGTGCACAGTAACAAGCACATATACATAGCTGGCCTTTGAAAAGGCAGCTAAATGACTAAGATTTAATTAAAAGCCAAGTTAAGCGGACAAAGCAAACGCGAGAAATAATGGCTTAATTGCATTACATGCGACACAATGTTGATTGACTAACTGCCAGTTAAGTAAGCAACACTAACTGACAGTTGAGTCATAAAGGGAAAATAGATTTAGCGACAGTTTGTGCTATAAAACTTTGCATGACAAAAAGAATATGGAGTGCACAAAGTGCCTGGCTTTCTAACAGCTGAATAGAGTTGTTTAACTGGCAGTTAACTTTAACAGGCAGCTGGATTGTAGACTTCATACTTACGCGCACAGCATCCTCGAGCAGATCGATCACCTCACGGACATTCTCATTGCTAAGGGAGGCGCATTCGCCGCTCTTTTCGCTCAGCATCACCTCGTCGCAGAGCTTGATGAGCTTGCCAAGCGACTGATAGACCTGCTGGGTGGCCGAGCTCATGATGGCACTGTTCTCGTTCAGTGTGTACGACTGAATGACTGCAAAATGGCAAGCGTATGTTATTGCAATAGATCAGTTTACCACAATTCAATAGCAAAACTTACCGGAATACATGCTGGCAATGGTCTCCAGTATGACGGTGCCATTGCCCGGTAGTACTTCCAGCTTCTTTCTGAGTATGACATCGCGAAAATGTTTGAGCGCATTCGAGATGTCCTTGACGTGCGTCTCCAGCGTCTGTGTGGATCGCTGCACCTCCTCGGTGGTGGGCGGCGGCTTGGTGGCATGCTTGTTGCGCGGACTGTGCGGCGAATGCGAACGGCCGAGCGTATTGTTTGTGGTGCGCATCAGTGAGATCTTCTCAATTAGATCGTCCTTAAAGGAGCGAGCACGTCGCGCCAATTTCGTGCCCTTCAAACTGTTTTTGTGGCCGGACGATCCACTACTACCACCACCGCCACCGCCACCACCAGCACCGGCCGATGACGATGATGAGGATGTGCTGCTCGGTGGTGCAGGTGGCACGCCGCCGGCTCGTCCACTCTGCAACGGTGTTGTCGGCGCCTGTGGCTGTGGCTGCAACGGCGGCGGCGTTGATGATGCGCTGGATGAGTGAGCCGCGTAGATGCTGCCACTATTGATGCTGTTGTTGCTGCTGCTGTTGCAGCCGCCGCCGCTGCCGCCACCAACACCACCACCGCCAACACCACCGACGCCGCCCGACCCCGAGCAGTTACTAGGCGTGGATGGAGAACTGATGCTGCCGTCTATGGATGTATAAAACATTATCTTCAATTAGATATTTTCGATCTATATATATAATTTCAATTGAGATTTGCAATCAAGAGCTGCATGATCTGTGTTTGACTGTTGGATTATTCAACTGGATATTCATTTCGTTCTCTGAACAATAATAGGCAACCCACACAGTGCGAGAAAGAGAGAGAGAGAGAGCGAGCGAACGAGCGAGAGAGAGAGAGTGGCCTATCACGCATTCGTGATTCATTGCATTCAGGCATGATTCAGTGGTATTATGCACCGCCGCCTATTAAGCACTTATCGAATTGCAAGAATACGGTTCACGTACCACCATATCACGGCACGTTCTCTACGCGTATACCCTGTAATCAGCATTGAATATCTTGCATACAACTTTCAAGTGTCAGCTGTAGGCTTAAGCTAGACTTTGCAAGACTTGAGACTTGAAGACCTCTGGCAATTCGCTTGCCTCAAGCCCTACGCATTTGCCAAAGTTTTTGTTGATATCTGATATAGTAAATACCTATACATATATACATACATATCTCATTTATCGGAAGAGCAGCTCACATAAAGATTCAAATGTCTAAACGAATGAAGATAAGTCAAATATAGTTTTATGTGTCTCACAAGCGCTTGCTACAGGGTATCTGCTAGTCGCGCAATCTCTAAAATATTAACTTTTAAATGTATTCATGTATCGATTATAATCAAAAATATTATACATATATAGTAAATATAAATATAATTACTAATTTTTTGTGGTTTCGTATACAAAATAAATATTTATTCATCTTTAAAAAAAAATATTTAAATTTGCTTATGAGTTTGTATAAGATATAATAACAATTATGATATGACTATAGTTTTTTTTTTTTAAGAGGACTAACAAATTGTAAAATTGATATGATTTATATATGTATATACACATATATATGTGTATGAATATAGGCATATATACACGTATTTAAATCTTTGCGAATTTTCGAATATTTTTTTTTGGGTTTTGACTGTCGCTGTGGATGATAATGAAATATATATACACACACATATATATACATATATATACATATATATTTACTATATGCACATATATTCCGATAAAATATATATAGATTTTGTGTATTTGAACTTGTCATATATATATATTTATACAACATATATAGACTTAGTCATGAACTCCGTGTGTTTCAGAGGCCTTCACGTGTCGCTTTTTAACATATTCAACGAAAATTTCAGATATATATATATACATATATGCATACATAGATATATATTCACATTCACTATCCGTTGGAGATTTGTTGTTTTGTTTATTCGATGCTTGTTTTAAATCACCGATGGAAAGCAAATGTGAAATGTGCAAAGATATAGAAAGAGACTAACTGAAAGAGTGTGGAACTAACTAACAGACAGCCGACCGAAGTGGAGATGCTCTAACAAAATCGATAGCTAGCGATTGTATTAGTTGTTTCAATTTGAAAAGTTTGTGCTCGACAGCTTGCCTGCAGGTTACTTCCAACTACTATCAAAAGTTGATATAGTTTAAAAATAGCTTTCGATAATAATATCGAAAAGTCATAGATCGAATCGATAAAACAAAATGCGAGTTACTTAACAAACAGAAGTCGGCTGCTAGCATTTCAAATTGCTTTGATAGTTACATGTGAACAATTATCGATACAATCGATAACTAAATTATCGACAACAGACATAAATCGATATCGATCACATTGGACATTGATGCAAAACCAATTTGTATATGTTGTCTTTAAAAATTACCGAATCAATAGCAGTCAGTTATCGATTATCAATGTATCGACAGTAAATTTCTAAATGTCGAGACACTGATCGATAAACAGTTTTCTTAAACGTAACTCGACATTCGTTAACGATAACACAGGATTTTAATCGATTTTTAGTTATCGATGACAAATTTTAAAAGTGAGATGATATAGAAAAGTACCGACTGGAAAGCAGTAGAACAAATCGAGTTATCGATAAACACTGTTATCACTGTTAGCACTTTTTAGCCACAACCTTTTCATTTAGCTAATATGCTCCATTTGGCTTAGGGCATGCAACATGTGCCGCTGTTATTTGATTTGCATGATGAACGACGGCAACCACACGGCAAACGAGCCGAAATGCCAAACGGTAAACGAACCACGGCCGCCCACCCAGACCCAAAACAAAAAAAAAGAAGCAAACAAATAATAGAAAACCCGCAATAGACACACATGTGTGTAGATGTGTGTGTGTGTGTGTGCGTGTGTGTGTGTGTGTGTGTGTGTGCGTGCGTGTGTGTGTGCGTGTGTGTGTGTGCATATGCATACATGTTGTAGCTTTCACTTACAGAGCAACACATTCTTGACCAGCAAACACGATGGTGTCAATGGTGTGCATAAAGGTGTTGTTGCTGTTGGTGTTGTTGGTGTTGCTGTTGGTGTTGTTGCTGGTGTTATTGATAAAGCTAAACGTGGCAATTTTTTATATTCGCGCCGCCTGTGGAATTTGATGTCATGCAGCGTCGCTTTGTTTCTGTTGTTGTTGCTGCTGCCGCTGCTGCTGATGCTGCTGTCATTGTTGTTGTTGTTGTTGTTATTATCGCGCTTGGACCAGCGTGCACGCTGCTTTTGTTGCTGTTGCTGCTGCTGCTGCTGCTGATCATGCTGATCATGTTGATCATCTTGCAACGGTTGCTTCACCGTATACGAATAGAAACGCCAGCGTTCGGCCAGCGCGCAGTCGCTCAAAAAAGTTTCATCAAATTGCGGCATTTTACAATTGCATAACAACAACAACAGCAACAGCAGCAGCAGCAACCAGCACACATAACAGGTGTTTAAACATATACATACACATGTATATATGTATGTATGTATGTATGTATGTATGTATGTGTGTGTGTATTATGATGTCAAGCGTTACATTCACAGCACTTTATGAGCTATAAAACTGTTTTTTTTATCTTTTCTTTTCCTTCTTGTTTTTTTTTTTTTGGCACTTTTCAAGAGCAATTGTCGCCGCTGTTGTTTGCCAATTAAATAAATCTGAGAATTGTATATATACGTATATACATGTGTATATATATATATATATATATTTATGTATTTATATATTTAGAGAGACGCGCGGCAGCTGCTGTCATCAGCGTTGTCGTCTGGAAAGCGCACTGAACTATGAAAATCCGCAAAACGGCAATCGCCAGCAGCAGCAACAGCAGCAGCAGCAGCAGCCGCCGCAGCCGTAGCCGAAGCAGCAGCAGCAGCAACAACAGCCCGAGCCAGCCAAGCAGGCAGTCGCCAGGTCCGCTAACCAGCCATTAAGCAGCAGCAGCAGCAGAAGCAACAACAGCAACATCAACAGCAACAGCAACACAACAGCAACAACAACAAAAGCAACACATAGCAGCGCATCAAATGGCACTCGCTCCCAGCACAACTTGACTAGAGAAGACGTAGACGTAAATGAAGACTTGCTCGCACAACAACAACAACAACAACAACAATGGCAAACATTGTCCGGCAACAACAACAACAACAACATTTACACTCACTTAACATTCACTGATAGACAACAAAGCAACAACAACCGCAACTTTTTGACTCTCGCATCCAGTTGCTCTTGGCTCTCTGTTATCATTCCATTGTCAACTCTCTCCTCTACACTCGCCCTCTCTCTCTCTCTCTCCCTCGCTCTCTCTCTCTCGCGCTCTTTCTTTATTAGCAAGCAGCTAACATAGCAACTTTCTGTATACCCTATAAGCAAATAAGTTGGACAAATTTCCGAACGTAGAGCGAGAAACTCTAGACTCTATATATAGACTATGTATATATGTATATTTAGATACATCATATATAAATACATACATATATATTCCTAATTTCTCTCAGATTATGCATAGCATCATAAAAAGTAAAGTCTTTGTTCTTGATCTCAATTTCTATGCACACTTTACGAGTGTTTCCAAATGTGGCCATAAAGAAAAAATATTTAATGCCTAGTGGAAAATGCTAAAATGTTGACCTAGAAACAATCGATTAACACATATTAATGAGATGCGAAATTCTTGTCTTGGAATATAGGTCTGTAATTTGAACTCCATACCATAAAAATTCCGTAACAAATCAAATAATTTCGTATATAAATCTGCTAAATAAATAAAAGAGAGAGAGAGAGATATGCTTAAATAACTAAAAATTTAATATCGATATTTATCGATTTTATGAATATGTCATATAAATGCTGTGATAAAGCAAAGAGATTCATTTATAAATCTATCAAACACATAAAAGTAGAGAGATATGCTTAAATAGCTGCAAATTTACTATCGATATTGATCGATTATATGAAAAAAGTTATCGATGATTTGCTAAAAGTGACTAAATGAACTATATATAGAAAGAAATTATGTGCAAAAAACAGAATCTATAGCACTTCGATCGTCTTTCGTGATCGTTGCTTTCAAAGCTAGACAAAGGAACGGACGGACGGACAAACAGACGGACGGACGGACGGATGACTTTGCTATTGATACTCAAGATCCAGAATATACACATATATAGACATTGTTAACATTTATTATTACAACAGCCACGCCTACTATTTGCCGCTGCACATAGGGTATTAGCTAGTCGTACACATTTAGCCACGCATTGGCCGTCCTACACTTGGCTTCGCCATATTATAGATTATTATTTTTGTTTTCTGTTTTTCTTTCACTGTTCGTTGGCCCTGAGGCCCGGCTTGGAGTTTTTCTTCAATTTGCAATCGTGACTCGCCTTGAAATCATTTTGTGGAAGCTGAGCGAACACAAAAATAATAAAAGGCAAAGCTGCAGAGAGCCTACAGCCGATATATCGCACTGCCCACTACCTTCATGAAGCCCACGGTAAAAAAAAAACTAAAAAAAAACTCAATTGAAATTGAAGAAAAGTGAAAATAAAGCTGCGTAACTGCTTGGATGCTCGAGTTTAACGGAGTTTTTTCTTTACAGCGATTCAATCAATAGAAATAATAAAAAAAATCTAAAAATATGAATATGATCGAACTAAATAGATACCCTGGGAATTCATAAGGTGGGCATAGTCTTTGAGAACTTTTGATGGAGATTGGAATATAATTGAATAATATCTAATATATTCATGTATCTATATATCTATATACCTATACATCAATATATCTATATATCTATACATCTATATATCTATATATATACACATATATATGTCTATACATCAATATATCCATACATCTATATATCTATACATCTATATATCTATACATCTATATATCCATATATCATCTATATATCTATACATCTATATATCTATATATCCATATATCTATATATCTATGTACCCACATATCCATACATCCATATATTGAAATAGAGCTTTTCATTCTACATTTAAGTAGTATCTATTAGCTTTGAATACAGTTCAACCGATTCATATAGTAAACAATCAGATTTGATGTGTTTCATCGTCCAAAGAAAATCATTTTGTTGTTTTTCTAGATGATTATTCATCCATCTATTAATAGACCCATCAGTCATATCAACCTATTGGTCATAATTCAAGGTAAATCTCACTAACTAAACTGACAAACTTTGAAGTTTTAGCTCTAAAACTGTGAAAGATGCAGTTTTAGCCGATTAGCCACGCCCTCAAGAGACGTACATATATCTACTATATTGTTTTTGGTCTCACGAAATCATATGCCCAACCTCAAATCTTTAGCACCTCAAGGAATATCGTTTCTATTACACCGCATATAGTATTATAAGACAAGACCAACTAGTATATATATGCCCAAATTTAAGTCTCAGACAGACGGATGGGCGAAGGAACAGCAGAGAGAGACGTACATTGCCCAAAGCCAATATACTCTTTGCACCTTGTGGGCGGGTATGAGAGCATGAGAAATGAAACCCAAGTAAACAGGTATACACTGCCTTGAACTTAGTTGAACTATAACCGATTTATGTTTGAGACAGTATATAGTAGCTCCTATGTATATAGTCTTGATTAGTGTTAACAGCATTAACAGTTAACTGAGTGGAATTTAGTTCTAGTTACTTAAACATAAATGAATATTTATACATTTCCCAGAGCCATGCTAATGAGCTTTAATGTGCTATCAGCAGTTGATTACAAACTGATCAATATCGGAGCACGATCAATTCGCAATGAATAAAGAAAAGCCAAAAAGTCTTAATAGAGTATTTGCTCTCGTCTATGGTCCGCAGCAAATTGAAATTCAATTTCAAATTCCCAAAAAATCCAATTTGTGACGATCATTAATCACAAAATCGAGTTTCAGACAATATATGTATATGTGCGCACATATATCTAAAGAGATATATATTTATTCGTAACCAGAACCGTTTTGGCATCAATTTGAGGCATTGGAAATTGGATCAGCAACGGGTTCAACCAGTTGGGTGGCATCAAACAGGTGAGAGATTATGGATTCTAGTTTCGGCACAATTTGGCACACACCCGCCCGACGCTACGCGACGCGACGCGACGCGACTCGACTCGACTCGACTCGACTCGACTCGACTCGACTCGACTCATAATCAAGTTGTTCAATGATCATCGTCTTCATCTTCTTCTTCTTCTTGTTGTTGTTGTTAGTGTCTCTATGCAAAATAGTTGACCAATATTTGCAAATGGCCAGCAGCTTAAGTGGACAACAGCTAAGTCGACCGACTGACCGATCGATCGATCCAACTGTTCAGCTGTAACCAGTTTAGGTGATAGCGAGAGAGTGCGAGCGAATGGGAGAGAATGGGAGAGACTGCCTACTAAATGAAAACAAAACAATGATTGCTCTCGCAAAGAGAGAGAGGGAGAGAGAGTTAGAGAAGGCCCAAACTCAATAGAAACGAAAAGCTCCTCAGTCCAGCGGCCAGCTGTGGAATTTGCGGAATGTGAGCTGTCTGTGTGTGTGTGCGTGTGCATGTACATGAGTGTGTGAGTGTGCATGTGCATGGGTATATGTGTGTGTGTGTGTGTATGAGTGTTGTGTTATGCTTTCTAACTGCCAACAGCGCGATTCACGATCAACAATCAGCCATAATCAACGCTACTTCCAACAATGCGCAAAGCAGTTAAAAAATAATAATATAAATAAGTGCTTAGCATGTGAACAGCTAAGAGATACCCTTCAATGCAAAGTAAATGTAGCTTAAAGTTTTGCCTACAGTTTATCTGATTCAGATATATATATATATATATATATATATATATTGATATATATCTGTATATATATTACGATATTACCAGTATTTCAATAAGCCTTAAAGTATGCTATGCATTGCAATTTCTTGCCAGCCAACTTTTTTTTTATGCAATTCCATAGTTTTCCACACATATTTTCTCTCTAAACACTTTTCCACAACATTCAAATGCCTCAGAAACTGTTCCATTTGGCATGGCAACTCATTTAGTCATTCACTTTAGTGTAACGTATACGCCCCATTGCACGACATTTTACGTGGCATAAAACGCAACTACATCAACTACATCAAATATGACATAATCTCTGTTGTTGACGCCAAAAAAAAAAAGAAAACAACAAAAAACAAAAGAAAAGACAAAGCAAAAAAGAAGAAGAAGCAACAACAGCAACAGCAACAGCAACAACAAAACAGCACGACAAACAAATCGTTGAAAGAAAACGAAAGAGGCGAACAGAAAAAACTGACACAACTTTTGACTTGGGTCGTAACAGTTCATTGATCATGACACGTTCTCATGCTGCACACACACACACACCCACACACACCCACACACACACTCACACACACATGGCATGTTTTAGGGCTTAATTTGACCCTGTGCCATAGAAACATACAAACAGCATGACGTCATCGCAGGTGCGGTCATCATGCAGGCATTCAATTCACTCAATTGCCACACACCCTATGAAGCCCCCCCACCCCCCACCAACATCTATACATCTCTATCTCTCTCTCTCTCTCTCTCTCTCTCTCTCTCTTACACACATTCTAGTCATGCATACTGCATGCATTTCAAATAAATAAATATTGTTAATTGTTACGTGTGTGTGTGTGATGTACACACACACACACACACTTTTTCATACTTTGCAGTTTGTGTTTGTCAGCGCTTCTGCTTCTTCCTCTTCTTTGTTCAATTCTTCTTACACTTCACGGCTCAACTTTTACAGATATTTTGTCAACTAACAGTAAAAACAAATTCAATTCTATTAATTGTTTTTTGTGCCGTTTTTTAGGAATTTTTGTTGGTATTTTTGTTGGTATATTTTCGAGCACTGTTTTCTGATTTTTTGAGGCTGGCGCTTCATTCGCGACGTTTGCCGGGCAACGGTTAGATAACTTTTGAGCACTAGCGCGTCTCATAATTAATAATGCGCTATATATGAGCAGCGAAATAACAACAACAACAACAACAACAACAACAACAATGGCAACAACAATAGCAACAGCAAGACAAATGTGTGGAAGCAGCAGAAGTCGCAAAGAACTCGGAACGCAAATGAAAACGAAACTAAAAATTCAGAGCCTAGGCCAGAGAGCCCTATATAGGAGATATCAAAAAAAAAAAAAACGAAGCTAAGAGCAAACTCAACTATGTGTATACGCCTAGCAGATACCCTGTAAACAGTTAGCACATATAAGGCGTAGCAAATGGGCAACAAGTTTTTGGCTTTCCTATCGTTAAGCGACAGCAACGTTATCGACTTTTATCGTTAGCATATGCAAATTTATCGATAGTTTCATATAGTTTTTTTTTATTATTTCTTACATTTTTATGCCTGGCTAGCAAGCAAACGCTCATACCCTCTTCGCAAACATTTCGCTTCTGAGTTGGCTATAAAGAGAGGCCTACAGAGAATTTAATGACTGCCAGAGCAAGTGTGAGCGCGAGCGAGTGTGCTTGTGTGTGTGTGTGTGTGTGTGTGTGCGCGCGCTTGTGCGGGTGTATCTCTTGACGGGTTGCACGTCACCCACAACAACAACAACAGAAGAGACAGCAGCTATGACGTCGTCGCTCTAAGCTATATTGTATATTACGATTGTGACCGTCATCAATTTAAACAACCAAACCAACTAAAACAAACAACGCGCCGCCTACGCAAAGCCTCCCACCCAGCCCAGTATACCCTACCAGCATATCTTATCATATGTATGTCTGTACAGTGGTATTTGCTCGATTTGCATGATGAAACTCTTTTGATTTGCTTTCGATGAATTCTGTATCTAAAAATTTGAAAATTGAAATTTGTTTAAATTTCGTTTCGTTTTTTCTTTTCTTTTTTTTTTTTTTTTGGCTGTCAATTAACATGACTAAGGCATCCAAAAATGGTTGGTTATTATAGAAGCTAAAGCTGCCGTAAATTATCTGCTCATTAGTCACTGCTAGGCAAGCCCATGGCAAATCATCATTATCTGAGATACTCATTATCATTGTCACATATCACATTGCTCTTATCATCATCATTATCATCAACATATGTATGACCCTAAGCAGCACAATCATATCATGAGCAACATCATAATTATCATTGATCTAATCATGATGTTCAGTATCGTCATAAGGAAAACTCGATGAATGGCTCTACTTGTGGAGCTCCACCTTGAAGATTGATACTGGGTTAACGCTCGATTTCAAGGATTTCCGGTCGGTAAGCAACGGTCAGTGTAACGCCCTAACTGACGCTGCATTAAGCATCATCAACTTCTTCACTATTATTACTAGCAGCAATACAATGTTGATTATCATCATTATAGCCATAATCATTTTGGTCAATTTGGTCATTTTTTCATATCCAAATTTACATCGTCATCAATATTATCATTCAAATCACCACCAGAGTCATCATTAGCTTCATCCTAATCAACCTCATGCTCATGAGCATCATCATTATTATTGGAATAACCATCTCATTGTCATTATCATTATCATTGCTATTGGCATTGCTATTGGCATTGCTATTGGCATTGGCATTGTCATTCTTTTTGTCATTGCAATCATAATCATACTCATCATTATCATTGTCATTGTCATTGTCGTTGTCATTGTCATTATAATCATAGTCATACTCATCATTATCATTGTCATTATCATTGTCATTATCATTGTCTTTATCATTGTCCTTATCATAGTCGTTATCATTGTCATTATCATTGTCATTATCATTGTCATTATAATCATAGTCATACTCATCATTATCATTGTCATTATCATTGTCGTTATCATTGTCATTATCATTGACATTATCATTGTCATTATCATTGTCATTATAATCATAGTCATACTCATCATTATCATTATCATTGTCTTTATCATTGTCATTATCATTGTCGTTATCATTGTCGTTATCATTGTCATTATCATTGTCATTATCATTGTCATTATAATCATAGTCATACTCATCATTATCATTGTCATTATCATTGTCGTTATCATTGTCATTATCATTGTCATTATCATTGTCATTATCATTGTCATTATAATCATAGTCATACTCATCATTATCATTATCATTGTCTTTATCATTGTCATTATCATTGTCGTTATCATTGTCATTATCATTGTCATTATCATTGTCATTATAATCATAGTCATACTCATCATTATCATTGTCATTATCATTGTCATTATCATTGTCTTTATCATTGTCATTATCATTGTCATTATCATTAAGGTAAAAGGTCAAACGCACAAGAAAATATATTCTTAATACTTGATAGTCAATCTAGCTGCCAATGAGATAATACAGGGTATGCTCATGCAGTGTCTATATTTGCCTTCTGCCAAAGGGCTTAACATGTTTTTAATACAAGCCAAAGAAGAATGAAAGTTTTTTTTTTTGTTGCTGCTGCTGTTGTTGCTGGCTTTTTGTTTGTGTCTTTTTCTTTTTTTTTGTTTTTTTTTTTTTGGTGTTGCAAAGAAAACTTAACGCCTTGTCGACTGGCCAGAAGAAGAAAGCCAAACACACAAAACTCAGACAATGGACAAGCCAAATATATGTGTGCACAGTATATACCTTTCAGGTATGCGAGTACATGAAAAGCGCTCAGGCACGGCGAGGTGGGCAACAGGTGAGCCAACAACACCAACAGCAACAGCAACAGCAACAATTATGACATAGTTGGTTTGGTCGTCGTTTAGAGCTCGAGACATGAAATGGAAATCTATAGGAAAGCAAAAGTGCTGAATGAATGTAAGTGAAATGCATAAACTAAAAGAAAGAAGAAAAAAAAACTAAACAAAATAATAATAATAACAATATATGAATGCATAAAGCAACTCAAGTCAAGTCAAGACCGAGACTAGCCCCTACCGCCCCTGCCGCGCCTTCGCACAATCAACAACGTTGACACAACGAGCAGGGAAAGCGCCGTGCCATACGTGACCAAGCGAACACCTATGCCGATACATACAAGTAAATATATATATATATATATATAGTTATTCATATAGCATAGTTATTCAGATTTCTCTGGGTTCTCGATACCACAATCATTTCATGCGAATATCTCATTTCTTTCTTCTTCTTCTTCTTCTTATTCGTATTCGTATTCTTTGCTTATCTATTCATTCAATACGTTCGAATGCTGAAACGATTAGCGCAGACATTTTACACTGAAATTGTCAAGGAATATCCCTAATCTATGTAAGAATTTTTATTTATTTTTCCTTCTACCAAGATTTTAGTTCTCTATGTGTGCGCCGAAGTTAATACTTATTGGTTAGGGAATATCCCTAATATTTTTAAACATATTGCTTAAGCAAAATAGAAATTTCTTCTTCTTTTTATGGAAGTTTTAGGTCTATGTATGAGCAAATAGGTAACGAAAAAAAATTGGGGAGTACCCCTAATTTTAGCTCTAGCTGCTGACAAATAAGCAGGGAACACCCCTAATATATTTCATGCATATTTTTTGAATAAAATAGGAATTTGTTTATTTTTATTTTATTGAAGTTTTAAGTCACTGTGTAAGCAATTGGTCAACTAAAAATAATGCGGGAATACCCCCAATATATGTAAACTAAATTTATATTGCAAATTCTTCCTAGGCAACTTTTAAGGTCTGTGTGTGAGAAGTAAGGTAACTAAAAATAATGAAGGAATACCCCTAATATATTAAAATTATAATGCCTTAACAAAATTGTAACTCATTTTGTATTTTTTTTTTTTTTTTAAATTTTTAGTTCTAGCAAAAGGGTACATTTAAATAATAGGGGAATATCCCTAATATTTTTTATTCATATTTTAGTTTTCTACTCTTTTAATTACACTTTAAGTTTCATAAGCTGTCAAGCTTAAACTCACCAATAGCCTAACTAGTATCAAGCGAGGAGTACCCCTACTGCATTACAAATTGACCAACAAATTCAAAATGCCCATGCATAAATTATTCTCTGTGAACTATTTACTCATAGCTTTCAAATTCACGATAAACTTATCTTTAATTAGTTAAAGGAATATCCCCAATGCATTCCAAATATCCATAAAGAATGCCAAATGCCTATGTCAGAATCAATGCTCCTAAACTAAGTACAAACAATCTAGGCTAAACAAATTTCAAATATTAAAGGAATATTCCAAATGCATTAAATAGTGCAGCATCGAATCAAAGGTTCAGAGTTGAGGCAAATAATTGAATTCAATTTGAGCTTGAAGAATGTGAAAAGGCCAAATAGTTAAGCTCACTGGGAAAATGGCAAAGGAATAATTCTAGGAAATCGTGCATTGATTTTAGCATCAAATCAAATTTCCTTTTGGCTTTGCTGCTGGCGCTTAGGAATTGCTTTAATGCGAATGCATTTGAAAATGCTCTATGCTATGCTTTCCGCTGAATTTCAATTTAATTGTCAAGGTAATATCCCTAATTGCATGCAAATTGCATACAAAACACAAAATTTCATTTGCCCTATATAAAACTATTCACATACCTATGTATGTATATGTGATTGTCTGTGTGTGTGTGTGTGTGTGTGTGTGTGTGTGTGTGTGAATTGAATGGTCCTTCCAAATGAAAACTCTCATCAAATAAATTTCATGCGAAATAGAAAAAAAAGCAAAAAAAAATGATGAGAGATACTAGTTGGAAGGACACTCAGTTCTGCTTTCACCTAGATATATATATATATATGTATATATATGTATATATATATCTAGCTATATATACATATATACACACAGGTGCACACGCATATGTGTGTGTGTGTGTGTGTGTGTGTGTGTGTGTGTGTGTGTGTGTCTATGATTTACGTTTGCTTTTGTTCTCCCGCTGTAGTTGAACTAGGAAAATTCGAAATTGAAAGCAGCAGCAAATTCACATTTCTAACGAATCGTAATAGAATTCCATTTGACTTCTGCGTAAATTTAATCAACTTTTCATGGCTGATTAAACAAATTGAAAAACTTCGCTTAGTGCCTTAATTTCCGAGTATTCCATGAAAAACGGGTTTCCTTACATTTTCCTGCATTCTACTCAAATTGATTAAAATTATATATATATATATATATATATATATATATATATATATATATATATATATATATATATATATATATATATATAGAGAGAGAGAGAGAGAGAGAGAGAGAGAGGGACAACTATATATAGTATATGTATATATATAGTTCTGAAGAATTCTGTTACAGCATCTAACTTGAATTGAAATTGAAGTAACAAAATAGTGAATTGCTCTTTGTCAGTACGTAAAGGACTTATTCAAGGACACACAATAGGTACAGTCGGTGCAGAAAAAACGTAGTTAAAGTTGAAAATTAAGTAAAAAGTTGGATTTCAAGGGATTTTCATATTCGACATGATGAAAGTTGAAAATGGAAATACAGAGTAACTCGAGACATACATCCGATCAATATCAGTTTGTCTGTCCAGAAATAACAAAGGCTTAGCTGCATTGTCTTAAAAATTAGCTTTAGCACAAAATAGTTGAGTTTACTGGAAAATGGCTAAGTAATACATTTAATGCACTGCATACTGTACGCCTGTTCCACCATCTGCCTTCTGCCTCCATCTGCCCTTTATAGATATCTAAAGCTAAGCTTAAATGTTAAACATTTATAGGGTATCTTTAAGTTAAGTAACATCTGCCTCCATCTGCCCTCCATCTCCTACTAGGCCCATGATTATACATACATATCTAAAGATGAGTTTGAAAGTCTATAACATATAGGGTATCTTGTAGTCAAGCATTCCCTAGGAAAACACTCTCACACTCACATTGACGATAGGCTAATCTAAAACTCTATATATGATATATACATAGATACATATCTAAGGACGAGTTGGAAAGTTTACAAAATACAGGGTATCCTTTAGTCAAGCACTTCCAACAGAAGCATGCTCACTCTTACTTTGGCATTTTGACTATGGTCAAATCTAAAACTCTATATATAGATACATATCTAGAGATGAGCTGGACTATTTGTTGCATATATAGGGTAACGCTTAGTCAAGCACTCCCGGCAAAAGCACTCTTACTCTTACTTCAGCCACTGATGAAAGCGAAAACAAAAGTTCTATACATAAATACATAAAGAAAAGCTGAAATGTCTAAAAGCATACAGGGTATCTTATAGTCAAGCACTCCCCACAAAGGCACACTCACTCTAAATTTCGCATTCTACAATAGGAAAATCTAAAACTCTATTTATACATACATATCCAAAGTTGAGCTGGAATATTTCACACATGTAGGGTATCTTTTAGTCAAGCCCCCTCCTCAGCAAAAGCACTCTCACTCTTACTACGGCGTCTGGTGGTGATAGCAAAAGCCAAAACTCTATTATATTTCAAATCTAACTATAGCGACACTCAATTATGGACCGAACGGGCAATGGAAGACGTTAACAGAATTGATTCGCTGTGCGCTTTGTTGTTGGCCCATACGCTGGCCTGCACCGATCGGGCGGCTTTGTTGTTGCCTCTAAATGGCTAGTCATTGTTGATTGTCAACAGCAGCTTTTGCACTTTGCCATCAACAGTATTTGCCAAAAATTCGAATGCGTAGAGTGAGTGTGAATGATGTTGAATGACAAACACATCAAAATGATTTGTCAAGATCTTTGATAATACAATACGACTAGTTATGTACATAAATATTTATAAGACTGGCCGCATTAGAAAGCGCAGTGAAAGCAGCGAATGTTATCGATTATCGAATTGTTGTTGATTGAGAATCAAACAAAACTGTTTTTATATATATATATATATATAATATATATATAGCTTACCTATAGATATATGTATATCTCATCTATGTATCAGAAATTGCAGAAAAGTTTAATTTCTATGCGATTCACTCTCACTTCTATCGGTATCGATAACATGCCAATTGCCAAATGTTATACATTTCTATTGATACGAAAAAAAATTCCTTTTCATTCAGAATTTATCCATGAATAGCTGCCCCATATATCTACACCTCTAATGTATACAAATTTGTTTGAGAATTGTTTCCTTCAGTTTGAACTTTCTCTCTTATCGATAACAAACCACACAGACACACACACATGCACACACAATTACCAATTGCCAATTGTTATAAATTTTTATTGAGACAGCATCCGGTTCCACTTCCAGCCGATTGAGCCGATTATCACAAAAGTTTGCCCTGCTCATTCAGCTGTGAGTGCAAAACAAATTGATCAATTGAGCGAGTCCGCCCTAAGCCCCACCCCACTACAAACGACAATTCCGATAGCAAATACTTATGGAATGCTCATGCAATGTATCTATCTAATACTCTCTAACATTAAGGGTATCATGGATGTTGTTGAGAGTTGTGTTAGACCAATAAGCTATGCAGCATGTATATCGATATATTGTGAATTCGATAACTTGCATAACCAGTTGCTTAGCTTAGTTTGCTTCCGCCAAATGCAGAAGAAACCCATTAACAAAATATTATCGAATACAATTTATCGATAGTCGCCTTAACAGCATCCACTTTCATTTAATTTGAATAATCATACAAGCTCAATCGATAACTGTTCTCTTTGCTTAAGCCCTTTTTCTAGTTAATTAATAACTAAACAATTAAAATGAAAATGCAATTCTACGTCTATCGTACGCAATAATTACATTCTTATCTATGAGCACACTTATCGATCCGCTGCTGTCAAGGTCAAAGTTATTCCAACTTATCAATTAACGCCCACACACACACACACACACACACACACACACACACACGCATACGCACATTCCTTCATTTATTGATACATACGCATGCTGGCAGTTCCGTTAGTGCGCTGCTCGTACGCTGCCTCTGCCTCTGCCGCTGCCGCCGCATCATCAGCGCTGGCAGCGCGATTGAACGGACGCGGCTTGCGCCTTTGAAAGCGCAAGCGCAACTCGGTGTTTAGAACGCGCATCATGCACGATCCACAAACAAAAAACAAGTTTTATTTTTTGCACTTTTTGCAACACTGAAGATGCGTGAACGACTTTTCGAATCGAATATCGGAACTAATTCACTTTTTACACATTTCCAAACAGAACAAAAACACAAAAGAAAAAGGTTAAAGTTGAAGAAGAAGCAGCAGCAATTGACATAGTGACATTTGAGAGGATCAGCGCACCGGCTGTTCAATACCCTAACCCTAACGGCAAGCGGATGATATCATCACGGGGCGAGGTTGAGTGCGCGTTTACTTTATTTTAATTTTCTACAGCTATTTGTCTTCTGCTTCTTATTTTTTTTTTTTGTGTAGTTTTATAAATATATTTCGCGTGAGTCTAACTGAATTGACTTGACTTGACTTGACTTGACTGACTGTCTGTCTGTCTGTTTACTAACTGAGCAGCAGAGCTCTGGAGCGGCGAGCAGCGAGCGTGTTGAGTGAGCGCCAGCCAACGCCGCTGCCGCCGCCGCTGCCGCTTTTTACAATCTAATCGCGCGGCCAATGGGCGGCCATACGGCCCGCTGAGCAGCAGCAACAACAACAACAGCAGCAACAACATTTGCACTTTCAATGAACTGCTCTCTTTTGTGAATGTGTGTGTGTGTGTGTGTGTGTGTGTGTGTGTGTGTGAATGATGCGACGCTTTGTTGTCTTTACTGCAGTAGCTGCTGTTTTTATGCCCGTTGTCTGTATACCCTGTAGCCAGAAATAGCTAATAAATGCAGATCAACTAAGCGAACACAACAGTTCAAGTTTTACATTTCTTCGCACTTTGCAACACTAGAAGTTTGTTTCGTGTTTAGCTTATTCTGCAATTCTTTTCAAATTGTTTATATTTATATATGCTCGATATCTGATTAAAAGTTTATTTTCATTTGAAGATCAAGTTACGCCCACACACAACTTACAACTGTTTGAAAGTCATTTACAGTTTCAGAAAACCGATTCAAAGCAAAGGGCAGCAGCTATTTTTAGCACTGTTTAACACTGGCGAACAGCGTATTGATCTGCGCTTAACACTTTGCTCACTTAATACTGCTGTTGCTGCTGCTATTGCTGCTGTTGTAGTTGTCGCCTCCATTATCAAACAGAGTTCTTATCAAATCAAAAAAATTAAAAAAAAAAAAAAAAATACTAATAAATAAGTAAAGTAAACTACTTACTTTTTGCAAGCCGCGCGCGCTGCGACGGCTGCTAACGTCTGAGACTTTGCACGGACAACAAACAATAAAAAGGGAGAAATGCGCGCAAAAACTGACTCGGCCAAAAAGCTCGAAGGCCGAAAGTCGAAAGCCCAAAAGTATGAAAAGCTTACTTACAGTTAACTTACCCAGGCAAACGGCAACAAACCCAGCAAGGGAGGATTGGAGCTGCTGTTCTGTATTCTATGTGTGCGTATCCCTCTGTCTCTGTGTCTGCCGGTGTATGTGTGTGTGTGTGCGTGTGTGTGTGTGTGTTTATAAGATGTTGCTTATCTATCGATAACTTTGTGACTTGATTAATGGTAATTGCTGGTAGAGTTGAAAAGCTTTTTTTGTTTCTATTTTGAGCGCATGCTAGGCTCAACTTGAAGGGGGGCGGACGGGCGGCCTGTCGGTCGGCGGTTCGTTAGCTATCAACAATTGGCCTTTTCTCTTTTTTTTTTTTAGCTGCAGCCAGAATATCCCTAATGACCTTGGACATTTTAGACAGTTGTTGCTGTTGCTGTTGCTGTGTGTGGGTGGGCTGTTGGCTGTGTTGGTTGGCTTGTCCTATCGCGCTTTTATCACTCTTAACTGATAAGCTTTTGATATAACATTCAAGCATGTAAATTTGTGTTTGCCTTAGCCCGCTCGCAATTTGTGTAAATAATCTGGCAACATTAGCTGGGCAGCTGTGCGTGACCTTCAACTCATACCGGGGCGAGGTAACGGCGAGGTTGCCGGCTCATTGAATATTTGCATTAGAGATGAGAGTGCGGGTTGACGTTGACATACATGGCAAACATACACACAAATGCATATATGTATATATGTGTATATACATACATATATATGTACGTATGAATGTACATATGCAGCATTATTTTCAATTATTTAACAAATTTTAAATGTAACGGTATAAATATATATATATATATATTTTTTTTAAGTATTCCCCTACCCTCATTCAAAGCTCCAAGTCTTGAAATTTTTATATTTACTCTCCAATTAATAAATATTTGAAATATTTTGTATTTTACTTTCGTGAATTTCTTATTTTCGTGTCACGCACTTCGATCATCTCATATCTGCTCATCTCTAATAAAAACTGCCAATTGGATGTAATTGACCCAGGTCAAAACTTGCCGAAAAATTAACCGTTAAACTGTTTTGATTTGCTCAATTACCTAGCGGGCTTAGAAGCTCATCCATTAGCTGCAAAAGCTCTAACTAGAATTTTAACTTTCACATGCATTCGCACTCGCATTCGCGACTGCAACACGATTCCACGAATCAAGTTCTTTAATATCCTTCCAGTGAATTCGAATGGGCCAACCCAAACGCGCGTCATAGAAAGCAAGTGCGGCGGGTGCGAGCGAGACAGAGACAGAGAAAAAATGAAAGAAGTATTAAAATAAAATGCAGCCTAAGGAGTTGTTGGAGATGGGCGGCGGTGGCGTCAGAAGCCAACAGGCGGCTTGTGTGCTGGGGCGTGTGCCGTTGCGTTGCACACACACACACACACACACACATACATATGTGTATATATATATATATATATATATACATATACACAATCACACTCACATACATACATACAGTTGCGGATGTACACGCACACAGCCATATTTCGTGGGCTACTTCAGTTTGAACACTTTGCGAGGCGCAGGCACTATAAATAGACTTGTTGATAAACCAACGGTATAAACCGAATGCACATTTTGGGCCAACGAAGACGTCAATTTGTGTGTGTGTACGTCGTGTGTGCGTGAGTGTGTGTGGGTGGGCAAAGTCAACGGGAATTAAGAAACAGGATTGTAGCTTTTGTCTAACTGTTGTTGTTGTCTGTTGTTATTGTGCGTGCTTATTGTGAATCATTTGCGGGAATTAACGAACTCTGCAGCATGCACACATATGTACATACAAACACATGTATACGTATACATACATACATATGCTGCTGATGCCGCCGGGTTATACAAATATATGAACATACACACATAATATATGTATAAATATAGTTAATCTGTTATTGCAGGTGTTGGGCATAGGAATAACAAAAAATTTTAAGGCAACAATAAATATTTCCTTATCTTGTTTTTTGTTGTTGTTTTTTTAACTTACCTATTTTGTGCAAGAGGCTCATTTTGTTTTCCTTGGCTGCTGACAGCATTGATTTTGTTTTGTATTTTGTTGTTGGTTCCGCTTATGCTGCTCCTGGCCAGCGGCCCGCCGTGTCGTTGCCTTCTGCAGCCGCACACCGAAATTATACGCATACGCATACACATACACATACGCCGAATTACAAACACACATACACACACTTGGCACACACGCACACCCGCAAAGCACAAGCGCTCGCGTCTTACGTTACTTTCACGTTATCACAATGCGTAATTGCGCTGGTACGCGTTCAGGTTGTACATTAACTTTGTCATCGCAATGCAATCAACTTAATTCAGCTTCATTTAATAAATAACAAAAAAAAAATAATACAGTTTGCTGCAGCAGTTAGGGCAGCAAAGCAATCGATGGCACTATCGTTACGTTACTATCGATATACGGTTGCCAGGGCATCGGAGTCATTATGACGCTGTAGCCCTGCAATTGGGAAGGGCGCAGCACACTAATCGCATATTTATGTTAATCGCAGTGGCAGAACAAATGACCATAACTGGTATGGTCACACTGCTGAACAGTTTTTGAATACTTTGCTCAATTAAGAATATGCCACCAGTTACTAAAAATACTTCCATTACATAGTTTACTTTGGAAGCCTGAAAAACATTCCAGTGAGAAATATAAATTTAGTAGTAGGTTAGAATGTTCTGTCATTTATCGTTCAAAACAATATCGAAAGCTCGCTGAAACCGATCACATTTGTACACAGTGAAACGCATTTGAAAGTAACAATATATAAAATATGATTTTCGGAAACATAAAACTATAAAATTTAACCTTTGCAACAGAAACTCACTTAGTTTACAGTGTTACATTTAGGTTTTTTTGTCCAAAATAATTTCGCGCCAGCCTTCCTCGTGTCACGACCTGATGTGTGATCTCACCTCTTGCGAATCGGTTATCGACAACAAGTCGATACATCGATGCATATAATAAAAAAATAACATCGACTCATCGATGTCTGTGTTAAACAGCGGGCAATACAGCACCGAAAAAAGCCGATGCAACATTTTTTATACAAAAATTAAAAGAAATTGTGCAGTTGCGGTACATTGGTCAAAAAGGGCGTGCCAAAAATAACTGTGAGTGTTCAAATGTTGAATGTGTGTGCTGTGATTTAATTTGTTATTGCAATTGCAATTGCATTGTTCAATTATTGTCCACCCAGCGTAAGTGTGTGTGTGTCTGTGTGTGTGCAACATTTCAATTTTTGCATGTTTCCTGTATGTGTGCGTGTGTGTGTGAGTATGAGAGTGCGAGTGTGTATGAATCGGGTGCAAAACTGCTCCTTTGTTTGCCCAGAACGCAGCGTCGGCTGCGCTGTTCTTGTTCCTCCTTGTTTTTGTAGTTGTAGTGTCGCTGCCAGCGGCGCCAGTGCTAAAAAGGGTGTGTGCCGGCTGAACAACAACAACAACAATAACCAGAAGCAACGGCTCCTTTTACACTTACATCCGTTTTGTGTTTTCTTTTTTTATATATATTTTTTTTTGTGTTTTGCATAAACAAGGCCTAATTAATTGCACGCATTTGGCGTAGTATACAAAAAAAAAGAGAAAATAGTAACACAAGCAAGCATTAAGTGCATGACAAACGCAGTAAGAAAAATGTCAATAAATGCATATGCAACAACAAACACGTAACGGAACCACCACCACCACCAGGAGGCCGGCCACTTGTGCTTGACACCCCCTTCCGCCTGCTCGCAATCCAGCTTACTATCTTGTCCTCTCGCTCTCTCTAACTGTTTGTGCTTTGTGTAGTGGTGGCAGCAGCAAGAAAACGAAGAAGAAGTGGAAAAACAGTAAAACAGTAGCTCAAAGCGTTGCCGGCTTTACCGGTGCCGGTGCTGCCACCCACCCCCAACAAAGTTTCTTACGCTTGCAGCCGCTCACTCAAACACCCACACACACACAGACACCCTGTGTAACCAAAAAGAGAGACCCCCAGACGCACACACACACAAGCGCAGCTTCACGCTATCGCGCTCTTTTTCTCTCTCGCTCTCTCTCTCTCTCTCTCGCAACTGCAGCATGGATGCTGCTGCTGCTTATGTTGTCTCCCGCTGTCTGCTGCTGCTGCTGTTGCTGCTGCTCTCCTGCAGGTTGCATTGCTCTATGCACTTGTTTCTGCTTCATTTTCCAATTCCCTTTTTCGCCAATGTCCGTCGCCAGCGTCGCTGCTGCCACCCAACTTCCGCTCAGTCGCGCGCAGTTTTCTGTTTTCTATATTTTTCTAAATCACTTGACCCGATTACCTGGTGTGCTGCACCACCACCAACAGCAGCCAGCCAACCAGCCAGCCAGTCATCCAGTCCAGCAGGCTGGCAACGTCAACAGCCAATGATGGTCATTTGTTTTGCCGCTTTCTAACGAACCAGTTGAATTTGCGCACGCGTCGTCAAGTGAGCGCAACTGTGTCTCTTCTTCTTCTTCTGTTACTTCTTCTTCTCATTGTTGTTGTTGTTGTTGTTGTTGCTGCGGCATTTGTCAATATATTTAGCTTCAGTTGCCGTCTGCCTGTTATTGTTGCTGTTGTTGTACATCGCTAGCCGCTGGCTGCACTTGAAATTAACCGCTAGTTGCGGCTCTGTGCAAATACAAATACAAAATACAAAAAAAAAAGTAGCAGAAAAAAAAAACAAAAATTGCAAATAAATAGAAAAAAGAATACAAATTCAATTTGAATGCCAAAGAAAAAGTGCTCGATCAACTATTTGGAGGCACTTGCTCAGATTTGAAGCCCCAAACTTCAGGGCATTTTGCATTTGCAATTCCATTTGAATGCCGTGAGTGTGTGTGTGTGTGCGTGTGTGTGAGTGACAAACGGTCAAAGAAAGCTAAACTGTCTCGCCTTTAGAGTGGACCATAATTACGAAAATTTGAAACGGAAAAAAATAAAATTAAAAATACAAAAAAAAATTTAAATAAAAAAAAGCAAAAAATAACTAAATTAATTTAAAAGTGCAGTTATTATAAATATATTTGTATATATTCAGTGCTGGAACCAAACATTTACGTATTGCAAACTTTGAACAAGGTCCACTTTAAAATGTTTTTTTTTTTTTATTATTGGTGTTCTACTAAGTGTTGCAAACATAATAGAAAAAAATCTTTTACTGAATATTTTTTATTAGACTTACAATGTAATAAAAGTTTAGGAATATATTTTTATAGACATATGTCATAAATTGGCATAATTCCTAAAATATAACAAAAAAAAAAAAAAAATCTTTTACTGCTTTTTTTAGTTTTACACTGAAAATGAGCTTAGGAATAATTGAATGAATGAAAAATTGAAATAATTTTGCAATTAAAACGCTGAAAGTTTTATAATAGAGCAATTTTTATAATTAATATTATTATAAATAATTATGATCATTGAAAAGAAAATAATTATTTATATGTATATACCTAAATATATATACTAATATATATGTATGTACTTATATATATAAATATATATATGTAATGAATTCAGATCATATCTGCTATATATTATGGTTTATCCATTCCACAAATGATTCATGCGCAGGTTTTGGAATGAATGCGTCTTCAGCTTGCATATGAATCATGTTTTGACTATGATTGTTGAAAGGCGATTAGTTTGTAGCAGTTAAAATTATAATCAAGAACTTAAGTGTGGAACTAAAAGCAGAACTTAATTTATTTCATGTATTTAACAAATCGCAAATAATGAAACACAAACAATAACGATCCATTCACACTTGCACACACACACAGACACACACACACGCATACATACATATGTATACATACATACATATGTATATGCTGGTCTAGGCTATGTATGAGGCGTGGCACTTGTTTATAAAAGGCGCTTACAAGTGGCCAACACCTCGATTAGCACAATTTGTATGCATGGAAAGCTAAAGCGGAAAAAGGACAAGGCATGCACACATACACACATGCATATACATATGTATGTGTGTGTGTGTGTGTTTGTGTATGCTTTAAGCCTATCCGGCATCTTTGTGCCAATCGGCATTTGGCATTCTCCGCGCATCGCAAACGCAATTGTTGCTGCTGCTGCTTTTTTTGTGCTTTCTCTTTTCATGCGATAAACAAGACGCACAAACACACACACATATCTTTATTTATATGTATGTATGTGTGCAAGTCCTCAATAATTATAGCCAAGTGCAGCAGCAGCAGCAACAACAACAACAACAACAACAGCAACAGCATTAGCAGACAGACGAGTCCAAGTCCAAGTCCAAGTTGTCCATTTCCATTTTTCCATTCTTGCCGCACTTCAAGTTGCTGTGTATGGGCTGTTGCTTGCTGCTGTTGTTGCTCATCTGACATGTTGTGAGTAATGCGACTCAAGTGTGGGCGTGCCGGGCAGTCATCAGGCAGCAACATCATATCACACAACACAGCTTATCAATTGATATGTGTGTGCGCGCCAGTTGGTGCGTTGCTGCCGGACTTTGAACAAAAACAGCTAGTTTTGGCTCGAATAAAAAAAACACTCTAAATTCGCTCAAAACTAAGAATTGTCTGATTTGCATGCAGTAAACGTTCGCTAAGTGAAACTTGATGTTTGTTTTGCAAAACAAAGCAGAGAAATTTACTTCTTTCCCAGTTTGTTTAATCTATGTGAAGTATATGCGAACGAAGAGCCATATATTTGTTTTATAAATATCTATGAAGTGTGTATAGTTTGAAGAATAAAAACAAAACCACAACAGCAACAAACTCCTCACACACACACGCACATGCATACATATGTAACTCCCGCTACGCGGCAGCCGCACTGACAGGGTGATTCATGTGCATGTTGGGTCTGCAGCAGTGGCTGGCGATAACTTAACTTAGCAATAATCATAATAATAATTATAGAATTTCATATTTGTAATTCTAGCCGTGCGGACCGCAGCCGAACAAACAAATAAATAAATACCAATTACAACAGAAAGTATCAAATTGGAAAGAGCAAAAAGAAAATTAATAAAAAAAAGAAAAGAAAAGAAAAGAAAAAAATAAGCAAGCGAGCGAATTGCGCGGAACTTGTCTTCTCGAATTGGAAAAGTGAGACATCGCTAACGGTAGCAGCGATTCAAACACACCAACTGCAGTCGACTCACACACACACACACGCACGCATACCTGCATCACACACACACACACACACATACACACAGAATGGCCTGGCGCTTTAAGGCTTCCAAGTATAAAAATGCCGCGCCCATTGTCCCTAAAGCGGAGGCTTGCGTACGCGAAATATGCGTGGGCAGCTATCAAACCTATGGCAACAATATTGCCGCATCCGCTGCCTTCATGGCCTTCAATTGGGAGCATAGCGGCTCCAGTGTCGCTGTCCTGCCGCTAGATGATTGCGGACGCAAAAGCAAGACAATGCCATTGCTGCATGGCCATACGGACACAGTGACAGACCTGAAATTCTCACCCTTTCATGATGGACTATTGGCAACAGCATCGCAGGATTGCCTGGTGAGTGGATCATAGCATAGAGTCAAAGCTTCACTATACTTATCCATCTATGCACTTGCAGGTCAAAATCTGGCACATACCCGAAAAAGGACTCGAACAATCGCTCTCTGATCCGGAGGCTGTATTCTCACATAAGCAGCGTCGCGTAGAGACCGTCGGCTTTCATCCAACAGCCGATGGTCTAATGTATTCGACAGCGGCTGGCTGTGTGGCGCTCTTCGATATTGCGGCCCAAAAGGAAATCTTCTGTGAGTAGCACAAAACTTTGGGGCATTGCAATTGCAATTCAAACTAAATAACATTCGGCTATCTTTCTTCTCCCTCTCTCTCTCTCTCTCGTAGCTAACAATGAACATCCGGAGGTAATTCAATCGGCCAGCTGGCGAGAGGATGGCACCGTCCTGGCCACCAGCTGCAAGGATAAGTGTGTGCGTATCTTTGATCCGCGTGCCGCCGGCTCGCCCATACAAATGTTGGCTGAATCGCATCAGAGCATTAAGGACTCGCGTGTCGTCTGGCTGGGCAATCAGTCGCGCATCCTCACCACCGGTTTCGATGCGGCCCGTTTGCGTCAGGTGATCATCCGTGATATACGCAATTTTAATACGCCCGAAAAGACGCTGGAGTTGGACTGCTCGACGGGCATATTGATGCCGCTGTTCGATCCCGATACGAATATGCTATTTCTGGCTGGCAAGGGTGATACGACCATTAACTATCTGGAGATCACAGACAAGGATCCCTATCTAATCGAAGGACTTCGGCATACCGGTGAACAAACCAAAGGCGCCTGCCTGGTGCCAAAGCGTGCCCTCAAAGTGATGGAGGCTGAGGTTAATCGTGTGCTTCAACTTACCTCCAACATGGTCATACCCATTATGTACCAGGTGCCACGCAAGGTAAGAGACAAAATAAATGGGGTTTTCTGTGATATTTATATAATATATATATATATATATATTTAGACTTATCGCGATTTTCATGCTGATCTATATCCTGAAACTACGGGCTATAAGACGGAGCTAATTGCCAGCGAATGGCTAAATGGCACCAATCAGGCAGTGCCCAAAATGAATTTGGATCCAGCGAAACGCGAACATGGCGATGAACCCATTATCGTAAGTTCCCATATATAAGTATTTCTAAATATATATTGAAGCAATCATCAGTTTGATTTGTTATTGCTTTTGAGCTACAAATATATCCAAGCAACAGTTGAGTCAGAAATTTTAATATACCACAGCTGTGTTCATAAAAATAGTAGTGCGACTGAAATGTTCCACAGCACAATGTTGTATCAAACATAGATATTTTGTAAACAATTTGAAACGAGTATTAAGATAAGATAAGATATAGAAATAAATATTCCAATTGTTCCACAACATTTCAGTCGCACTACTATTTTTGTGAGCACAGCTGTATATACAGATATATATATATATATGCTTATCGTTAAATATAAAGAACAACCATAGAAATTAAGAATTTGATAAGATTGGACGTTAGGCAAACAAATATAACCACTTAAATAATACAAAACTGAAGTCGCTGAGTATTATAGGTAAATGACAATGATGTGCTAGGCTCTAAGATCAAATCATATTGAAAAATAAATTAAACTGAATAGTTTTCTATATAGACATATATGTATATATGTCATGTAGCTCCAATCGACAAAATCAATTGTGAAAGTAAAAATATAGAGTCCGTAGATCAAGTTAGCCTTGCTAAGATATGTGGATCGTATGTGGAATATGTTCAATCACAAATGTACAATACTATATTCAAACTCACAAGCTAATCAGTTAACTTAGCTAAGATATGTGGACCTTGTGTTGCACTTAAGCAGAACTCTACAATAACACATATACAATATATATATATATATATATATACATAGATACATCGTGGCAATTTGAGCGATTTCGTTAAGAATCTTGAGAACCAGAAGGCCAAGGGCAAGAGTCAGACACAAAATCAAAAGCCCGCCACCACATCGACGGCCAAGCGCAACGATAACGAGCATTTTGTAATGCTGCGCAAATGCAACAACGGCGAGGAAAAAAATGGCAATGGGAATGGCAGCGACTGCAATGAGAAGCGTTTGCATCAGGTCAAAATGCAGCCAAAGGACGATTGCAGCCTGAATCAAAGCGAACTAATGCGCAAATTTGAGGCCAAATATAAAACAGACTCTGAGAAGGATCAGCAGGCACAGCAGCAACATCTGGATGAGAAGGACTCACCCACTGAACACTCGACGGGCAGCAGTGAGGAGGCCTCCTCATCGGCTGCACTGGACACCAATTCGCCAAGTGGCAGTCACTCGCCGCCGAAGCCGATGCCACGCACCTCGCGCAACAACTCGCTGCCAGAGGCAACTACGCCACAGTCGGGCAGCGGCGGCGATTCAGCTGGCGAGTGCAACACGCCACGCCCACGGCCACGCACAACTGCAGCATCCGCCTACAAGGTGCCACAATGAAACCACAAAATGAAGTTTAATTTCGTTATGTTTTTTAGTTAGCCAAAAGTTTTCCTTTTTTATTTTTAGTATACCATCATTTCAACAAAAGGCTGAATTCTAATATTATTTGACTGTTCCATTCCACAATTCCAAAGTAGGAATTGTTTGTTGTTTGCATTCCGTTTTGTTAGATTTTTATGATTATTAGTCGTATTTCTGTTGTTTTGTTCTATTATTTTTTTGCACTATTTTGTAGGTGTTTCATTCCACTGTTCCAGTAAAATATTTTATTTTATTTTTTTTTTTTTTTTGGAATTTTTAGTATTTTATTCAAGTTTTTCTAATATTATTTCTTGATTTTAACCCGAATTTTCTCTGTTTCACAGCCAAGGCTTGGCCCGAAGCCCTTCTCTAGCAACACGGGCGATGTCTCCTTTGACAAGGTGTTTGCCGTGCCCGTGGCGCCGGGCTCCCATGAGAATATATCAACGGTTGGACAGGATAATTGCGGTGATGCGCCAGCAGGCGGCAGCAAGCCCGATCTCATTGTGGAAATCGAAATTCAAAGTAAGTCAATGAAAACAGTGAGCAGCGAGTGAAGAGCGCGGCTAACTTTATCTCTCTTTGTCTCTTTTCAGAGAACGAACCAAATGTGGCCGGCAATGGCAATGGCAATGGAAATGGAAATGGCAATGGAAATGGCGTGCAAAAGTCATTGACAACATCGGAGCGTCGCAAGGTAAATTACATATATATATATATATATATATATATATATATATATATATGTATATATAGTTGGAATAGCCATATATGCTTACAGCCACACTTGACTAATCTTTTCAACTCTTGACCTCTCTTACATGCCTGTGCCAAAATTCGTTTCTTCTTCTCGTTTACTCTTTTATATAAACAAACTCTTGTAACAAACAACAACAACAACAAAAAAAAACCATGTAACCTGCTAACTAACCACCCAAAACTACTCCCGCACCTGTGTACTTCTACTGTGCTACTTTCTACTACCTGTCTACCTAAATCCGAACTGCAACAACAAACAACCTACAACTACAACAACTTTAGTCTTCGGCTGACGATGATGAATCATCCGATAAGGTCTGCAAAAGGATTTATTGAATTCAAGCGGAAATTCTCAGATTTGCTCACATCCCAATTTCTTGTATCCAATCATTTTTATTTAGATATTTGAACAGAACTCAGAATCGTCGGAAAACTCAACCGAGGGCGAGGATCGCACCGATGCCGATTTGCGACGCTTTTCAGCGGTGCGCAGCAGCATTGCCGAGCGACGTCGCGTCTACGAGAGTCGATCCAAAAGCCAAGTGGATGAGAAGGCTCAATCCCCGGTGCCGCTGTAAGTAGCTAGCTCGCGTGCTGCATTCCTAATTAATCATGTTTTATTTGTTCCTTTCAATTAGTCGCCGCGAGAGCTCAAAGATAGAGCCGCTGAAGCCCAGCCAGCAGCAAGGAGGCAATAGCAATGTTATTCCGGCGAGCGGCATTGATAGCAAACGCATCTCGGTGCCAGAGGGCAAACTATTGGAGGAGCATCGCGGACAGCGCGGCAATGGTGCCGGCCTGAAGAAGTCAGCTACAGAGGCGGCATTCAGTGCTGCATCCACAAAGCGCACCTCTACCGTCTTCGGCAAGGTGTCCAAGTTTCGTCACTTGAAGGGCACGCCCGGTCACAAGTCCACACATATTGAGAATTTGCGAAATTTGAGCCGCCAAATACCGGGCGAATGCAATGGCTTCCATGCCAATCACGAGCGTGTTGCTGTCCCGCTAGCCGGTCCGGGCGGCAAAATTGCCATATTTGAGCTAAGTCGTCCTGGCCGATTGCCGGATGGTGTCATCCCATCGCTGGTGAATGGCAGCAATATAATGGACTTCCAATGGGATCCGTTTGATGCACAGCGTCTGGCAGTTGCCTGCGACGATGGCATTGTCAAATTGTGGCGCATCGAGGAAGGCGGCCTGAACGAGCCAACGAATGTGCCGCAAGGCGAATTGACAGCACATTTGGATAAAATCTATTTTATACGCTTTCATCCGCTGGCCGCTGATGTGCTGCTAACAGCCAGTTATGATATGACCATCAAGCTCTGGGACTTGCGCACCATGACCGAAAAGTGCGCCCTCAGCGGTCACACGGATCAGATATTTGACTTCGCTTGGAGTCCGTGCGGCAAGCTGGGTGCCAGCGTTTGCAAAGATGGCAAAATACGCGTCTACAATCCACGCAAATCCGAGACACCGATACGCGAGGGCAACGGACCGGTGGGCACACGCGGTGCACGCATCACCTGGGCACTCGAGGGTCATTACATTGTCTGCACTGGATTTGACAAGTGGGTGAAGCCTTGTCTATTCACTGAGATATATCTTAATGCATATGTTTGTTGTTATTACAGGGTATCGGAGCGTCAGATAAGCGTGTATAATGCACAAAAGTTGACTGCACCGCTAAATACGGTCAGTTTAGATGTGTCGCCATCAATACTCATACCATATTATGATGAGGACAGCTCCACGCTGTTTGTCACCGGCAAAGGTGATTCGACCATCTACTGCTATGAGATAACCGATGAGGAGTCATATATATGCCCGCTGTCGCATCATCGTTGCTCCTCACTGCATCAGGGTCTCAGTTTTCTGACCAAGAACCATTGCGATGTGGCCAGCGTGGAGTTCTCCAAGGCATACAGGCTGACAAATACAACCATTGAGCCGCTCAGCTTTACTGTGCCACGCATTAAGGTAAGAACAGATAACATAGATATATACCCTATATATTTGATATTTACTTTTGTGTTGTTTTGCAGAGTGAACTGTTCCAGGATGATTTGTTTCCACCCACACGCATCACATGGAGCGCCACGCTATCTGCTGAGGATTGGTTTGCCTGCAACGACAGGAGCGCAGCCAAAATTAGCCTCAAGCCGGAGGGCATGGATACACGTAAGTGACAGCCCGCTCCGTCTCTCTCTCTCTCTCTCTCTCTCTCTTTCTCCATCTCTGTCTGGCACTAAGACTTATACTCCTCACGGTCAGCAACTCCACTCTTTCCTCTGCTAGCTAAACTTCAGCTACTTACTGCACTCCTTTCGCCTCTGCCCTACCTGGCACTTTAACCTGTCAGCATCTCTTTTTCTATCAATTTAACTGATGCGCTTCTCTCTATTGTTTTCAGTATCATCCATACAGCAAGTGCCAGCGCCAGTTAAGAAACCGGAGCACACGCAATTCGGTAGCAAGTCGGAATATGAGACCAACAAACAACAGGAGGTGAGTTACCTCTCGCTCGCTCTCACTCTCTCTTACTCTGTCTTTGTCATTTACTTACATTTATGGGTTTTTACTTTGCAGATCCAAAAGTCGGTGAGTGCGCGTATGGAATACAACACAAAGTTGGAACAGGATGACATGGAAGGTGTCGATGAGAACGAATGGCAAGAGTAGCCTCTACGCATTGCATACAATTAAGCTATATTATTAAATATACACTCATAGATAAGTTCGACGCGTATATATGAATATACGATGCATAATTATACGTATATACATATATATATATACATACATTGACACAGACACACATACACTCACACAGACACACACAGACAAATACAGGACCCGGCCAGGATTACATGATTAGGCAATTCGCGAGCTTTGCTTCTGTTTCTACCTTATTTTTGATTAACCGCTTTGGTGCTGTTAGAACTTAGTGAGCAAAAGAGAAGGATATATATAGATATATATATATATATATACACTTATTGTATGCACTGCTAACTGGTTGTGTGCCAATATACCCGCAGTTACCCTGTACCCGTTTATATATACCCAACTGCAGTTGCTCAATCAAATTGCCAAATTACCAATGTTAAGGCAGATGATTCATTTGATTTTTTGTTTAATATTTTGCTTAATTGTATTTGTGCTTGTATTTGTTTTCCTTACACACTTTTTTATATACATATATATATTATATGTGTGTGTATTTTTTTTTGTGTTTATTTAGGTAGTTAGTCGAAATTAGTTAAGCGTATTTTACATATACACATTTTTAATATATATTATTTTTACAATAATGACTTTCTATAGATTTTCGATTCGATTATACCTACATATATATATATATATACATATATAAGTTTGTGGCCATATATGCTGTTGATAATGATATAAAGTAGGAGACGACGAGGCGAAAGTTAGTGACAAGATTATATAGTACATGATCTACATGTATATTTTTTAGAGTATTTTTTGTTTACCTCTCAGTTTATTTCAAGTGTGCTCTCTATAGATTGATAATGGATATATGTATATCTTTATCGATATATTTTTGTTAGTAAATTGCTTTGCATTAATTCTCTCTCGCTTTGGCACATGCGAAGCAGCTCAGCCGGGCCTAACACACACACACACACACACACACACAGCACTCACATCACATTACACACACAGAGATACACACACACTTATACACCTTCTTTACATTATGTATTTTAAAGCATATTTAGAGGACATTTGAAACCATTCGCTTTTTTGTCAGACTTTTTTTTTTTTTTGTTAGCCTGAACCCATTAGAAATGGGTGCAAAAGGGTACACTGTTTATGTGCAAATGTTTGTAACTGGCAGAAGCAGGCGTGGCTGAACCCATGAACTATAAGCATATATGTGCCTGAACAATCGAGACATGTCTGTCGGTTCGTCTGTATGATTTATGACTGGAAATTTGAAATATTTATCAATTTTTCCCTAAGAATTTGATATGCAGACAGATTTTGAATAGCTGCCGCATTCAGGGCTCTTCAAGATTGATAATTTCATATAGCAGAGGCTTGAGCACACATTTTGGTGTCATATTCAGAAGCCGAAAGTGTCATTCAGTTTGTACATATAGAAAAGCCAACAGTGAAACAGAGCAAGGACATGCTTATTTGATTGAAACAGCTGCTCTGCTTCAGGGTTCAGGGTATATACAAGTCGGGCACTGCCGACTGAAGCACTCTTGCTCGTCTGTTTATGGATTCAATTCTTCTAGTCTTCCTTTGGTGCGATAGTAAATCGTGACATTGACATATGCCAAGCAAATCGTACTCACACAGCAGAACAGGAACAATAACGACAACAACAACAAGAAGAAGAATAAGATATAGACTGTACTAAACACTGAGACGTTTAATGCGTAAGCCAATCAAGCGAGTATTTTGTTAACTTACAACATAAAAAAAAAACTAAGCGTAAAATTATCAATAAAAAGATAAAGAAAAGAAAACAAAAAAAAAAAAACAAAATAAATCAAATCAAATCAAATATGTAACGCCAGATCAAAAGACAAATCTATTGATAAACACAAACAATTCCAAAACTGTTTAACGAAAAGACTTGAAATCGCATCGTTGCCATTAAAAAAAAAAAAAACAAGTAATAATATAAAAATACAAAATTTGTTTTGTACTGCAAACAATAGAAAAGCGAGCAAAAGACTCCATTAAGACTAAATATATATATATATATATATATATATATATATATATATATATATATATATATATATATATATATATATATATATATATATATATATATATATATATATATATATATATATATATATATATATATATATATACTATATATAAACATGTATTTGTACTATGGCAATAGATGACATACATACACACATACACATATATATAAACCGTAAAGTATAAACATATATACATATATTTTGTATACAATAGAAACAACAACTTTTGCGACTGATTGACCAACATGAAACTATACTCGTAACATAGCGCTGGCTTAGAGCTATGTGCTCTATATATAGCACATAAGTCAACAACAACAACAGCAACAAGAAAAGACATTCAATTTAATATTGCATTTATTCAACAACAACAAAGTAAATTCATAAAACAAAAACCAATTCCAAAGCTATATTCCAATTTTCATATACAATTGTTCAACTTCAACTCTCTCTCTATCTCTTTCTCTCTCTGTAGTACTTATGTATAGAAGTATATATATACAAAATTCTTATATATATTTGAAAATTATTCAAATTATGATCTTACAAATAGAAAAGTATTTTCATTTATTATTGTTTTTAATTTCAATTTTAAATATTGATATTAGATTCTTTATATATATATATATATACTGCATATATATATTCATATTTGTCGTATCTGATTTTTGTTACTTTTATTTTCGGCCCCCAACAACAACAATAAAAATATAACAGTAATACTAAATGCGCTCGATATTATAACTATATTTATATATATATATATATATATATATATATATATATATATATATATATATATATATATATATATATATATATATATATATATATATATATATATATATATATATATATATATATATATATATATATATATATATATATATATATATATATATATATATATATATATATATATATATATATATATATATATATATATATATATATATATATATATATATATATATATATATATATATATATATATATATATATATATATATATATATATATATATATATATATATATATATATATATATATATATATATATATATATATATATATATATATATATATATATATATATATATATATATATATATATATATATATATATATATATATATATATATATATATATATATATATATATATATATATATATATATATATATATATATATATATATATATATATATATATATATTGTATTTTACAAAAGATATTTGAACTCTATATATACATATACATATATATTTATCTATATGTATATACATATATAGTAGTACATGACATATTTACAAGTACACACACTAACACACACACACACTACACTCACACACACATAAGGTATTTCTTTTTGAATGTCTCTCTTATTTATATTTATATATATATACAAAGCATATATATGTATACATAAATATATATGTAATTAAAAAAAAAAACAAATAATAATAAAATATTTAAAAAGAAACGAAGAGATTTTTGTAAGCGCGTATAAAAAATTAAAAAAAGTTTAAAAAAAATAACTTTAAATTTAGCAGGCAAAAAAAAAAAAAAGGAAAACAAAAGAAAAGCAGATAAATAATATAAAACAAGGCATAAATATTATACAATTTATTTTACAGTATATCCGATATATCAATACTCTAGATTTAAGTGACCAAAAAAGAAAGAAAAACATTAAATTAAAACAAAAACAAATATATTTATATACATAATTAAATAATAATAATAAAAAAGCAAAAAAAAAAAAAAAAACAAAAAAACCAAACAAAACAAAAATGCAATACAAAATTAACCGAAATTCTCTTGTTTGAGCACTTTTATTGATTACAGGGTATGCATGGAAAGCTCTTATAGTTAAGAATATATAGACACTTGCAGCAATAATATAATGAATATTAACTCTGAAGGATATAGGGAAAGCTAGTTCAAATGGGCTATCGATAATTATCGATTTTGAGCTAAATTATAATCATTAATAGACACATGCAGGGGGCATGATAATATAATGAATGCATGGAAAGCTAGTTAACTTGGACTATCGGTACTATGGGGCAGGCAGATGTGTTCATAAAAATAGTAGTGCGACTGAGATGTTGGACAGCACTACTATTTTTATGAACACAGCTGTAGACATATGTATATCATTACATTCTCGATAAGGCTTAGATCGTAACTGTATAGCATGAAGTTAGTCTCAATTTTCCTATGACTTACTGATTTCTCGATAAGTCTTTCTCCATAACGATCTGCAGTTGTTAGCCCGAATTGATTCATTTGAACGTTGAAGTATCCAGAATATCATATAGTACACAGCGCGCCAGCAGAATAGCGCACGATTCACGTTCTCTGTAAATGTTGCATATTTTTTATATCATTCGAGCTATAGTGCTACAATTTTTTTCTGTTGAAATCGGTTTTATTCTTCTGAAAATAACACAAAATTTGACTCTTTAACATTTCAGCAAGTATTTTTTTTTTTTAATTTTTAGAAAAAAGCTTATGAAAAACTTGCCTTGAAAAATTGTTTATCAGGATGGCTCATCCAAATTCAATTGTAAATATCCCGTTCAATTTGGCAGCTACAGTTACCAAATTTTTTTTGTCGTCCACAAAGTTGATCTTCTTGAAGAAAAAAATTACTTTAGGATGATATGTAGTTTTATCTTTGGAGGAAAAATCAAAGATTGAAGCTTGCTTTGATTGCCGACTATATGGAAATTATGGTAAGCTTCATTGCCAGTAAAAGGTATGACATACTGAGAAAATCTAAATCTAATTCGCACTAGCTGTGCTTAGATATCCAGGAAAGAACTGGTATCGAAGCGTCCTCAATCTCTCTCCCCCTGCTGTCTGTCTAATTTGCTGTTGCCTGGGACAACCTAGTCGTCCAAGTGCAAGTGACTTTGCCATCGAACAAACAAAAGCAAAATGCTTGCGCAATGCCAGAGCTAGAGCCAGAGCCAGTCAGTTGGCAAGTGAAAAGCAATCAGAGTTAAGTTTTTGGGATGAAATTCCTGCTGAAGAAATGTTTACGGAAAAAGGCGCCCGAAATGAAGCCAGGTGCCATACTGGATGCGGTAATATCGCAGTCCTCGGCAACGGCGTGCAGATGCCTGCTCTATAAACTGGCCGACTACAAGAGAGGTAGGTCAGATGCACGCACTATAAAGTAGAAATCTGAATCTGATTGAATGGCAGGTGGCGATCTGATCGATGCCATCAATTCGGGCGGTTTGATTGCTGTGGAGCAGCTGATCAGAGAGCAGTTCGGCGTCTTCATGTATAACGATGGCAAGGGTCAGGTGATCAATCGTGCTGAGTTCTTGCGCTGGAAGTATCGCGATCATACGGAGGTAACAATACCGATTGAAGCATCGCTATCCATACACGATCCGCTGGGCAAGTGGGAGGATCATAAGGCCTGCTGGCAGATGCAATATCGTGGCGCCCTTGGCGAGAGTCTGCTGCACGTGCTCATCATCTGTGACTCCAAGATCCATACGAAGCTGGCGCGTGTCCTGCTGCGTGTCTATCCCAATCTGGCGCTGGACGTGATGGAGGGCGAGGAGTATCTGGGCGCCAGTGCATTGCATCTGTCAATTGCGTACAGCAACAATGAGCTGGTCGCCGATCTGATTGAGGCTGGTGCCGATATCAATCAGCGTGCCATTGGCAGCTTCTTTTTGCCGCGCGACCAGCAACGCATGAATCCAGCCAAGAGCACCGACTACGAGGGTCTCGCCTATATGGGCGAATATCCATTGGCCTGGGCCGCCTGCTGTGCCAACGAGAGCGTCTACAATCTGCTCGTCGACTGCGGCGCCGATCCGGATGCCCAGGACTCGTTTGGCAACATGATACTGCATATGGTTGTCGTTTGCGACAAGCTCGATATGTTCGGCTATGCGCTGCGCCATCCGAAGACGCCGGCCAAGAATGGCATTGTCAATCAGACGGGCCTGACTCCGCTAACGCTCGCCTGCAAACTGGGCCGTGCCGAGGTCTTTCGCGAAATGTTGGAGCTGTCCGCCCGTGAGTTCTGGCGTTACAGCAACATCACCTGCTCCGGCTATCCGCTCAATGCTCTGGACACGTTGCTGCCGGACGGACGCACTAGTGAGTATGACATGAGATATATGTATACATAATAGTATATGGTATAACGACCTGATCTTGATCTTCAATCAGTCAAGTAATCAGTCCGTAAGTCAGTCAGTCAGCCAGAATAAGCAGTTGCATCAAGCCTTCCTCCTAGGAAAACATTCATCATTCAATCAACTCTTTGCACTCCGACCCTGAACCATTGAGTATTATATCTCACCTAAGTTCGATTGACAGCTCAATACTTTGGTGTTTTTTGCAGACTGGAACTCGGCGCTGTTTATCATATTGAACGGCACCAAGCCGGAGCATCTGGACATGCTGGATGGCGGCATAATACAGCGCCTGCTCGAAGAGAAATGGAAAACATTCGCACAGAATCAGTTCCTGAAGCGTCTGCTCATTCTGTCCACCCACTTGCTCTGTCTGTCCGTATCCGTTTATTTGCGTCCGGCACACGATGGTGACGGGCTGGACGACGAGGACAATGGCGATGCCACAGCCATGGCACAGCTCAACGATGGAGCCAGTGCGCCATCAGCAGCAGCAGCAGCAGCAGCGGACGATGATGACTACAATGCCCAGACTGTGGCGCGTTACTGCGCCGAGCTGGCCACCATAGCTGGGGTACTGAGCTATGTGGTCTTTCAGCAGGGTGACGAGATCAAGAATCAGGGTCTTTCCGCTTTTCTCAAGCAGCTGGTACGGCGTCCTCTCTTTTGCTCTTTCTCTCACCCTCTCTCTCTCTCTCTCTCTCTCTCTCACTATCACGTAACTTATCTCTATCTCTCTCTCTGAGTGAGCTACTCACCTACTCACTTTCTCTCTTCTCACTCTCTCTCATTCACACACACGCACTTCCTTACTATTACTCTGTACAATAGTGCTGCCAATCTAGCCGTTTTTCGGCCACATCTAACTCTGACTCAGCTAACTCTTAACATTTTATTCTCTTTCTAGTCGCATGCACCCGCTAAGGCCATATTCTTGTTCTCCAACCTACTGATCCTGGCGTGCATTCCATTCCGTCTGATCGGCGATACGGACACCGAGGAGGCAATCCTGATCTTTGCCGTGCCTGGCAGCTGGTTTCTGCTCATGTTCTTTGCCGGGTAGCGTAGAATCTTCATTCAATCTTTGCCTTTTGGCCATTCATTTGTCTGCTTCCTCTCGGCAGTGCTATACGCTTAACAGGTCCGTTTGTGACGATGATCTATTCCATGATAACTGGCGACATGTTCACCTTTGGCATTATCTATTCGATTGTCCTCTGCGGTTTTTCGCAGGCATTTTACTTCCTCTACAAAGGACATCCGCAGGTGCAGTCGACCATGTTCAACACCTACACCAGCACCTGGATGGCTCTCTTTCAAACCACACTCGGCGACTACAATGTGAGTATTCTAGGACTGTAAGGTAAAATTATCGAAAGTCCTTTTGAATTTCGAAATAGACTGCTTCTGGGTATTATCATTAGAAAACCACTGTCATATATCTTATGCAACTTTCTTCTCATCTCTATAAATCGGTATTCATAACAGTATCCGGATCTGAACCAGACGACCTATCCGAATTTGTCGAAAACCGTTTTCGTCATCTTCATGATATTCGTGCCGATCCTGTTGCTCAACATGTTGATCGCCATGATGGGCAATACGTATGTGACGGTCATTGAACAGTCGGAGAAGGAGTGGATGAAGCAATGGGCCAAAATTGTGGTCACCTTGGAGCGAGCTGTGCCACAGTCGGATGCCAAAGGCTATCTGGAGGCGTACTCTATACCGCTAGGTCCCGCCGATGATACGGGCTTTGAGGTGCGCGGCGTTATGGTTATCAAGAGCAAGAGCAAGACGCGTGCCAAGCAGCGCAAAGGCGCCGTCTCCAACTGGAAGGTAAGCCATGCCCATAGCCCTAATCCTTTCTAGCTTCAAACTGTTTTCGCTTGCAGCGCGTGGGACGGGTCACGTTGACAGCATTGAAGAAGCGTGGCATGACTGGTGAGGAGATGCGACGATTGATGTGGGGCCGTGCCTCCATATCGAGTCCCGTCAAGGTGACCAAACAGAAGCTCAAGGATCCGTACAATCTGCATAACGAATCCGACTTCACCAATGCCATGGACATGCTGAGCTTTGCCAACAATCCGGCTGCCAGCAATGGAGTTCCGTTGCGCACCGCAACAACAACACCTCAACTGCCAGTGGCTGCACCTGTTCCAGATCCATTTCGTGAGCTAATCCTCATGTCGGATCAGCGACCGGACACACATGATCCGCACTACTTTGCCGGATTGCAGCAGCTGGCCAACAAGGCGTTCGATTTGGTTGAGCAGACGCTCAAGACGCAGCCGCAGCTGACCAGAAAGACATCCGTGCCAGCAACTGTAGCGCCAATAGCAGCTCCAACTGGAGCCACAGCTGCAGCGCCGCCTCCACCGAAGGCCGCTTTGCCTGCGCCAGTACCCGCACCAATGGCTAGCAACTTGAGCAATTTGTTCCAGGATCCCAAGGACATTGTGGATCCCAAGAAGTTGGAGGAGTTCATGAACATGCTCGCCGAGGTGGAGACGGAGGAGAGCGACAGCGGTGGACCCATTCTGGGCAAACTGTCGCTGGCCAAGCGCACCCACAACGCACTCTCCAAGGCGGACATTAAACGTTCACCCAATCACAACGGCAAATCCGCCATGTCCTCGGTATGGAATCAGCAAATGCCACAGCTGGAGACGCTGCCGGTAAGTGAGTGCAGCTCCGCAGCACAGCTGCTAATCCATTCCTGTGCCATTGCAGGACTTCAACTTTGATGAGGCTGTGGCCGAGGAGGTGTTGACCATCGAACAGGAGGCGGAGGTGGAAACCGAGGATGGCAACGGCGATATGGATAGCGATGATTTGCCCACAGCCGACGAGGTGCACGCCACAATGAAGCAATTCCATCTGCGCAAATGCCAGCCCAGCCAGGATGAGGCAGCGCGTCGAGCCAAAAGCGCACGCATTCGACGAAGAAACAAGTGAGTTAAAGAAAATGAGGGTTTACTGTACAGGTAGATTATGCATAGACTGGAGTTTTATCTACAGAAGAGATAAGGCGTCGCTGGACGATCAGATGTCCATTCACTAGGTCAACAATTGAATAAGGAGCACGCGGGTTCGCACCCGCATAGTGTTAACCTAGTCAATTGCCTGAGTTAGCTTGTTGTTGTTGTTAACTATATACATATCTAGTCTGCAATATATATACTCATATATCTATATTCATGCACAGAGTATCCCCGGAGGAGAGCGATGCGGAAGTGGAGAACAAGCACAGTCGCGGTCGCTCGGCCGCTGTGGTGCGCAAAGCTCAATCGCCGCCGGATCCGCTCGAGCCTTGGAGCACGCGCGAATTGCAGGACATTAACAAAATACTGGCCAAAAAGAATTGAGCCACAAAGAAGCTGAAGCAGAGTATGTTCGAGTCTAGCAAAACAAAAAAAAAAGGAATTAACACCAAATATTAGAGACAAATTGGTTAATGCTTTCAATTGAGTTGTGTTTTGCAAATTTACTTTCATTAAATACAAATATTTAACTATACAAATACAGGGTGATCAATCTTAAGGTATATTTTTCATTTTGGTTTTGTCAAACTGTCATCGTCGTTTTGTTTAGTATTGTTTGCCATTTCATTATGAAAAGACTAAGAAACGTCTACAATTTGTTCAGCTGTATTATGCCGCATTTGGGTTGGTGAGCAACCAGAACAGGTTCAAGAACTACCATTGCACCCAGAGAAAACAACGGTCTGGGTCTGGTGTGGTTTATGGGCTGATGGAATCAATGGTCCATACTTTTTCAATAATATTGATGGCCGAAACGTAACTGTGAATGGCGCGCGCTACCGCACCTGAAATTGAAGCTAATGACCTCGTTGGCATGTGGTTTCAACAGGACGGAGGCCACTTGCCATGCAGCTCGTGAAACAATGAATTTATTCAGACGTCATTTCGGAGAGCAGTTTAGGACCGGTGTGTTGGCCACCACGATCGTGTGATGTCACACTTCTGGACTTTTGTCTTTGGGGACTTGATAAGTTCAAAGTCTACGCTGCTAAACCAGCTACGATTGAAGCTCTGGAAGCCAGCATTACGCTGGAAGGAGTGATTAAAAATTGGACCTTTAGAATGGACCACCTGAAGCGTAGTTGCCGCCAACAGTTTGAACGAAATTATTTTCAAAAAATAAATGGCAAAGAATGTTCTATCAAATGATAAATAAAGATTTTGAACTTCATTTACATTTTTTTTGTCTATTAAAAAAATACCTTGTGATTGAACACCCCTTACAATATATCATATATAATATGTATATATATATATATGTTGAGGGGGGTTTGTGTTTTCTATTGTTACGTATTGTTAAAATAGAATGTGAAACCTGCAGCTGAGCGTCGTGTTTTCATAGCAGTTACAAAGCCAGGGGAATGCTAATTGAGCCGATGCCATTTTCAAATCTTTTAACTATTTTTAAATATTTATAATTTATAAATGCATACGCGCACACGCACAGTCACAAACACTCACACACACACACACACACATACACTATATGAAACTTAAGAATACAATTGGCAACATGAAATTTGTAACTATATATCGGATCGGATATAGCAATTATGAAATTCATTATGATATGTACAATTAGCTGGACACCAATGCCAGTTTCAATTTACAATTCGTATCGATATAGAGAGCCATTTCCCTGGCCTTGGCTGGTTATTTTCTGGTTTTGGCTTCACTTTTGCTGCCCTAAGCACTAAAATACATTACGTAATTCTAAAAATTATTATTTGACATCTGATTTATGTGGTATTTATACAATCGCTTAATTAATTACAAACTTACTTAGCCGCTAGCTAATGCAACTCTCCTCTATACATATGTATACACGTTAGTGCAAAATTGAATGGCTAAATGGGGCGCAATCGAAATGCCAGCCCAAAATATTCTATCAACAGACTTGCCTCCCGATGCTTCGATATGATTGCTGGCTGCATGATCAATAAGATTATCCATCGACTACAATTCGACTGATGCTAAACATGTTTCAGCCTTAACTAAATTATTAAATTAGGCTTAGTAATAAGGTGGTAGCTCTTATGGGTTGTCTGTTGTCGTTGTCGTTGCTTCCGTGTTGGTTTTTCTTAATTGTTTGTTTTGGGCTTTTGCTTTCTCTATCTCTATCTCTCCCTCTCTCTCATTCTCACTCTCACTCTCTCTTTCTCACTCTGTCTCTCTCCCGCTTGTTGGGTTTTACCGAAAGCCGCTGCTTAGTGTCCGATCGTTGGTTAATGCATTCAGACCTTGCGTTTGCGCCTGCGTTGCTAGTTGGGCGTTCGACGCCGTTGTATTTATAAATATTGATGTTGCACTGTTGTTGTTATTGCTGTTGCCGCTGTTGTTGTTGGTATTGTTGCCATTGTTGCTTGTACTGTTGTTGCCGCCGATGTTTGGATTGGTGCTGGTTATGTGCAGTTGCTGCTGCTGCTGCTGTTGCTGGTGATGATGTTGCTGTTGCTGCTGCTGTTGCAGCTGCTGCTGTGTTATTGTTGTTGCATTTGTGGGCGTCCCGCCCAGCTGCAATATCTGCTGTGCCGTTAGCAACTGGGTGGGTATTATCACCTGCTGCTGTTGATTGTGTTGCTGTTGCTGCTGTGCCGCTGCTGCCGCCGCTGCTGCTGCTTGTACAGCGGCAACCTGCTGCTGTTGTTGCTGCTGCTGCTGCTGTTGTTGCATCTGAAGTCGCAGCAATTGCAGCTGATTGGCATTTATGGCGATCTATTAAGCATACATTTAGCAATTGCAATCAATCAGTTAACAAATATTTTCAAACTACTTACCGGTACATTAGTCAGTTCGCCTGTCGGCGTCACCACCTGCTGCAAGAGTTGTATTTGCTGCTGTTGGTGTTGCTGCTGCTGTTGTTGCTGCTGTTGTGCCAGATTCTGCAGCAGCGCCGTTTGCTGCTGGGCCGCGGTCGTTGGCGCCGGTGTCGCTGTTAACTGCCCATTGGGCCCGGCTGTGAGTATTAGCTGTTGTGTCGGCTGCTGTGCAACAATATTTAAGCCGAGACTGTTTTGGTGTTGTTGGTGGTGATGCTGCTGCTGTTGCTGATGCTGTTGCAGCTGTTGCACTAACTGCGCCGGCTGCTGTCCTGGCAACGCTATAAAGTATTGCAGCTGCTGTGCTCCGGCGCCCTGCTGTATGATCTGCACCTGCTGCGGCTGATGTTGATGCTGTTGCGCTGTCAGCTGCTGCAGCTGTTGGTTGCTATTGGCCGCCGCTGCTGCTGCCGCAAACAGATCCGGACTCACAGTGCTAAAGCCAAGCACTTCGGCTGCACTGGCATCCAGCTTAAGGCCAGCGGCGGCAGCAGCCGCCGCCGCAGCCGCAGGTACATTGGCGCCACCCACAACGTTGCTGGTTGTAAAGCTAGCATTGACGTTGTTGTTGCTAACAACAGATGCGTTGGCTGTCACAGCAGCAGCCGCTGCAGCTGCTGCTGCCGCCGCCGTTGATACATTCGAGCTGGTTGGCTCTTTGGTTTTCTGTGTGGTTGACGGTTTGATCTCCTCCCTCGGCACAATATCGATAAGGAAATCAAATTGATCATAATTGGCAATTGCCTGCGCAATATCCGAGCGCTGCAGCGTACGTCGACGACTCTCCTCCGTGTGCACCCAGGCGCGCATGGTTAGCTCCTGTATAAAATATTCGCAGGCCTTGGCAAACAGCAACGGCGCCTCGCCCGCTATCATTTTGGCATTCTCATCCAGTTTCATGATCTTCTTGATGCGCGCCAAAGGCAGCACCTGATGTTTAGCATCCACCTGGCCAATTCCATTCACCTCCGTCAAGATATTTGGCCAAAAGTTGTCAATCGTTGGTGGAGGCTTGCGAACAATTTGAGCGCGCGCCGCTTTAGTCGGTTTCTCTTTTGTTGCTGGCGCTGTCGTCGTTGTTGTTGATGTTACACTCATGCCTGTCGCATAGGATGCGTTGGCTCCGCCACCGCTGCTATTCGTTACAGACATTCCCGTTTGCATGGGCATTGTCAGCTGCTGTGACGTGACAATTACAGCGTTTGGTCGCCGTAGGGCCGGCGTTGTTGTCGTGGCCGCTGACTTGGTCAAAGTGTCATTGAGTTCCACTTTGATCGGCGTGACAGTAATAGTGTTGTCAAACATTGTTGTGGTATTGCTACAAAACAAAAGAGAAAATGCACACGCAAAAAACACAATAAGTCACACAAAAAAAGAAAAAAAAACCGAAACATCACGATAAAATTGTACACACTGTACAGACACAGGGGGTATCCGAGACTCACCTATTTGGCGCCTTATTTACGCTGCCATTGTTGGTGGCGTACATGGCCACGTTAGCTCGGGTGTGGCGTGTTTGCCGGCTGCAATTGGTAAGGGTATAAACACAATTACCGCTATTCCAATTGTGTTAAAATTCGACTTTAAAACTTATTGCTGGTAAATTTCGCAAATGCGTAATGCATACACAATGCGCTAGGGATGGCAACTGGTGCTGCAAAACAATCGATAAGGTCACAATGGCAGCTTATGTTCAGACCTGCCAACTTGCTTTACAGAAAACAAAATTGTCGATACTTTGAATAGCATCGATAATGATGCATGTGCCGAGCACATTTGTTGCCTAAACCAATTGTTGATGTAAATTCCTGTAAAAAAATATATTATTACTAAATGGTGGCCAACAGTCAGGAGAGTGAAGCGCTAACCGCGACGTCAGCGGTAACTGGACTGCCACAAAAGCGCTTCTACCGCCAGCGAGCGCACTCCAATCCCATAGCGGATCACAGTTTTGATTAGTAAACACATTTCATTTATGATATTTGCTTAGATGTGACCTATCTAACTATTATCATTTGTTATAGTCCCGCCCGGCCCGAAGATGTGGACTGGCGCGCACTTTATCCCAGTATGGGCAACGATCAACAAGTGAAATTTGCTGACATTGGCTGCGGCTATGGCGGCTTTCTCGTGACCCTCGGCGAAATGTATCCCGAAAAGCTGGCCATTGGCATGGAGATACGGGTGAAAGTATCTGACTATGTGGTCGATCGCATAGCAGCGCTCAGGCTGAAGAATGCTAATGAAGCGACTAACTACCAAAGTATTGCCTGCATACGCACCAATGCGATGAAGTATTTGCCCAACTATTTTCAAAAAAGTCAACTCGAGAAGATGTTCTTCCTCTATCCCGATCCGCATTTCAAGCGCGCCAAGCACAAGTGGCGCATCATCAATCAGGCGCTGCTCTCCGAATACGCTTATGTGCTAAGCAGCGGGGTAAGCACTTTACAATATATTATAAAGATCTCGCATCCCTAACTGAGCTATTCTATCCAGGGTCTGGTTTATACCATAACGGATGTGGAGGATATGCACAAATGGATAGTCTCGCACATGACGCAACATCCATTGTTTGTACGACTTAGCGAAGACGAAGCGGTAAGTGGTTTATTTTTTCAACACTATTGTATAAAAGCTATAACTAATTGACATGTATTTGTAGAATGAAGATCCTATAACGCCCAAGCTCTATCAGAGCAGTGAGGAGGGCGCCAAGGTTGTACGCAATAAGGGTGATCATTTCTTAGCTATATTCCGTCGCATCTAATTTGACAAATATATACATACTATATATATTTTAACATAAATAATTTAAGTATGTAACAGACAAAAGTTTATCTGTGTGCATGCGTGTGTGTGTGTGTGTGTGTGTGTGTGTGTGTGTGTGTGTGTGTGTGTGTGTGTGTGTGTGTGTGTGTGTGTGTGTGTGTGTGTGTGTGTGTGTGTGTGTGTATGATTGTTACATATATGCATTGCATTGCCCAACGCCCTCACAAGAGATCAGCGTCTGTCCAAAATTTCCATATTCAATGTTGAATTTAACCCCAGCCATTTGCTCGGCCACATAGATGGCAGTTCGTGTGTGCTTGGTTAGGGCGCCAGCACAAATACGGGAACAACCGTTGGCCAGAGCCATATATATGATGAGCTGATCCTGCATATGAGTATCCACACAAATCTCATTCTTGATGTAGCCTGCCAATTCGCAGGAAGCATTCGATCCAATCATATGGCCATCGATGTTCTTCTCACCCACTGTGGCTACACCCACTACGCAGCCGGTGTTGGTTAATGCAGTCAATATGATGCCTGCACCATTGTCGCGGGCTTTGTCTGGTGGATGCTTGAACACCTGTATATTGCACTCATGATCCGGCCACAAGCGATGTATTTCACGCTCAGCCGAATGCTGCATATCAAAGGCAATGCATTTGGGTAGCCGGCCGGAATAGTAGGCAGAACCTTTGACCGACCGGAACCGGCCGAAGTCATTCAATTGCACGGCATTCAGGGTACGCAACGGGTCCACCTCGAGAACACAGCGACCATTGCCACGGGGATAAAAGCCATGGTGCAGCACCTTTATAACGAAATTAACGCCGAAACGCTTCAAATTGGGCATCAGCACTTGCTGCATATATTCCGCCTGTGGGGAAAACGAGACATTTGTGCCGCCAATGACATCGATCCGAGATGTAGTGCCACTGAACAGCAGCACCGGCATCACCATCTGATAAATGAGCGTGATGCTTGCGGCAGTTCGTGTATCCACCTTGTACATGGAGCCGATAATGGTGCGTGGTGTGAATGTCAACTCGGTGGAGTACAATGCATTACCGTTCACCTCGGCATTGGAGATGTCCCGCAGCAAATTGACGCCATGCAGATGCTGATGTGATAGGCCCGGCTTTGGGCGATTAGCACGTATTTTAACCACGCGCACCGGACGATTTAATATAACACTTAATGCTAATGCATTGCGCAGAGCCTGTCCGCCGCCTTCCAAATAGGAGCCGTCGATTTCCACAAAAGTACTCATACCCGGTTGCCTGCAAGCGCGCCACGAATATAAAGTATTTGATTTCAAGTTAAATATAAGCGTTTACATACCGACTTTAGCAAATGTGTTTTGCTAATGATAAATATGTTAGTTATTTGGATTTTAATTTCAAATGTCACTTTAGTTTGTGATGGACTGTTCGAATTATATCGATTGTCGTTGCACAGATGTCGTACGTTTCGTTTTTATCCAATCAAGTTGGCAGCGCTGCACTCCCGTTGCAATCACCCAAAAACACTGCGTTTTACTTTGTGTACGAAATTCGTTCTGCGCAATAAAAAAATATATATTGAACTGAATTTATTATTTGCTGTATAGCTAGCTGCTGGCATTATGTCAAATGTTTATCTACTGCCAGTTGCTACGTTTCTCATATTTCAAGTGACTTTTCTGGGCACGTAAGTCGTTGCTTCTTTCTACATCTTTCTTATAGGAAAAAATACCCTTATGTTGTTCTTTGCATCTATTGCATTTACAGTTACATTGTGGCCGTCCTGGAGGGACATGTGGTGCCCACAGTACCCTACATAAGCGATGCAGCCGCTTACTCACCGGAAAGCTGCATTTTCGGCCAACTAATTAACATTGGCAGTGTTCTATGTGAGTTGCTCTAGATTTAAAAACAATTCGTATCTCGAGTGGAACGAATGAGTCACGAAGTGCTGATTTATTCTCCCCCTGCCTGTACCCCCCTCTATTTGCTCTCACTCTCACTCTCTCTCTCTCTGTTTTGCTCTATCTCTCTCTCTCTCTCTAATGATCGTTTTTCACTTAAAGTGGGACTTACCATCTATGTACGATTTCGCCATGTATTGCAATTGTATGAGCATCATCCGGAGCTGGACGCCGCTGTACTGCGTCACAATCGTCTGGCTTTGTGGTTTGGCATGCTGTCCTGCCTGGGCATAAGCTTTGTGGGCAACTTTCAGGAGACGAATGTACGGATTGTTCACTTCATTGGCGCCTTCTGTTGCTTTGGCTGCGGCACTTTGTACTTCTGGATGCAGGCATTGATCACGTACATCATTTATCCCATGGCCGGCACAAGGAAAACGGCCCACTTGCGTCTGGGCATGTCCGTCTGCTGTACGATCCTGTTCATTATGCTCGCTGTGACTGGCGTCATGTCCCACATCCTGTTCAATGGACAGAATCCGAGGAAATGGTAAGCCTGATATTTGAGTGCTTCACCAGGCAACAGAATTAAACAATCGATTCGCATTGCAGGTATCCCTCGGATGGTGGCTGGTATTATCATGTAATAAGCACCATATCGGAATGGATTATTGCCACCATATTTTCGTTTTTCATACTGAGCTTTACGCCCGAGTTTCGAGATGTTTCCCTCCAGCATCCGCAAATCTCATTGCTCTCGTACACCATGACCGTATAGATGATTCATTTATTTTATTCTATTATGATATAGTCTATGCAAATATCTGAAGATTCGACAGTGGGTCACAGTCACAGCCACTGCTGGACCTTTGCATCCAAAGGATATGATCTACACAGGATGTGCATGCTGCTATCAACTATTGCCTAAGTACCAATATGTAGTGTAGGATTTTAATCAATATCAGCTGCTACCAATGGAATATTTATGAACATATATGTATATATGTACATACATGCAGGTAGATCGTGTGTTTATTGTTTGACTGGTTCGGCTAAATGAAAAAAAAAAAAAACGAATTTATAATAAATCTGCACTCGAGTTGAAACTGAAATTCAAACAGCACTCGGCCAAATTCTAATTAATTCGAATTGTTTGATAATTATTATTGTTTTTTTATGATTTGTTTCCACTTGCCAGCAAAGCTGCTGAACTTTCTGTATCGCTTTTGCAACGCGCTTAACTGTGATATAATACAAATCTAGTATTACAGGCGAAATAGCGTTTTTCTCTATTTCTTTCTACTCCATTAAATAATATATAAATACATTGTGCGCATGTACAATTAGTTTACATTTATTAGTTACTTGTTTTTTGTTGTTTTTTTTTTTACAGTGAAGTTCAAAATATAATTCTCTTTCAAACAAAATAAATAGAAATGTAAAATGTAAAAAAAAAACACATTTTTTGTTACAATTAGCATAAAGTTTGTTGTTTTGATCAACGTTTGCGATCTCTCGAGCGATCATTATCGCGATGCTTGTGTCCGCCGCGGCTATTGTGTCCACCACCAGCGCCGCTACCTCCTCCACCACTACCAATGCCGCCGCCAACACCACCACCACCTCCTCCACCGCCACCGCCACCGCCGCCGCTGCTACGATGTGAGTAGCGACTGTGCGACTTGCCAGAATTAGAGCTAGAGTTACGATATTTATCGCTATCGCTTAGATTGTTGCTCGGATTGCTGGAGCGTTCCTTCTTTACATAATAATCGGAGCGATCTCTTGACGATTTCCTGCCAAAATACGAGAAGACAAGTTAAATGCATATAAGAACCGTTATAGCTGCAGCAGTCTTACCTCTTGCGATGCTTGCTGTGCGGCGAGCTGGAGCGTGTGAGCGAGCGTGAATAGTGGCGCGATTTCTTTTTGTGTTTAGGCAGCGAACGTGAGCGTGATCTGGACGAGCGACTTCTATCCCGATCACGTTCCCGGTCACGATCACGCTCACGGTCTCGATCCCTATCGCGGTCACGATCACGATCGCGATCTCGATGCGATTTCTTGGAACGCTCACGACTCGGCGAACGGCTGCGCGATCGTGAACGTGGCGTGCGCGATTGCGTGCGTGTACGTGAGCGCGAATGTGAACGTGAGTCCTTTTTCGGCGACTTCTCGGTAGGCAATGGCACGGCACGCTGTATAAATCCGCCCCATGCATTGTGCGAGCCATTGTTGCGATCGACCGTAATGACCGCCGGTGGAGTGTTTGCCTCCTTGGTCTTATTGCGTGCATCAATATAACGTTTCTTTAGTTCCTCGACAGCAGCATCCAACTTCTCCACAACTGGCTTGGCCCGCGTATAAAGCTCCATCACCCGATAACAAATATCCGTAATATTGGCCATTGGCACACGAAAGATGCCAAACCATGGCGGACTATGCGGCAGCGGTATATTCAGCTTGCGTGCACTTAAATATATGCACGCACAAGCGATAGCCTCCGGCGTATAGCGCATAAATACATCCGTCCGCAACGAATCGTTCATGAAATTCCATGACATCTGCATTAGTTTCTCGTGCTTCTCGTACTGCAGCACTTGGAGATACATGACGATTAGCTTATGCGGATGCTTGACATGCACACAGAAGCCCAATTCTTTTAGCACTCGGCGCTCCGCCTTGATCACCTGTGTCTTTAGATTCGTATAGTACTGATCCAGCACCATTGGCGCAATTTCTCTGCGAAAAACAAACGAAAATCAATGTTAAATGAATGAATGAAAGTGGTATTCTCTGCCTGACTTACTTTTGAGCGCGCACTTGCTTGATGTGATGAAAGACATTGATGACGTCGCGTATGCGACGCGGCGCCTCTTCAATTTTGGAGGCAAGGCAGACACAGCTCATGGCCACGATTTCCATGTTGTGGCGGACAAAGCTCTTCGAGTAGAAGAAGCGCTGAAAGAGCACCTGGCCAGTGGCCATAGCCACTTGTGGCAGTCGCAGCAGTATGCCCGCCGTTTGTATTAGCTCACAGCCAAGGATGCGCAGATCCTTTTCCGTTTCATGATCGAGTCCATCCTGACTGGATGGCGTCGCATCAATTTTCTCCTCAGGTATCAAACTGTTCTCCAAAGTTAGCACAATTTTGTTAAAAAGCCGGGGATACATGGGCTTGGCTGCGTCGCCATCAGTCCCATCATTTCCAGTGGCAACGGCAGCTGCATTCCCGCTGTGCGTATTATTTGAGATGTTCACGTTGTTCGAGTGCACTGAGCTGACGGTAAGTACATTGGTGATTGTTTGCAATGCTGTTACCGTTGCCGTTGACGTTGACGTTAAGGTGGTATGGATGACGCCAGTCGTGGCGGTGATTACACTAGTTGCACCACGACTGGCCATTTCACTTCCGACTTATTATTTTATTTTTATTTTTTTTTTCTGATTACAAAAAAAATGCCAATGTGTATTAATTTGTCAATTTTGTAGCAGTGTGCACCCACAAATCCTTTGCTACAAAACTAAAAATACTAAAATAACGCGTCAGCAGTCAGTTATCGATGTTCTGTGTTCGAAAACTATCGAAAATTATTAGCGTGCAATGTGCACATCTCCAAACAGCATACAGTTCGAAGTAGATTTGGTACGAACGTGTTCGCGTGGCCGCTGCGCGCTGTAAAAGAAAGACTCTTCCAAGTGTAATATTTGGGAACTAAGTAAAAAAAAATATATATCATTTTGTAGTATCGCGCAGTAAATCCAGAGGCACAAAAAGTAGTTGCAGTCGTGTGTATCGGCTTTTAACAACTTGATAAAGATTATTAACTACAATATATACGAGTGTAGAAAATAATAAAAAATAAGTGAAGTTGGGAAAAAAAGCCGTAAGCGCCGGACTGCCAACTGAGAAATTGTGCAAAATGAGTGGGGATGTGGCTGCTGAAAATGTAAGTAATTTTGAGACGTATTTATTTTTATGTAATTTTCATCTGCTTAGCAATTGCATTAACGAACGGGGCCAATGTGTTGTTAATTTTCGCATGCCAAAAAAACAAAAAAAAAATGCATAAGTACTTGCAACCAGTGCAAGTTTCGACCGACCTGCGCTTAAATCATGCGTAGTCGCATTGCAATAAAGAGTAAAAGGCCTTTTGGTAATTTACGAAAATGGCGACAATGCATGCAAGTAGTAGCAGGCAGAGGCAGGCAGGCAGCAGAAAAAACGACGAGAAACGGCAACGACACAACGACAATGTGTATTTGGCACAGTGTGACCGATTTTTGCTGCTCTAAATACTAGTGTGGTATTTTACGTGAACAATAATTTATTTTTTAAAGTGCGCTATATTAATTTATATGTGTTATATTTTTACAACTGCCTATCGACTTGGTGTTTGCTAGCTTTACATATAGATATATGTCTATTTATGACGATATATATCTATTTTGTTCATAAGATTCATTTATATGTTTAATCCAATTTAACAATTGGAAATACATAAATGCCGCTTTAGTTTTTGAAATGAAATTCGAATCTAATGCATTTGTTGAATTCGGCTGTTATATTTTGTGTATTTTTGACGTACAATTTTGTACAAGTCTGGTCACACTGCGCGGGGTGCCGAAGTAATCACATGTGTGTACATACATACATCTATACACATGCACACAAATAAAGAACAGCCTTGATCTGCTACGGCCGCCGCTGTTGTTGCTGCTGTTGTTACACCTTACGTTGAAAATAATGTTTAGCCGAAAGTACGGACATTAGTAATGCTATCTATCATATGGCAGACCATATAGTCTGCCCACTTCTTGTCCACACGTCTAAATCCTGTCAAATTACGTTGGCATATTCTTCTTGTCTTTTAAAACTTTTTCTCACAATTTATTTGAATTTGTTAGGGTTGATTTTTCACCACGTGGTGGTGTGGCACGGTGTGGTGTGTCCATCTCCACTTACATATCAACACACACACATACACCCATCTAGAAAGAGTTTTGTAAATCATTGACAATAGACTTGCAGAGTTGCTACTTAAATGTGTCACACACAAAGACAGACACACATGGCCACACATGATCGCACAGGTAGTCAATGCTTCATTTCTTTTTAAGTTAAAGCAAGGCATTATATTCACACACGCTTGTATGTGGATGTGTTTCTATATAAGTTGGATTGTGTTTGTGCGCGCGTGTAACAATATTTGTAACTACATAGAGATTCACGATTGATCCAAAATGTTCTAAATATTTCCATAAAGAAAATCTCAAAATTGCTGCGTAAATATAGCTGCCATGGATCATTTTGTAGTTGTCTTTTTTTATATATGTATTGCAGAATATACACGTGCAAATTAGCGGCAGCTGCGAAGTGCAATCGAATGGTGTAACCACAAATGGACACCATAACCACCATCATCATCAGAGCAGCGGCAGCGGCAGCAGCAGCAGCAGCAGCAGTAAACATAAATCATCTAGCAAGGATAAGCATCGTGATAAGGAGCGCAGCAGCGAGCATAAGAGCTCTAGCTCTTCGTCCAGGGAACATAAAAGCGGAAGCAGCAGTAGTAGTCGGTGAGTCTCCAATATCAATATCAATTTATTGATCTGCTTTAACTTTAATATGTTATCGATTAATGTTTACAGCGATAAGGATAAGGATAAGCATAAGAGCAGCAGCAGCAGCTCTTCGAGCGGCAAGGACAAGCATAGGGATAAGGAACGGGATGGCAGTAACTCAAATCGTAGCTCTTCGTCGTCATCGTCCAGCCATCGCGATAAGAACGGCAAGCACAAGTCTTCGTCTAGCCATCATCATAAGAGCAGCAGCGGCGGCGGCAGCAGCAGTAGCGGCTCATCCTCCAAAGACAAAGAACGCCGCGACAAGGAACGCAGCAGCAGCAGCAGCAGCTCCAGTCGTGATAAATACAAGTCTTCGTCGTCATCGTCTTCGAGCTCACGTCACAAGAGCTCATCGTCTTCATCATCATCGAAAAGCAAACATTCCAGTTCGAGTTCGAGGCATAGCTCATCATCGAAAGATCCATCCTATGATGGTGTATTCGTTAAGCCGGAGCCCGTCTCACAGCCGCTCACGCATGACCATGCTGATCCCCTGCAACTGCTACAAATTCAGCAGCAGCAGTTCCAACTGCAGCAGCAGCAACAGCTTCAGGAACAGCACCAGCATCTCCAAATGCAGCAGCAGCAACATTTACAGCAACTCCATCAGCATCAGCAACAACAGCAACAACAACAGCAGCAACAGATGCAATCTGAATGCAATGGGTATAAAAATGGCTACGAAGAGCATATTGTCGATGTTAAAAAGGAGGAGGAGAACTTTGATTTATCGCAGACTAGCTCCTGTGACTACTCGATGTCGCAGTTCAGATCTGATGAGTCAGCGTTTGTTGCTAAAGAGGAGGCCACCTATACGGAGGATGATAGCGCATTAAATGATGATGATGAGGACGATGATAATGATAATGACAATGACAATGACAATGACAAATATAACGATAACAATATAAATATTAATAACGAAGGCGAGGACGAGGAAGAAGATATGCCGTTGGCAATGCGTAAGCGCAAACAAGAACCCTCCGATGAAATGGACGGCAATGGAGACGATGACGATGAAAACATTCCGTTGCTAGCGCGTAAAAAGATGAAAAAGGAGTCAAAGGACAAGAAAAACAAAAAGAAACGCCCCAAGTTGGAGATGGATGACGAATATGGCAGCGTGAAACCCAAAAAGAAAAAGGTCAAAAAGGTAAACAACGCAACAAACAAAAACAAAAAATAAAACAACATAAGTAAATAAACTGCAAATGGTTTAACAAACATTTGATATTCTTCGCTTGCAGGAAGCTGAGATCAAGCATGAACCTGAGTCTCCAACCAAGCGTTCGCGCAAAGACAAAAATGAGGAAGAGGAGGAAGTGTGGAGATGGTAAATAACTTATTTATATTTACTTATTAAAGTAGCAAACTATATTTGTTGCGAAATGGCTAGGCAATAACTCGGAAATTCAACAAATGCAAAAGGCAAATTCTGGTTTGCTAACGATGCAAAAATACGTTACGCTTTGATATATTTATTAACATTTACGCGCCTGTGTGTGTGCGTGTGGGTGTTTGTGTGCGCGCGCGCGCGTCTGTGTGAATTTTGAATGTCACTGACCTATATTTTTTGAAAGTCACATTTGGCAGTGACACGACTGGGGCGCGATGAGTGTGTAAACTTTTCTGTGGCCATTCACCGCGAGACGCGTGCAAACAGCTGTGCAGCCAAATACTAATTTGTGGTTATGCCCGATACTCATTTTTTCTTCTCTTCTTTCAACGTTTTCATTTTGTTGCGTTATGTGAGCGCAAATGGCAAATGGCAACAAATTTGCTGGCGCTGTCGTTGCTAACGGCAAAACGTGAATTTTACGTTATATTTAAACAGCAACGATACGCAACAATTGCAGCTAGTATTAAAAAGATTGCCAGCAATAATAAAATAAGCAACAACAGCAACTTGAAGAAAACTAAAAGAAAGCGTGCTTGTTGTACTATTTTAAGGTGGGAAGAGGAGAAGCGTGAAGATGGCGTCAAATGGTCAACACTGGAGCATAAGGGACCGGTCTTTGCACCACCCTACGAGCGTGTGCCACGCAATGTGCGTTTCTTTTATGATGGCAAGCCACTGGAGCTGAGCGAAGAGACCGAGGAGGCGGCTACATTTTATGCAAAGATGTTGAATCACGATTATTGCACCAAGGACGTATTCAATAATAATTTCTTTAAAGATTTCCGCAAGACAATGACACCCAAGGAGAAGGAGATCATTAAAGATTTTCGCAAATGCAATTTCCAAGAAATGCACGTTTTCTTCCAGGCTGAATCCGAGAAACGTAAGGCAGCCACAAAAGAGGAGAAGCTCGTGAAAAAGGCCGAGAGCGAGGCACTAATCAAGGAGTATGGTTTCTGTATGATCGATGGCCACAAAGAGAAGATCGGCAATTTCCGTTTGGAGCCGCCCGGTCTGTTTCGTGGTCGTGGCGAGCATCCAAAGATGGGCATGATTAAGCGTCGAATTGCGGCCGGCGATGTTTCCATCAATTGCGGCAAACAATCAAAGGTGCCACGGCCACCGCCGGGCCAACGCTGGAAGGAAGTGCGTCACGACAATACCGTTACATGGCTAGCATCCTGGACGGAGAATGTACAGGGTCAGGTGAAATACATTATGCTGAATCCATCGTCCAAGCTAAAGGGCGAAAAGGATCATATTAAATATGAGACAGCCCGTCGCCTGGATAAAGTTATTGACAAAATACGCGCCACCTATCGCGACGAATGGAAGTCAAAGGAGATGCGTGTCCGCCAGCGTGCCGTTGCTCTATATTTCATTGATAAGCTCGCACTGAGAGCAGGCAACGAAAAGGATGAGGATCAGGCCGATACCGTTGGCTGCTGTTCGCTGCGCGTGGAGCATGTGCAGCTGCACAGGGAGCTCAATAATAAAGAGAATGTGGTTGTTTTTGATTTTCCTGGTAAGGATTCCATACGTTACTACAACGAGGTCGAGGTGGAAAAGCGCGTCTTCAAAAATCTCGAACTGTTCATGGAAAACAAGAAGGATGGCGATGATCTGTTCGATCGCCTCAATACCCAAGTGCTAAACGAGCATCTCAAGGAGTTGATGGAAGGTAAATAACATTATTAACTCTTGCTCAATTTGCTGTAATACTAATTGATTTGATTTGATTCGAACAGGTCTCACGGCTAAAGTATTTCGTACATATAACGCATCGAAAACGCTGCAAAGCCAGCTGGATCTGCTTACTGATGCGGACGCTTCGGTTGCCGAGAAGCTTTTGGCCTATAATCGTGCCAATCGTGCGGTAGCCATCCTCTGTAACCATCAGCGTTCCGTGCCGAAAGGACATCAGAAGTCAATGGAGAACCTAAAGGAGAAAATACGCGCCAAGCGCGATGCCATTGACGAATGCGAGTCTGAATATCATGTAAGTGGCATCAGAACAAATTAGTTTATCCACTTCGAATCATACTAATTCTATACTGGAATGTCATCTTCGAATAGGATCTGAAAAAGGCGGCCAAGCGTGGTTCCGTTAAAGAGAAGATTAATGCCGATAAGAAGGGCAAACAAATGGAACGTTTGAAGGATCAACTGAAAAAATTGGAACTACAAGAGACTGATAGAGACGAGAATAAGACCATTGCCTTGGGCACATCCAAACTAAATTATCTCGATCCACGCATCACAGTTGCCTGGTAAATTTAACTACTTAGCCAAATACTTGTCTATAGTTGCAAGACTAATGCGTTGATCTCTTTCTATTGTGCAGGTGTAAAAAGTATGGCGTGCCGATTGAGAAAATCTTTAATAAAACGCATAGAACCAAATTTCTCTGGGCCATACATATGGCCGATGAGAATTATCGTTTTTAAACAATTGTTTTTAACACAACCAAACAAAAATGAAACAAAACAAAACAAAAAACAAAAAAAAAAAAAAAAATACAAAAACTATGCAAAACCCACAAACTCATGCACACAGCGCAACAGGAAGCAGCTATGTGAGCGAAGACCAACCCAAATGCACATACCATACACTCACACTCACATTTTTTACACGTGCACACACACACACATACATAGATATACTGAGAGACGGAAGTAATCAGTGTTTGTCGAAAGTCACCACGTCAACACAGAAGAAGCCTTCTCCGGATTGGCAAGCCTTTTTATGCAAAGGAATGCATATACAGAGGCAAATGGAAGAATCAACGCTAATGATGCGCATACACACACACACACACGTATATATATATACATATATTTGATGTGAATTATATTATTGGTTGCTTTTGTTTTGATTGCACACACACACAAAGTATATATAAATATATGTATGTACATATGTAGATGTATATATATAATTATATATATTTTTTCTAATGTTTATCGGAGTGTTGTGCACTACGCTGAAGTATAACTTGCCAGCAAAGTAGTTGCAAGCGCTCTCCAACTTTACTCAACAACAACAACAACAATACACACACACACACAATTCTGGGAAAGAAGTTAATTAATGAATGAAGCAAGCACACACACCATCAATGCACACGCACGCGCTCGTACACACAGGCGTGTCTAGGCATGTGGGTGTGTGCACGTACGTGCATGTATGTGTAAGCGCCGCCGGAGAACATAATTTTTGTATGTTAATATATATACCTACGTCTTACAAAAATCAATTATCTTGATAAGTTATTATTAAAATTATTATTATTTTGATTACTATATAAAATAATATATATATTCTTTTTTTTTTTTTTGTAAAATTAACTGTATGAAAGAGAATACATTTTATGTTTATACTTATAGTTGATCTTCGTTTAGCAAAAAGTTTATACCTACAATTTATAATAAAATTTACAAAACAAAAAAAAAGATAAAGAAAAAGTGAAGAAAACCACATACATATTATTAAGTGCTAAGTGAAGAGAAACCTTGTAGCCCACTTTTAGCATAGCATAATTTATTCGACTAGAACAGCGAAGAAGTGCAGTTGGCGATGAAAGGAGAACACACATATACAGACATTATGAGAAAGAAAACCAGTTAAAATACTATGTAATTACGTTGTAATTGTGCACAACAAAATGGCCACACCCAGATATTGAATGTATACCTTATATACACATACATACATGTATATATGAATATATATATATAAATATATATGTATGTAAATATATATATATATATATGTATGTTTATATAAATTTTAAAACAATTATGTTATTTTTTAAAGTTCTTTTTAGTTTAAGAAGGCCGCGTGTTTTCACTATTTTTATGCTAATTATCCAAAACAATTTTGCTTTTGTACAAAAACCGCAACCACCACCACAACAACAACAACGACAAATTGTCAAAAAAGAAACAAAACAAAACAAAACAAAGGCTTTTTTTTTGTTTTCAATTTATATATACATATAAAATTTTGTTTTTCACACAAATAAAACGACCAGCAAGCAGCACTCACACATAGCCAGGTTTCAAATTTTGTTCTATACAAAGACATCAAGAAATGTTAGATAAATGATATAAACATAACAAAAACAACAATCAAAAGCAGACAGAACAACTCAACAAAGAAAACAAAATTAAAGCAAAACAGAAGAGAGAAAAGCAAACATTTAAAATGCTTAGGATTTAATATTGATTATTGTACGTGCAATTAAGTGAGTTAAATAATAATGTTTGATCGATGACATCAATAAAAACAAAAACTGTAAAGAGAGAAAACAAAAAAGAAACAGAAAAATCAACACAAATTTAGAACCTTGATGATAATTGATAAACTAAAATGAAAAACAAAGTCTTGGTAACCCAAAATGTATGTAGTTGTATTTGTATTTGTATTTTAATTATGCGAATTGTGGAACGAGAAGAGGAAGAGCTGCCAGATCTGGGGGAGGGCGGGTCACGTTGAACTGCATGCATGCATGCATTTGTGTGCATGTATGTATGTATGTATCGATGTGTTAGAGTGTGCGTGAACATAAATTATTCTCATTCTTCTCATATGCAGACACTGTGCAGACGAATTGCATTCAAAGCAGAATGACAAGAAAAGAATGTACGCATACATATGTACATATGTATGTGCATGAATGTGTGTGCACATGTACTCATATACTATATATACATATATATATGCATACATAAAAGATTAACTTTGTCTTATTTTAAAAAATGTGACGCTTTTAAAGGTAGCAAATTGGACAAGTCCTGTACTGTCTTATGAGTGTATGTGTACACATACGCTCTCACATAGACACACAGATATACATATATATATATTTATAAACACATACACACACACATAAACTTGGCATATTACAATATAATGTAAGCAAAGAAAAAACAGAAATTGTAAGTTTAATGTAATTGTAATGGAACGATGCAAATATACCTACGACAACACATACACATATTATATATATATATACATATATCTATATATACATATGTGTATATGTATACATACATTTAAAATCTGAAACAAATTCTGACTTTAATTTTTCCTGGGTTAAAGAAATCTCTTTCAATTAGACTGCAGTGACGGCTTTGTATGTAGTGACGAAAGCTTCATATATATTTGTCCCACTCCAACTTCGCATTTGCTCGGCGCTCTCAACGAGCCTGCCATCTGAGAACAGCCACAAGCCTAATTCGATCGAGCGAGATGGCAGATATAAGAAAAAGGCCGTTTCTTCGAGCGCGCAGTATAGAATTGTTATTGCTTTGTATGAATATGCATGTCTTTCCGCCATTTTGAACGAGCAGCAAGAAGGACGTTAAAAATATTTAACTTCACTTTTTCGCGCAAACGGGCGAATGTGGTTCGCACGTCAAAGCTGAAAGCAAAACCGTTGATCTCAAAATTCCAAGAAAAAAATATAGTTAACATCATTTTAGGTATGTTATATATATATTTCATATTATATCATTTATCATACATAATTTCCGTTTCTGTTTATTTTTATCCTTTTCAGTTTAAGCGACTAAGTTGACAGATTTTTTAGTTGATTTTGTTCTTCGAGTGACAAATTGATTCAATTAAAAAAAAAACACATTATTTATATAAAGTTAAGAAAACGTGCGACAGCAAAAAAAAAAAAGTATTATAAAATTATGTAATAATAAGAATAAATATGTAACAAAAAATGACAAGTGACATATGTATGTATATGTTTTTTTTATAATGTTATATAGGTTAGCTTAAAAATCGGATATTGCAATTTTGCTGGTATCAAAGTTTATGTTTTTTTTTGTTAATTCTTTAAGTTTTTTTTTTTATTATATTATTATTGCGCTTAAAACTAGGTTTTGCATATAATAAAATTGCGTGAATTTGTGTGTGTGTATTTGTGTATGTGTGTATGCGTATCTGTGTGTGTGTGTGTGTGTATTGTTATTGTTCATATCTCAATATGTATAAATATATAAATAAATTTATAGGAATATGTGTTGGTTTTTAAGCAACTTTTTTTGTTTTTTTTTTAGTTTTTTTATTTAATTTTAATGTTTTTTTTTGCTGTTTTTAAGTTAAGCGGCCCTTTTTTGTTTTAAAAAAGCATTACAAATCGAATAAATATATGTTTATATATATATGTATATATATAATTTTTGTTTGCATGTTTCATATATGATCATAAATTTATTAATTTTTTTATGTATATTTTATTTGCATGTTGCTGATATTGAAAAAACGGAAGGACTTGCGACAAAAATTGTTTTTCACTTCCTGCTCTTTGTCTACGCTAGATTTGTTTGTTGTTCTTGTAAAAACGTATAAAAAGCTAAATAGGTTTGTTTTTAAAAAAATCTCTTTATATATATATATATATATATATATATATATATATATATATATATATATATATATATATATATATATATATATATATATATATATATATATATATATATATATATATATATATATATATATATATATATATATATATATATATATATATATATATATATATATATATATATATATATATATATATATATATATATATATATATATATATATATATATATATAAAAACATGCTTCCTATTCTTAAGATTTCGCTTTGAATACGCATGTAGGATATATTTTTGTGCGACTTTTTATGTATTTTTTTTCATTATTTTATGTTTGTTTTTTTTTTTTTACGTTCAAAAATTCTTGGATTTATGTTTGTTTTGGACTAAGTCGACACGTTGCTAAAACTCTAAAAATTGATACGTGTTGTTGTTTTTATTGTTGTTTTTGCAGTAATATTATAAATATGGTTGCAATTGCCAAACATGTGCGCTTGCATCTGCAATTGCAATCTAAAACTCCCATTGTGTGGCAGAATCGGTGCCGTCATCCAGCAATTTGAAGGCTCCATTTTTGGTGGCGCCCAAATATTTGCCCTGTTCCGATCTGAAAATATAGCAAAACTCAATTAACTCAATTTCCACTAAATCAAATCATTTAAAAAGCTGTTAACAGCTTTACATTGCAATTATGTTAATAGCAGCTATCTGGCTGTTAACTAACAGCACGCTGTTTAGCGCAGACTTCACATAGCTAACAGCAGCATGTTATTGCTTTACTTTTTACAGAGGCGCTAAATTCATTTCAAAAATTTCCAATTGGAGCCCGCTTACAGCTCTGATTGAGCCATATGACAGCGGAGTTGTCTGCAAACCGATTCTAAGCTCTATGCAAATGTTAAGTATGGGCGGTTTTTTTCTGTATATCCAAAAGTTTTTTTTTTTTTTGCTGATATGGTAGAAATTATAGTTTACCTTATGCAAATTCGTGTTGGCTCACGCAACTCCAAAAAGAAACCATCGGCGGGCGCATCGGCATCCACCGAAATGCTCTCGCCCTCAATGCGCCAGTACTTGCCGCTGTGCGCCTTCAAATGAACCATGCCCTTCTGTGCACGCTCGACCAAAATGGTCTCATAGGTGGCCTTGTTGCACTCCAGCTTCAGGTTGCCGGGCGTGCGATAGCCAACGAAACCCTGCTCGCACTTCAGCACCAAAATGGGCCTAAGATGGACGAGAGATGGGATTAGATGATGATGGATGATCATCGACTGATAGGATGATTTCGAGCTGAAACACTTACCGATTGATCAAATAGAAATAGAATTTGGTAATCTCCTCAATGGACTCGGAGGTGGAAAACAAATGGCCCGATCGTTTGGTGGCCAAGAATTTGCCGTTATTGGCGCGGAACGAAAGAGAACCATCACCATGCCAGATGAGCTCGAACAGGGCATCGGCGCAGCGGCGATTGCCAGTGGCCTGGATGCCACCGCCAGCCGACAGGCACCAATAGCGATCCTGTGTGGTGCGCAATGCCCAACGATGCGCCGACCAGTCGTACTCCAGCTGAAAGGTTTCATTGTCGCCGACCTCGTCCTGATTGGCAGTTACATCGACGCCTTGCTTAACGCTCACATAGCGCAAATTCAGGCCGGCAATGAAAGATGCCTGCGGCAACGAGTCCTCCAGCGAGAATAGCTCATCCCGGGTCACCGTTGAGGATCGTGATTTCAATACAGCCTTCGAGCCAATTGGCGACAGATACTGTCCCTGGCGATCGCGCAATGCCAAATGTCCGCCATGATACTCAGCACTGAACAGGCAATCCTCATTACAAACCACCTGCAGCTTGCCATTGGCATTAAGATATCTATATAGAGATTCAAGAACAAGTTAACACATTAGATACGATTTCCAGATATTCTGATAGCCGAATATCTCTCACTTATTGTTGCACGTGTGCAGGGCATATCTGCCGCCTTCCTCGGCACGAAATTCGAGCGTGAAGAGCGTATCCTCGCCCCACGGTATATTGGCATCCACATGTATCTCGTCCTGCGATTCGGAAAGATGCGCAAATCGTTTGCGTCCAATCGAACGCAAATTCACCTGGGGCCTGGCCGCCAAATGAACCGTCCAAAACTCGCTGGCGCCAGGCGTTTTGGCCGTGCAGACAAGTTTGTCGGGCGTGCCGCCCAAGAAATAGCCACGCGACTCGTTCTTCAATGCCCAGCGGCCGCTGCCATCCTCGCTGATGCTGATCTGAAAGCGACTGCCCGCATCGCGTTCCTCGCTCTCGCACAGCACATTGCCAAACTGATCGACCGACAGATATTTGTTCAGATGAGATCGTAAGTAGATAATACCTGAGCAGCGAAAAAAATAAAATACAATAATAATACTTATTATTATCAATATACTTATATATATTTAAGCTAAATTTCAATCAAATAAAGCTACATTTTAATCAAAAACACTCCTTTTTCATACTGAACTACATGTTGTCTGGCATAGTGCATATACCCTCTGTTTTAGACTCAAGCTACAACCAATTACCGCTGCGCTCTCGCTCTACTCTTCGCTCTCGCTATCTCCTGCTCTTTTACTCTTGCATGAATTGTGTGTGTGCTATTTGCAATTGCTGTACGCGTAACGGGAATGCCAACAACAACAAAAACAACAACAGCAGTCAGCTGTCAATGGCAAATTAGCGATGGCACCTCGCACACTCGCAGACACACAGCGTAAATGGGCAGCAGCAGACAAAGATACTTAATTAGTTATCGATAGGCGGCTTAGACACAAAGCGCACGCTGCTTTCAATACCAATTAAAGTTGCCGCACAAGCAAGTGTATATTGGTTTATATAAGTGCATGAGACAGCTTGCACTTTTAAATATAGATTTTTGTATTTTATATTTTTTTCAATTCAGTCAAATCGAACTGTAAATATTTAAATAATTTTTTTTCAAATATATTTTTTGTTTCTTTCTCGATTTATATCCTATCGATAATTTTTGACATTGCAACCTGATTTTTGTAGCATATCTCAGGGCTGAATCAATCATATTTTTTGCTTTATTTTAACTAATTTTTGCGATGAGTTGAAGAGAAATTCTTGCAGTAAGACACCCTATCACATTATAGGGTATCTTTCAATTAGCCCGACTTTAATTTTATTGAATTTCTTCTCTGAAATTTCGTTATTTTGCTGTTGTTGATATTATTAAGCAATTTAGCTAAAAATTATCGTTTCGCTTTTGAACGTCGATTTCAATTTGGCTGAGCTATTTTAATGGCCGTTACGAATGCCAGAGCTCGGCTTTCGACTAAATATTTTATATCAATTGCCAGTGGCAACAGCGGCAGCAACAACAACAACAACATTAAGAGCAAACGAGTTGCTTTAATTATAATTGCCAAGCGAAGCAACAGAGCAGAGACCAAAGAGACCAGAGACCAGATTAGCCAGACCTGGCCTGGCCTGGCCTGGCCTGGCTTGGCCTGGCCAAAGCCAATTGCAATGCCGTTGCAAATGCAGCGCTGTGGCATGCAACATGTGGCGTCTCTTGATAAATGATGCCAAATTCGCGAAACGCTTTGTTTTACCTGCAAATCTATTTGCCCAGCTGCAAATTGTAACAATGATTTATGTTATGCATTAAACACATATAACTGGACATATGTATATTTCTATATAAATACATATAACATATAACAATGTATATATAAACCAAAGCCGCAGCAGATTATTTCTGGTTCTCTTCTCTCTCTCTCTCTCTCTCTCTCTCTCCTTGTCGTTCTTATGAGCAAGCTGAAATGATTTATTGCCCGCAATTAAACGCTGGCAATGCTCTCAATCATTAGCATTATCATTATCATTAACCATTATCATTAGCCATTATCATTCGTCATTATCAAAACTTCATTTCCATATTCATTTTCATTTCCATTTGCATATTTTCTGTTTGTTTAGATTAATTGAACGCGCTTATCAGTGGAGTTTTGTTGATAAGACCGCCAGCTGGAGTACAGTGAAAGCGAACTGTGACGAACCAAGACGAAAATGAGACCACACACACCATAATTACAGTTATGTAACTGAGTTATTGTCTTCTTTTGAGAATGATTAACTAGCGCAGAGTTACATTAACGTGGCTAAAACCATTTTGCTTGCTACAATTTCCACGTAAGTTCCACTTTTGCGCGTGGATTGATTGGCATTATCCTATTGATCTTAGCTATAGCTTCGACTCTTCTGATAATTTAACTTTGATATTATGTCATAACTTATATTTATCTAGATATTTTGGTCATCTACTCACTTTCACCGGTGTTCGATGGCTCCAGGGTCCAGAGCTGCTTCTTCTTGAGGCTGGCCCCATTGGCATTGAGCTTGAAGCCAAATGTCTCGGCGGTCATGTACTTGTGCTGTCCATTGATCAGACCGATGGTCCACCAGCCCTTCTGTTGGTTCTGTGAGATGATGTCCCCATTGCTGTGGCCCAGCTCACAGCTCTGGCCGTTCATGGTGCTTATGGGAGCAATGATGGCGGCTGTTTCACAAACTAGTTGGAATCCGACAAAAAAAAAAAAGTAAGTAATCGCTGTGCGCCTTGCTGGTTATTTCAAACTGTGCGGTCGCCAAGTGGAGCTCTACTTCGTAGTCTTCTTTTAGCTCGTCTGCCTGTGTTGCAAACAAAGTGTGTAGAAAACACATATATATTTATATAGGTAAGCATGTGTGTATTTTATAGAAATTTGATTAATAATTATTTATTACTTGAATTTGCATACATGCATACACATGTCCGTTTGTCTGTCTGTATGTAAATGAGCATTAAACTAGTTGATTCATTTGCCAGAACATCCTCGATTCATTTAGTTCACGAGCCAAAGCTCGTCGAGAAGACACAGGAAGTTCATTTAAAACATAAAATCGAAGTATCGATAACTTAGTTTGCAGCTCTGTTTATGTATATGTATATGTGCATGCCTATATTCGTATATGTATGCATGTGTGTATGCATGTATGCGTGCGTGTATGTATATGAGCAGTCTGCTTGGTAAATTTATGTGCATGTCAGAGGAGCAAACAGATCGCCTGCCTGCGCCAGACAGTTCGCCAGCCATGTGTACAGTGCATGCTGAACATTCAGCAACAACATTCAGCTGGCAACTGGCAACAGGCAAGTTGCTAGTTGCAACTGGCGACAACTGCAAAAGACAGACGCGTCCATTGATATTGGTCTGACATTCATTTCAATGTCGCCAAGTTGAACAGGAAACGTAGATAACGCAATGTATCTTTCATTCATACCCAGCATGTATATGGCCAATGGCTGCAAACCGGGAATATTGGCAGCTGGCGCAAAGCCGATGACAAGTCGAACCGATGACGCAGACATTTAGATCTTTCAACGTACAATGCTACTATTTATAGGGTATTTGTGTAGCCGCTCAGTTGCAGCTGAAGCGTCTGATTATTTTCTACTTTACATGGACGACACACATGTCGCATCATTAACATGCAGCAACAGCAATAGCAAGATTCAAATTTAAATCTAAATTCAAATTCAACCGCCGGCAAATCAGCTGTCAACATGTCAAACAGCTAGCGATGACATTGAACATTAGAGAGCAGCACCAGCGCCGGCAGCGGAGGCGGCGGCATCTTTAATTGACTATCGATACGCGGCTTGTAAGCGTAATCGAAGCATCGGCTGAGTAATGCGATAATTTATTGCGAGATTTGCCAAAGCTGAACGTTAAACATTTGAAAAGCGCCTATTAGCATAGCCACTTACACATGTAAGCCAGTTAACTGTCTTACATATATATATGTACATATGCAGGTGTGTCCGTGAATGTGTGAGTGGATCATAAGTATTTGGGCAACTCATTAGCGTGACGCGTGCCAGCTAATCAGAGTCAACGAATCATATAGCCAGGCGTGTATGACTCAACCAACTGAAAGCCACGAAACGCACAGGAATAGCAAGGCAGGCTGAAGATAACAAACCGTTGCTGCACTATAGAGTGCGCGACTAAAATATACCCTTTAACAAAATTACACACAGCTTAAGAGATTAAGTTAAGACTAAACATCTCTGCTGCTCATTTGAAATGTAAATTTTTTAAATATATATTTTGAAGGTCAATTATTCGATAGATTTTCAAGAGATTGTAAAATTCATCGATATACAATTTATGTTTCTTATATATGTATATCTAAATTTAATATGTATGTATATACAATGCTGGCATATTTAGGCCCTTCTCTACTTGTAAATTATGTAAATGTCCTAAATTCTAATATGCTCTGTTTGGGCACATTTACAGGGTATACAAAAATATATAGCGCATATGTGGGGGCGGCCAGCTGCAGGAACAGCACTCAAGAGTGCTGTTGATGGACAGCCACAACGACTTGGTAGGTGTGCAGCTGAAATGTGCTTCACTTTGCTTGTCTTTTTTTGTTACTTTTTTATGTTTTGCATGCATACATATACACTTACTTATATGTACATACATATATATTCTCAAAAAGGGAAACGAGCCAAGCCTGAACTGATGGACGATTGTGGCTGGCAGCGGCACGTAGATACATAAACAAGCGAGCTGCGTGATGGACGTGCAAAGGAGACGGCGGCGCCCATAGTGATGGCTCCTTCATATGCTTTCATTGTTGTTGTTGTCATTTCTAGGCGTTGGCTTATGGCGCTGACCATTTGGGAGAGATTTTCATTTGACTTAAAGTCGTTTGACGTTGGGGCGTTGCCTTTTGCAACCAAATGAAATAAACTAAAGGCAAATGTTAACCAGAGGCAAATCGGATGGCAGATTAACATCAAATAAAACGCAAATTGAAGTGAAAACTCTGCGCACACACAGAGAGAAATCCTCCCCGCCCGCCTTTACCGCACCTAATGGGGTTTTGCGCTAATCTGGCATCGCCAAAAGTATTAAAGTTCACAGCGTGTGTGTTACTCTCATTCGCTATTGCTATCTCGCTCTGGCAAAAGTCAATGCTCGCTGGTTTCTTGTAAAGTCAGCTTGAACAGCAAGCAGTGGCAGAGCCAGAGTCAGCAGAGGTAGCAGCGGCAGCAGCAGCAATATGTATTTCCCTTTTCCATGTTAAGTGAAATTCAATTCAAGCGCCGTTCTTGGTCGGTTTGAATGCTTGAAATTCGTTGGAAAATTAATTGCAACTCTTTAAAAACCAATTGCAACACACAAATATGTAAGCGCATGTACATAAATACATACATATGTACATAAAAACAGATGTATGTATGTATATGTATATGTAAATATGTATGTGTACATACACATGCATATGTGAAAAACCAAGTAAATCATAATTAATTATGCATGCCGATTTGTTTTTGAATCCGCCAGGCTATACACACACACACACACACATACACACGCACATACATACAGATGTACATTGGCATGAAAAAAAGAACGAATGCAAGCAAAGCAAGAAAGAAAGACAGCAGCGGCATCGGCAGCGGCAAACAGTTAAACACCGTTGCATTTAGTTAGCTAAAGAAGAGCTGGCAGCGCCAATTACTGCAAATGGTGTGGCAACAATGGCCAAACGGAACAGCGTCATAACTAGGCAGCCGCAGCAGCAGCAATAGCTGAAGAACAAGAACACGAACGGGAGCAATATAAAGCTCACAGCTGCAATGGCTCGAGGCTGGCTAAGTAGCTCAGCTCAGCAGCCGCAGCAGCAGAAGTGAGTGGCTGGCTCATTTACACACACGCACACACACATACACTGACAGAGAGAGAGAGAGACAGGCTCCAATACACTCAAACTCAATCAAATTGAGTGGCATGAGGGGCCAGTTTACCGCTGCTTCTTCTTATTTTTATTTTTACTGCTGCTGTTGCTGCTGGTGCTCTGCTCGCAAATCAATTAAATTACACTATTGACGCTTGTTGTGTTTGGCTGTATGTGTGTGTTGTGTTGTGGCATTATTAAACGCAATCTAATTAAATGAAATTGTGCACGCACACACAAATTGATTGTAGATATGCACATCGCATACGTACACACACACACAGACATATACATATGTGTGCTTTTAGCAAATTAGGAAAATGTAAAATATGATGAAATTTTATCGCATCGCACACCTTTCACCAGTCAACCTTTTGCGTGTGTCGCGCTATTTGTGGCCATGCCCCGCTCGCTCGCTCTCTCTCTCTCTCTCGCTCGCTCATCTCTTTGCGTGTGTATCTTGTTAATGATAACGGTAAACTGATAAACGCACAGCAAATTCAAACAATACAAGCTCAACAGCCAACGAAGTAAAATACACACACACACAAACACACACGCACATACACATGCATAGACTGCAGCTGTTGCTAAGCTTTGCGCAATTATGTATGCAATAAAGAGATAGGCAAAGGCAACAGGGCGGAGCGAGGGGAGAGCGGCAGCACTGGCCAGTGCGAGCCAGCGTTGCCACCATACCATTAGAATGGACAACGGACACCGCGGCGCTCTAATCTGCATACAAGAAAAACAATTTAAACTAAATCAGCGTCCAGCATGTGTCGTAATTTCTTATAATACTCTTCGCCATCAACAACAACACAAATATTTATGTCTGCTGCAGCAGCAGCAACAAACGGTATATATTTACTGTACAGCAGCCGACGCCGAAGTTGCGCAGCAACAACAAAAGAATTGCTCCAAATCTCGGCTTCAGACGTTCTAAAAATACGCAGGGAGATAGTGTGTGTGAGAGAGAGAGATGGTTACACTTACTGATGCACAGATACAGACATCAGCACGGCCGGCAGACATATTAATATTAGTGGCCCACGTCTTCGTTTTCAAGACATGCCACCGTCTTCCAACTGTAGCTGCCTCTGCCTGCTTGAGGCGCACGCGCGCGAGCAACCGAGCGTTGCATTTGCATTGTATATGTATATAAATACATACATATACATACATACATTCATATGTATGTAACTGCAGGTGCGGTATGCGATGAAAGAGGACAGGCAATGAATGACGTTGGCACATTGCACACTGGTACCAAATTGAATGTGCAAAAGAAATTGGCAAAATAATTGAAAAATTAACTTAATTATTATGCTAAAACTAGTATTTTTTATATTTATAAATTAGTTGCAAATAGTTTTTCGCTCAGTGCGCAATCCATATAACGCCATTTTACATTTTATTACCGTTGCTCGTAAGCTGAATAAGTGCTCAAGGGCACACATACATACATACATACATGCATGTATATGTGCATAGATAAATATTGCGTATCGTATATTGTAAATGGCTGCCCTGGCACCAGTGTGCCGGGTGTGGTTTCTCTACCTCTCTCTCCCTTCCTCCCTCCCTACCGCACACTCTGCCATCCCGCTCACAGGCTAACTCTTCGACTTTAGTGTCTATCGTGACTTTTATGGCTGTCAAGAATGCAAAAACGATGCCCGCGAATTATAAGAGCAGTCGTAAAATGTTAAAGCTTTTTCGATGCAAGCGGAACATCTGCTGTGGCTGCTGCTGCCCTCGTGGGCGATTAATACTAAGTTGCTGTAGCTCTAGTTGTTGTTGTTGTTGTTGTTGTTGTTGTTGATTATGCTTGTTATTTTTAAAAACATTTTGCGGTTTTTGTGGCGGCGAAATGAAGCCTTAAAACAAGCGCAAAATACAACAAAAAAAATTAAAAAAAAAATGAAAAACATACTCAATTAACGACAAACGGTGCAATCATTTGCCACAAGCACCTTTCCAATTGTTTAATAATTACAAACGTACAATTATGTACAAATGCACAGCTACAACTCTTCCAACATGTTTTCTACTTTTTGGACTTAGTTTAGTTTTTGCGTTTTGTTTTGTTTTGTTTTGTTTTTTTTTTTTTTAGAAAGCGCCTAAAACAAGTGCAGTAATCAATTATTACGCGACGAATCAACAACAAATTGATTGTCTTGCGAGAGTTGAAAGATGAGCTGAAAAAAAAAGTAAAAGTTTCAATGGCAACGTCAAAGCTGTCAAACTCCAGCACCACAGCGCTTGTAGGTGCGAGCGAGTAGGCAAGACTATTGCCAAAAACCGTTAGAACAACGTTCGAGCTGCTTTTGTAATGTAAATTGTGAATTGGAGTTAACATTTTCAAATTTTACAATGTAGGTGCGTGAGAGATAGCAAACGAGCGAACCGATCGAACCGGTGCCTGTCAGTGTTGCCACACTTTGAAAACTTTTGCCGCTAAATTAAATTCAGAAAAAGAGTCGCAAAGAAGACATTAAAATGGTTATTTCAAAGTGGTAATTATCAAAAGTCAACTTTTGAACTTGAAATAGAAAAACGAATGTCTCTAATTTTTTTTAAATTATTAAAAAATTAATATAATAGCTTTTATAAATATTTATATAAATACATAAATATATAGTTGCCAGCTAAAGTTCACCCCAGCTAGATTTCTAGCTAAATAGCTTGCTCGAGCAACTTTCAAATATGCCGCTTAAAGCTATAAATAGCTATATTTTCAAGCTTTTTATTTTTGGTATCTGCATTTACAGTTGTGAGCTTCTGCATGCGCTTCAAACTGCGTTCGGAACAATCAAAAAAGTCAAAATGTAAAAAAAATCAATAAGCCCCAACACAACACAAAATGAAATGGAATGGAATGAAATGATTTCAAATAGAGAAATCAATGAAAGCCACCAAAACGGCGGACAAACGGTTTCGGGTTTTATTTTTGCGCTCTACAGCTGTTGTTGTTGTAGCATCTTGAGCTTGAGCTTGAGTTTGGCTTTGGCGTGGATTGAATTGGATTGGATTGGTTTGGTTCAGTTTGGTTGATTGAACGCACATAAATAACTCTTGGCCTGTCTATGATATATAGAAATGTAACTATCTGTGTTCACTCACATACATACACATGTATCTGTAGCAAAACAGTTAACTGTTGTTGTGCAGCACTGAAATTACCGCTGCTCGTGGCCGGCCAGGCCAGCAGCTCAAATGATTTATGCAGCAATTACATGCACACATACACGCACCAAAACACATACATACATGTATATAAGAGACTCGTGCTGCCCACGGAGCGCGGGAAAGCGCATGCCACAGGCGATGGCTGCCACAGCAAGCGCATTAATAATTTGTTCGCGATTTTCAATAAAGGCGCAGAAAAATGAATATAATAAACAATGAGCATAAATATTTTTGCACAACCGCAAATTACATAGCAGACAGCTCTGTGTATGATGAGCGGCAGGTAAAGATGACGAGAGAGTGAAAGAGCGCGAGGGAGGGGCAGGCAAATGGCATCTCTTAAAATCTAAACATGATATTTACAACGATTGGCAGCACCAGGCGCAGACAAGTATCGATATTTCGATATGCCCGGCAAATTGAAAATAACCAAAAGCCAAAAACAACCAGCTCAACCAGTTGCCAGCTTTTTCGCTATTAAATTGCAAGCCGCAACTTGAACTTGCACTTGCTTGAATATGTCTGTGTATATGTGTGTAGTGTGTGTGTGTGCGCCTGGCAGCATTGAACAAAACGTATTTACAGCGACACCTCCTTCAACTGACGATCACGACGACTTTAAAGGCCACGGGGCATCGTAAAGGCGGGCGCATAAATCAAAGCAACCAAGTTCAAAAGCTGCCTGCTATGTAAAAGGAGGCGCAGGCGAAGGCGTAGCAGGCAAAACGAAATGAAATGTTTTTTGGCTTTTATCGGCAACAGCCGCAACGGAAATGTTGATACTTGTGGCAACGTTGCGATTACAGTGCATTGAACTGTGCCCAGAGTTCAGCAACAGCAAGAGCAGCAGCAACAGCAGCAGCGACAGAGACTGCATGCAGCATATCAATTATTGTTATTGTAAGCAAAAGAAAAAGGAAGCAGAGACTGCGACAGCGACGACGACGGCGACAGCGCGTCGCCCATTCCAAAAATATCGCATAAAGGAAAGAAACAAAAAGGCGCCTGATATGCTGCTGTTGTTGCTGCAAGTGTTGCATTGATAAAGACTCAGCCATTGATATATGAGCATATAAGCACATACATACAGACACACATACATATGTACAAATGTGCGTGCGTGTATTTTCGTAAATTTGCATTTGTATTGTCGCATGAACGTCAAATGAATCACAAGCAGTTAAAGCCAATTGTGGCGCTCAGTTGAAAGCGAAAATGTCAAAAAAAGGAGTTGCAAAAAAAAAAAAAGAAGAAGAAAAAAAACAAGCAGCAGCCAGACGTGACTCAGCCAAACAGAACAAAGAGTGTTTGGGAGAGTGTGAGTGTGAGAGAAAAGGGTGTGAGAGAGTGCTCAAGCATTGCTGCAAAAACTGTCAAAAAAAAAAACAACAACAACAACGAGCATAAAGAAAAGGAAAAGCAAATATAAATATAGACTAAGCTGCAGCGCATTGTAAATACCCTAACATAAAAATTTTTATTTTTTTAGATTATGTTTATGAATCAGCTGAATGTTGCTGACCACATAGCAATGTGGTTAGCAGCCATATTTAAATTATTCGCTGAACTTAATACTGTGACTAAGTCTTGAGTATGGCACGTATTGTTCATTGCTTAACCCAAAACAAATGCAATTAAGCAATGAGCAGCACACACACACACCCTCATCCAAAAAAAATCATGCTGGTTGCGGGCGTTGTAGGGGATGCGGCTGGTGCGGTGCCAATCCAAATGTGTGCGTAAAGTGCGTCGTCTGCGTTTTGGGGTTTGCTTTTGCTGTTGTTTCAAGGACAGCAGCAGCAGCTGCTGCTGCTGCTGCTGCTCTGTTGGGCTGCCAGCTGCACTTGAAAGAGGGAGATAGGGCGTGCACACATACACCCATGCAGCCATACGCATCTACGCTACGTGCACAGTTATAAAAACATATGTACGTATGTGTGTATTGCATACAGTCTGAACTGCTTGGCAGAGAAACGTTTGCTGCGATTGGCGAATTAAATATTTTTTTTTTGTGTTGCACAGCAAAGAAAAAGAAAAATATCCTTAATGTATTTTAGGATATTTTTAAATAATTACTAGATTTTTAGTTTCAATTTCAATTGAAGCGACTAATGTAGCCTCAGCTGGTAGCACTGATGATTCACTACTCGTGGAGTTTACTGTATGACATGTACATACATTATTGTCTTGAGCAGACTGTCTCGCGACAAAGGGGCTTCCAGCTATGCGTTAAGCAGGAGTAAAGTGCGCTGTGTGTGTGTGTGTGTGTGTGTATATACCTGATTTCCGGCGCTCGACGGAAGCATTCGATTGCCGGGCTGCTTGATACGCAAATGGTTGACAATGCAACCCAAGTCTCAGACGTTGCCATTAGCCACAGTACATATGTATATATACATATATATCTATATACAATATAAACGTGACTCAGAGCGAGACGCGGCAGGTGAGGGCTAGTGTGTGTGAGAGAGAGAGAGACAGAGAGACAGAGGGGTGGATGGGCACTGGCATTTATAGTCAGTGCTGCTGCTGCTGGCTGGAATACAAATTGCTAATTGCGCTGCTGCGCTGCGCTGCCGCCGGCTCAATGCAGATCCTGATGGAGAATTATTGATTTGCCAGCGAGAGAAGTTCCAGGGGGTTGGCCACGTGCAAAATAAAGCAACAGCAGCAGCAGCAGCAGCAACGTCGGGTTGCGGGGTATGCGCTAGTCAGGCAGCACACGCCCCAGCAGCGAGCGCATCAGGCTGCTGAGATGGCAACAACAGATACACACACACACACACACACACACAGAGGAATTTTCGTGTTTATTTTATTCCTTTATATAGCCCACAAGGAACAAAGGAAAATGCATTTAGCAGAGCTGAGGGGTCTTATATTCATACATACATAGATATAGATGTATATATACATATTTTGGCGTGAAAAAGCCAACTGCGCAACTCTACAACTCGGAGCTGAGCTAAATCAGAGCAATAAACAGTTAATAAAGTGCAAATAGCAACAAACACATGCAGAAGCCACAAGATCAGCAACAAATTGATTGACAGAAACAGTTACGAATTGATATGTATAAGATACATATGTATGTATGTGTTTGTATGTATGTGTGTGTGTGCGTTTATAAGAAGTCAAAGAGGGTGCGTGATATGTCTGTTAGCTTTTGACTGCTGTTCGTCTATCTGTTTGATTGAGAGACCCCAAACAAGTTCAAGGCAGAAGAAGTTTACAGGTAATCATCATTCAACTGGCAACATTGTGCGTGGCCACAGAGAGTGTGTACATAGCCAAATTGAGTAGAAGCACACTAAAACAGAGAGACAGAGAGAGAGAGAGAGAGAGAGCGAGAGAGTAAGAGAGCAAGCTTAATAGCGGCGGCTGCCACTGTGAATGCCAATGTCAAGGCAATTAGCCAAAAGCCGGTTGGAAAAATCAACAACGAGACGCAGCAAAAACAATGCCAACAGCAAAGAGGCAACAGCAGCAGCAGCAGCAACCGCCGCAGGTTGAAGAGCAGAAGGAGGAAAATCGTAAAACAAGGCAAGCGAAAAATAAAAAAGAGTTTACAGAGCTGCCAGAGCGACGACTGTGACGTCGCTTGCCATAGATTTTATGAGTTGCAAGAGGTGCGCGATGCCCCGTGTCTTCAAGGTGGGTTGGGGATGCGAACAAAGTGAAGATGTGTGCTGAAACCTGGAACTGGAGCACGTTAACCGAGAGAGAAAGAGAGATAGAGAGAGAGAGCAAAAGAAGTGCGTATGTTTAAGTTTGATTGTATATGCGTGTGTGTGTGTGTGTGTGTGAGTTGAAAAAAAGAAGCAGCAGCAGACCCGAGTGCATTTGATGCCATGTTTGGCCAAGGCACGTTGAAAGGAATTCACTTACTTTCTTTGTGGCTCACTGGGCGTTGCTCTTGCTGTTGTTGTTGTTGTTGTTGCTGCGGCTGCTGCTGCCGTTGACAGTGGGGCTGCTGCGTGCTTTAATTACCGTTTTAAATGGCAATTTTGCTTATTATCCTTTGCGCGCGCTCTCTTTCGCTCTTGCTTTGTCTGTCTCTGCACACCGCTGCGTTTGCTTTAATTTTTAGTCGTTGTTGCTTTTCGTCGTTTTCTATTTGCGCTCCTCTGCTTTTGCCGGTGTTTCTACTACGCCTTCACCTGTCGCTGTGTGAGTGCGTTTGCCTGTACGCGTACGTGTGTGTGTGTATGTGTATGTTTATGTGTATGTGTGTGTGTGTGGGTGTAAGTCTATTGCACCCTTCACTTCCAATTCGAATCTTGTTAGTTAGACGAGCAAAGTAACTTTGGTCTTAGTTCAAATTCACTCACAATAAAAAATCAGAAAAAAAATATGTATGTATGTATGTATGTAAACAAATCACTGGCCACAATTAACGGAATGTATTTGTTTGGCTTTTATGGGTTTGTTTATTGTGCTTTAGCTCAGGTAAATTTATGCGTTAAATGCCGCTTGATACTTTTATTTGCTGGCGCCTATTCACGTTCGTATGTGTGTGTGTGTGTATGTTTGGTATGGCAAAAGGATTTTTCACGATTTCAAATTGGCTGATAGACGCATGCGCGCACAAATAGGACCACAAGATTCGGATTGAAAAACACAACCGCTCACGACCTGCTCTCGAATTGGAATGGAAACCCGTTGCAGAGCCATTAACAATTTAAATCCGATATGCCTGTTAGTGCGCTGTTAGCTCGCCGATGCTGTTAACGCTATTGTGAGCAGCATTAACATAGGCTGAAGTTCCCTGCAAATTACCAAATGAGTAAGCAGGTGAAAACCAACAAATGTAAATGTAAAAGTAAGCTTCAACAATTGAATTCAAAATAAAAAGTAATTTAACTGTACAATAATAATTCTTGAGCTCAAGTGATACTGTTAGTGCTGCATTTATGATTTGCGAACATTGTTAAATATAACATACTGTTAGTTAACACTGTGCCTGCACGCAAGTCTTGCCAACTCGGCGAAAGTGCTGTTAGAGGACTGTTGTGTTTGAAAAAGAAAAGAAGAAACAAATGTAACGGTAAATGGGCAAAGGAAATGCGCATAACTTGAACTTGACGAATTACCGCTAAATCAGCAGCCGCCACGCAATTTGATTTACAGCTATCCATGCATCCATCCATATTCACACAAAGCAATGCTAATGCCAGCCAACTACCTAACTAACTAACTAACTAACTAACTGGCCAACTGCAACCGACTGGGCTGCATGCTTCGTGTGGCAAGGTAGCCCGCCCGACTGTCGCCATGCTCTGTTAATTTTTTAAATGCGCGCATGCATCTTAAATCTGGCTGCATTTCGCCATCTTGCCTTAAGTGCATTTAGTTTTTTCGTGTGCAACACACAAAAAAAAAAAAACAAAAACAATAACAAAATGAGAAACAAATTTGGTCTGCTAGTTAGCGGCCGATTTCACCGTCACTGCAACGTACCAAATCCTTAAACACACAATCCATTAATATTAATAATGACTGTACCATACTTTAGATGTACATGCATATGTATGTATGTATGTATCTAATTGGTAATCAGTTGCATATTTCTCTTTGGCCAGCATCTGCAGTTTAACAAAAATGTATATATATTTCTGCATTGCATGCCTCATGATTTTCTGCAATTTTAAACAAGTCAATTATGAGCCGCAAATTATGTTTGGCACGCCAAACATAAGAAAAACAAAGAGAAACATACATACATAATGCTAAAATCGAAATGAAGCAAATTAAAGTTTGTTCAAAGAAATTTGCCGTGGCACAGCTGTTCGTCAACTGTTATTGATACGTAACGTTAGCGTAACAGCGCTGGCAAATGGCACAACGATTTGTGTCACACTAGTTGGCAGCCCTGGCGCACAGTTCACAGTGGCCAGAAAAAAAAAAACGAAAAGAAAACAGCTGACATCTCAGCAGGCGCAGCAGTCAAGTTGACAGCTTGGTCGCAGAGCCAGAGCTAAAGCCAGAAACAACGCGAAACAAATACGAAACGAAATAATGCTCAGTTAATTTAAAATTTAAGTCGAGAGCAGCGCTTTCAATTTACTCGTTTTTTTTCCTTCCGTGAAAATTCTGTGCTGTGCTGCTTGTGTGCAACAATATTCAAAGATTTAAAGTACACGCGACGCATTTCCAACGAATTTCATTCAACAAGCAAATTGATTCCGCCCGCAGATCGACCAGCCAAACAAACTTTGGGCCCTATTGGAGAACGTTTGTCATATTTTCTGCTCAAATTTTTATTATTATTATTTTTTTTTTTTTGGATTTTTTTTGGCGAGCTAATACAACAGCAAAAACAATTTAAAGGCTGCGACATTGCATTAAACGCAAAAGAAAGAAAACAGTAAGAAAACAATTAAGAAAACAAAGTAAAGAAACAACAAAACCAACAACAACAAATTGCACAAGAAACGCTCAAATCGGTTAACAGGGAAGGGGTTGGTTGTCATTAGCCAATACTCGAACCCAATTTAACCAGTACTAAACAAAACAAAACGTTAACCCAACAACAACAACAGATACAACTAAAGCCAAAAGAACAGTAATAACAAATAGTTCTTCGCTGCCATCGCTTGTTGTCTCACACACACACACACACACGCTCTCTTTCATTCGCACTGCTGCGATTTGGCGGGGGTGTAGAGTGTAGCGCGTGCTCAAACAAAAACAAAACGCCAGAAGCAGCAAGAAGAAAAAAGCAAAGCACACATACACATACACACTTGCACGCACACACACATATATACACTTACTTGCACACTCAAAGTGACAGAAGGAGAAAAACAACAAAAATCACAACATAGTAGTTTCCGCATTTGATATAAGACAAATACAAACATTTCTATATAGAACACAGCACGTTTAGGCGTGTGAATGCAAGCAGCAGCCGCAGCAGCGACAGCGACGCAGCAACAAAAACAACAAAGCAACAATAATAATAACAACAACAACAACAACAACAGTCAATAACAATAATCAATTAAACAAATAACCAAGGACGTATGTGCAGCACACAAATACACAAACCAAATGGATGTCCTGGAATTGCTCCGTGCGAGCGTTAACGGCTGTTACAACACATTATTCTCAGATGCCTGGTCGCAATATGTCTCCAAACAAATCGCCACAACGGTAAGTCTCCCAGCCAATCCAATCGATGTTAATGTTAAGTACAACAACTGTTAATATTAAGCACACGCACACGCACACAGATGTGCACTGTTTGTGCGCTTTCTTTGTTTTGAGAGGGGCTCGTCGTGACTCATGTGTGTGTCTGTGTGTGTGCATGTGTTTGTATGTACAAAGTTCTGTTCTGTTTAAGCAGGATAACATGCAAGTGGTTGCTGACGCTGCGCTGCGCAGCGCGATAAGCGATGATCGTTGAGCAGCAACAGCAGCGGCAGCAGTTGTTATTATTACGTTTTCTTTACTTATTGTCTTATTTTCATCTCTTTTTATGCTAACTCACGCGCAAGTTTTATACTTACGTACGCGTGAGCGTGTGTGTGTGTATGTGTGTTTTGGCATTTTGCTTTGCGCACACTTCCGTCAACATAAAACGTTCGGTCACCGTGTTTTGATTCGCAGACAAAAGCTGCTAACTTATATAAACATGCTTAAAGATACAATCATGAATACAGACATACATGCGTACATACATACATATGTACATACATACGTATGTATGTGTATGTGTGTTTGTCTTATCGTTGGGCATAGCAGTGATAATAGCTTAAAGCGCGACCCCGTAAGCGCATCAGCCATAACTGATTACGCTGATTAGACAGCCAATGGGCACTGCCAATTGGATTTAGTTGGGCAAAGCAAATAAAAACAAAAATAGTTACGCACGTGCAGCAGCGAGGACGCAGAGCCACCCCGCCCCCACCAAAATAAAGATAGCCAAATCAGTTTGCTATAATTCAATTAACCCCTTGGGGCCAAATCAATTGAGAGCCTTTTGTCTTGTGACTTGTTGCCAAGCGTCGCTCTAAGACACAAAGGAGGCACGCAAGCTCAGTTCGCCCGACTACGCGCTACCCTGTAGCAGACGCATATTTATTTACTTCAAGTGCCAGCCATAAACACTATATGGTTATGTAAATATTGTGTTGATCTATGATCTACATATATGCATATATACATTAGATAATTCTATAATTTTAGCTAAAATTGTTTTCATATATGCACATACATATAATAGGTATTTATATGAAATAGTATCTGCGGTGTTTGCTTTCGTCTGTTACAGACATTTCTCTGCCTTCAATATACACCCTCTTCATAATCTATTTTTAATGGGTAGAAGAATACAAATATATTTGTATGTGTGTGTACAATAATAGAACTCATCACAGGTGCGTGCAAATACTTAAGTACAGACAACACACGCATAGACACATACACATACATAGATATGCTTAGAATACTCATATACTTCAAACATACATACATATGTATGTATGTATGTTTGTTTGTTGCATGGTAATACTGAGTATTGAGAGTTAAATAGAAAAAGGTTGTTATCGTGACGACGCAAATTAACTGGAAATAAGACAGTAATATCAATCGTTTTTTGGTTTTCATTGCCCGTTTTCGATTGGACATTCGCTGCGCCGCTGACGCCGCTGCCGCGTCGCTGCCACCAAAGTTGTTTTGATTTTGTATACTATTTGCCGCATATGCTGAAACCTGTTACAGAAATAAATCATAAAACGAATAACAATAACAAAACGGCAAATGCAGCGACAGCGAATGTCAAAAGCAAAGAAACTGCAATTCAAATGCGGAAGAGGCAGAGGGTCCAACAGCAGCAACAACAAGTGTTGGCAGCGACGCGTCAATATTAACGGCGCATGCAAAAATATGCTCAATTGGCAAAAGAGGGAGAGCATAAGAATGAGAGCGCAACGGAGCGCGCGTGAGAGTGAGTGAGCGAGTGGTATTGTTAAGTGCTTCTCGCTCACTAGAAGAACAAGCATGAATTACGGTTGTTTTGCATCCAAAGTGAGAGGCGAGCAGAAATTTCAAATACGCTACACACATTGTGTAGCTAAAGCAGAGAGGGAGAGAGACTTCTTATGGCAATGCGTTGAGTAGTGCAGCTAAGAGCTGTGTACATACATACATATATATGTGTGTAGACATGTATGAGCATATATGTATGCATAGTACATGTGTAATATCCTATGAACGCTAGTTGAGCTATAGCATTTAACATGTACGTGTCTGCAAGGCCATTCAAAAGTCAGTGCAGCCGACAGTTTTCATTGCTCTTTGTTATTGTTTATATTACTTGTTTATCGCTCATTCATTTGTATTTGTTGTTTTTTCGATATCCGCCCGCAGACTTATTGGTATGGCGCGCTGTTGGTTATCGGAGTACTGTTTATCGCTTGGTTCCTATACTTTAGGCGTCTGGCCACGGTGCGCATGCGCGATGAAACTGCCCGCTCGCTGATGAGTGCTGTCACCGCCGCCTCTGGCGGGGATCATCGCGGTTTGCGTTTCCGCAAGCGCGACAAAATGCTCTTCTATGGCCGCCGCATGTTGCGCAAAATGAAGAACGTCAGCGGCCAAATGTACAGCAGCGGCAAAGGGTATAAACGTCGTGCAGTGATGCGCTTCGCTCGTCGCATCCTTCAGTTGCAGCGCGAGAATCGTCCGCTTGAGATGAAGACAGTGGAACCGCCGGCTGAATATCTGGAGGAGACCATCGATGGCAGTGATCGTGTGCCACCGGATGCTCTCTATATGCTCCAAAGTATTCGCATCTTTGGGCATTTCGAGAAGCCCATATTCTTGAAGCTCTGCAAGCACACCCAGCTGCTGCAGCTAATGGCCGGCGATTATCTGTTCAAGATTACCGATCCGGATGACAGTGTCTACATCGTCCAGTCGGGAATGATCAATGTCTATATTTGCAATGCCGATGGGAGCACACTCTCCTTGAAAACGGTGCGCAAGGGTGAATCGGTGACATCGTTGCTCAGCTTCATCGATGTGCTGTCGGGAAATTCCAGCTACTACAAGACAGTTACGGCCAAAGCCATGGAGAAGTCGGTTGTCATTCGTTTGCCCATGCAGGTGAGTTGCCAACTGTCAGGGGGACCAGGGCTGCCACCTGACAAAAATTCAAATGCAAGAGAGAAATTTAATTGTATGAAGAAATGAGAGAGAGAGAGAGACAGAGAGCAAAAGGGAGAAGGTGAGAGAGAAATGGACAAGGAGAGAAAGAAAGAGCTAGGATGAGAGAGTAAGGGAGAAACAGAAAAAGATATAGGACGAGGCTTAGAGAGAGAGTAGGGGAGAAACAGAGAAAAAGATATAGGACGAGGGGTAGAGAGGGAGGGAGAGAGAGAGGGAGAAGGAGAGAGAGATAAAGATAAGGAGAGTGAGAGATCAAGGAAGAGGGAGACACCAAGGTAAAGAGAGAGAGAGAGAGAGAGGGACGATAGAAAGAGACAAAAGCAGTAGCCGAACTGGCAAATTCCCTGTAAATTAAAAGTACAGGGTATGTATAAAAACTGCAATTTTCAACTGCATTGTCAACTCTGAAGAATATGTAAAGCGAGTTCATTTAAAAATACCAAATAGTAGTTGGCAGATACCCTGTAAATGTTTAATATAGGGTACACGTAGCGTATATATTGTGCTTGACTAATATCCTATCCTACTCGACAGGCTTTCGAGGAGGTGTTCAACGAAAATCCGGATGTGATGATACGTGTCATACAGGTGATCATGATACGTCTGCAGCGTGTGCTATTTACTGCATTGCGTAACTATTTGGGCCTCAATGCGGAGCTCGTGCAGAATCATATGCGCATCAAGGGCAGCATTCCAATGCCCGTTACGGTGCCTGGAACGGTACTATCGCAGACATCACGTCCGATGGCATCGCGTCCAACAACATCGCCAGTGTCGCGTCTGTCACGCGAGGAGCATACGCTCTCCGATCCGGATCCCAATCCGATTGCCAGTGCGCTGCTCTTCGCCGAGGCGCACGGCGATGCGCCCTATATTGATCTGTACCATATTCAGCAGCAGCAGCAGCAGTCGAGCGGCGTCTCGGTCAGTGGAACGCGTTGCAATTCGGGAGCTTTTACGCCCACTGGCAGCGGCGGCGAATCACCCAATGATACGGGCGATGCCAATGTGACCATCACCAACATTGATCAGCGTCTCGTGCAGTCATCTGCCGTCGACAGTTTGCGCCGTGAGCTTGGCCTAAGCGAAGACGATACATGTATTATTGAGCCATTCGTTGAGGTCCGCGAACTGGAGCCGAATGTCACGCTCATCACCGAGGGCAATGCCGAAGATGTCTGCATTTGGTTTGTGATGACCGGCACCTTGGCCGTCTACCAAAGCAATACGGATGCTACGCGCGCTGCCAAGCAGGACAGCAAGAACGATATGCTTATCCATTTCGTGCATCCCGGCGAAATCGTTGGCGGCCTGGCCATGCTCACCGGCGAGGCGAGCGCCTATACCATCAGGGCGCGCAGTAATAGCCGCATCGCCTATATACGGCGTGCAGCTATCTATCAGTGAGTATGCCGCAATGCCGCCACCAATTTGTTCTCTTTATTGACAACTCTTTATTTACCACACTGACAGAATAATGCGTCAACGTCCACGCATTGTTCTCGACTTGGGCAATGGAGTGGTGCGTCGTCTGTCGCCGTTGGTGCGTCAGTGTGATTACGCTCTGGATTGGATATTTCTGGAGTCGGGCCGTGCGGTCTATCGCCAGGACGAGAACAGCGATAGCACCTATATTGTGCTAAGTGGACGCATGCGTTCAGTTATCACACATCCTGGCGGCAAAAAGGAGATCATCGGCGAATACGGCAAAGGCGATCTGGTGGGCATTGTCGAAATGATAACCGAAACATCACGCACCACAACAGTGATGGCTGTGCGCGACTCGGAGCTGGCCAAACTGCCTGAAGGCCTGTTCAATGCCATCAAATTGCGTTATCCGATTGTGGTGACTCGTTTAATTAGTTTCCTTAGCCATCGCTTCCTTGGCTCGATGCAGACACGCGGCGCCAATGCAGCCGGTGCGCCCGTCGAGGCGAATCCCGTAACGCACAAATATTCAACAGTGGCGCTCGTTCCCATCACAGACGATGTGCCCATCACACCCTTCACCTACGAGCTGTATCATTCACTCTGTGCCATTGGTAAGTTCCGTGTCGTCATACAGACAATCCGTCTTCTATAATCCTTGTGGCTATAGTAATATGTATCCTATTTCTACCTTCCCCAGGTCCTGTGCTGCGTCTCACATCGGAGGTGGTACGCAAGCAGTTGGGCAACAATATATTCGAAGCGTCCAACGAGTACCGTCTAACCTCGTGGCTCGCACAGCAGGAGGATCGCAACATTATCACGCTCTATCAGTGCGACAGTTCGCTGAGTCCGTGGACACAGCGCTGCATGCGTCAGGCCGATGTGGTGCTAATTGTTGGCCTGGGCGAGCGCTCCCACATGGTTGGCAAATTCGAGCGGGAAATCGATAAGCTGGCGATGCGTACACAAAAGGAGCTAGTCCTGCTCTATCCAGAGACAACGAATGCCAGGCCAGCAAACACGCTCAGTTGGCTCAATGCGCGTCCCTGGGTGACCAAGCATCATCATGTGCTCTGCGTCAAGCGTATCTTCACACGCAAGAGCCAATATCGCATTGTGAGTTGAGTGGGCAACATTCCATATGCCATATTCCATATTTCATTTCGTTCCACTCCATCTAAATGTGTCTTGTCTTCTTTAGAATGATCTGTATAGCCGCGTGCTGCTCTCCGAGCCGAATATGCATTCCGATTTCTCTCGTCTGGCTCGCTGGCTGACTGGCAATTCGATTGGTTTGGTCCTGGGTGGTGGCGGCGCACGTGGTGCTGCTCACATTGGCATGCTGAAGGCCATACAGGAGGCGGGCATACCCATTGATATGGTTGGTGGCGTCAGCATTGGCGCTTTGATGGGCGCCCTCTGGTGTTCGGAGCGTAATATAACTACCGTTACGCAGAAGGCGCGCGAATGGTCAAAAGTATGTTAACTTAATGCCAATACCACTACAGCTATCAATTATCAAACTCAATTTCATATTAATAGAAAATGACCAAATGGTTCCTGCAACTGCTTGACCTCACATACCCTATAACATCGATGTTCTCGGGCCGTGAATTCAATAAGACCATACACGATACCTTTGGCGATGTGAGCATTGAGGATCTCTGGATACCCTATTTTACGCTCACCACTGACATAACTGCCAGTTGCCATCGCATTCACACCAACGGTGAGTATCCCATTGGCTGCTGTTGCTATCTCATTTACTCATCTACTCAGATTGCTGATCGTGTATAAGCTTGCGTTTCATGCTCTTTCCTTTCAATTTGCTATGTACATACATACATATACATATATGTATGTGTATGTAAATATATGTACATATATGTTTTTTAGTGCTTAATGCTTCTTTGGTTTAATTATTATTCGCTTTGGTGTTTTGATTCTTTTATGTAGCTTGTAGTAAGAACACAAACACACATCTATTCATCTATACATACATACATAAACCTATGCACGAATGTATACACACATACATACATAAATGAACAAACTGAGAGACGTTTACGCAAATCCAATTTGAGAGCGACATAATTGACTCTTTCTGTGTGGCGCCATCTAATGGCAGCTCTTGTGCGGCCTGCTCAGAGCTCTTCTTGTAATTCATGTTGTTGTTCTTGTTGTTGTTGTTGTTCTAGTTGGTGTTCAAATTTCTGTTATTCTGCCAGAGAAATCAAAGAACGGCATTTTTTGTAATAGAAGCTCACGGCTGACATTTTAATTCAGGATATTTCAGTACATACACAATATATATAAAAAATATATATATTTTAAATTTTCTTTTATGTTCTCGTTAAAAGTAAATACATATACATATAAATTCATGTTGTTGGACTATATGTTGTCAAATGTGCTGTTCGTGTTTCTTTTTCTCTCTTTCTCTCTCTCATTCTGCTGTCTGTCCTATTTGTGCGTACGTGTTTGTGTCTTAGGTAGAAACTAACCTGCTGCCAGAAAGTAAAAACAAACAAACAAAAACAAAATAGTAAAATAATTAACGAATTGTGATTGGTCAACAATATTCTGTCGCTCGCTCACACAAAAGAAGCTCAAACTCAAAGCTGTTTTCCTCTCTCTTATTTCTCTCTTTCCACACACACACACACACTCACAAAAAATACTCACACACACATACAAATACACTCACACATATACACATACATAAACATGCTCGCTCACTTGTCAAAACAAACTGTCGCAGGATCTCTGTGGCGTTATGTGCGCTCCTCAATGTCACTCAGCGGCTATATGCCGCCCCTATGCGATCCACAAGATGGACATCTTCTGCTGGATGGCGGCTATGTAAATAATTTGCCAGGTAAATAGCAATTAGCAAACTTAGCAACTAAAAAAAAACAACATTCGATATAATCTATTCTTTCAATATATCAATTTTCAATTTAGAGCTATTGATGGCACAGAGAGAAAAGAGCGCAGAGTGTTGGACTGTAAAACTGTAACTGTAACTGTAACTCTACTCTGTTAATTGCATTGCATACTTGTTCTCCCTTTCCGCTGTATACCACCTACTCCTTCTACTGATCCTCCTTTATTGCCTTGCGTGCACAAAAATATTTTCGATTATGTTGGCAACGCTGTCAGCAGTGTTGGCAATGCCCCGCAACGTATTTCCAATTGGATATTTTTATTTTGTTCTCACTCGCGTACACCACACACACACACACACACTCGGAATTAGTTGCAATTATTCTTTTTTTTTGTTTGTTTACGTTTCACATGTATGTATGTATATACATACAAACATGTATTTATTTATGATTACATTTGTATTTTGAAGCAGACACATCTAGTGGCTGCTGTTGAACTTTTTGAGTTGTGTATTTTTTGTTGTATTATTGTATGTGATTTTTTTGATGTACTTTTGCTGCTGTACAAAGCAAACACCTTTGCGAAAACTTTTTGATACGTAGCTTAGTACCACAGTAAATATGCATAGAACCGTTATTTCGTTTGCGCACACAAACACACATACACACACATACTTATATACATACATACATATGTACACAGAGACATTCACCCAGCAACAACGACGGCAATAAAATTGTGTATTCTTTTTCTCTCTCTTCCTCTCTTCTCTTTTTACCTACACACATACAAACCAAACTGAACACGCGAATATGCATTTGCACATGTATATGTGTGTGTGTGTGCGTGTTACTCTCACCTACTCTCACTCATCACCACACATACATATTGTCCATTTTGCGTGCCGGTATGTGTGCGTGCGTGTGCGTGTGGTACCGTTTGATCAGGTCATCTGTGGCGTTATTGCCGTGCCAGCATGTCCATTGCCGGCGTCTTTCCGCCTTTCTGTGATTATCGTGACGGGCACCTGCTGCTCGATGGATGCTATACGAACAATGTGCCAGGTAACCATTAACAGTAATAGTAAGAGTTGCAGTAACAGTAACAGTGGCAGTACACGTAACAGTGGCTGCTCTAGCCAGAGATTCCATAGGCACTGTTAACAGTAACAGTATCCGCGACTGTTACATTAACAGCAGCAGCCAACACTCTGCGTCCACACACTGGACCCACTCAATCAATAGTTCTCCTCACATTTAAACATTCTCTGCTAACATTTACATACATTTAACATTTGTATGTCAAAACAACAACAACAACAACAACGTAGCCGATGTTATGCACAATCTGGGCGCCGCGCATATCATTGCCATCGATGTGGGCTCACAGGACGACACGGATCTGACCAACTATGGCGATGATCTGAGCGGCTGGTGGCTGCTCTACAAGAAGTGGAATCCATTTACATCGCCAGTCAAAGTGCCCGATCTGCCGGACATACAATCCCGCTTAGCCTACGTGTCCTGCGTGCGCCAGCTAGAGGTACGAGGCGCATATATATCTAGAATATTTACCCATTTCAATAATCTTTCTCGCATCTATTTAACAGGAGGTGAAGAACTCAGACTATTGCGAGTACATACGTCCGCCCATTGATAAGTATAAGACACTCGCTTTTGGCAGCTTCGATGAGATACGCGACGTGGGCTACGTCTTTGGCAAGAACTACTTTGATAATATGGCCAAGGCGGGTCGCTTGGGCCGCTTCAATCAGTGGTTCAACAAGGAGCCGCCGAAGCGCGGCAACCACGCCTCTCTCAACGAATACACATTCATCGATCTGGCACAGATTGTCTGCAAGCTGCCCGAGACGTATGCCTTAAATGCGGTTGATATATTTAGCGAGGATGAGGACTTCGATGGCTATATCTCGGAGCCAACGACTCTCAATATGGTACAGTTACCTATAGGCAATGATTGAACGACATTTGAACTCCTGTTTATTACTTTCATTTTGTGCAGGATCGTCATCGTATACAGGTGCCGCGTGCTGGCAACTCGTTATCCTTCTCAGAGACTGAACTGGACTCGGATGTGGAGATCGATCTGGAGCTGGAGCGCAAGGTGGACAAGTCGACGCAATCGACGCCGCCGACGCCAAACCGAAAGCATCCATCGACACCGACATCCAGCCAGGGGAACGTAATGCATTTGCCATTGAATATCAAGGCAAAGGATAAGATACAAACTCTCGATAAATTGGACAGGGAGCAGAAGCGTCGACAGAAGACGAAACACAAACGCGACAGATCAATGCAGCGCGACAGATCGATGCAGCGCGACAGCAATGACACATTGTATCCGGCCGCAATGAACGAGGCGACAACACAAACGCTAGCCAACGAGGTGGAGGTGGAGGTGGACGCGGACGCGGACGTGGACGTGGACGGGGACGTGAAGCTGGAACAGCTGAAGCAACAGCAGCAGGATCAGGAACAGGAACAGGAGGAGAAGGAGGTGGAGGTGGAGGAGCACGAGCATGAGCTCGAGCATGAGCACGAGCACGTTCAGGTTCAGGTTCAGGAGCCGGAACCGGAGCATATTACAAAAACCGATACCAAAAACTAGCTATAAATAATGAAAGACCGCCAAAACTAATGGCTAAAATCACACACACAAACACGCAAACAAACATACACATACACGCATAGATATATGTATATATATCTATATATATATATATATATATATATATATATATATATATATATATATATATATATATATATATATATATATATATATATATATAGCAGAAGTTGGAGTCGGAATAGGAGTCGGAGCTGTATAAGAAAACCTCCATATTAATCACGTAGTTAATCCATGACAACAAAAGAAGTTTGTTAATGTTCAGTTGACTAAGTATATATCATATTTAGGCATAGCTTTAGCTAATCATACACACACACCTAGATAAAAGACACACGCCTTGTATATATATATATATATATATATATATATATATATATATATATATATATATATATATATATATATGATTTTCTTTATATTCATATATATATATATATCTATATATCTTTGTAAGCTATTCTAACAGAGCCATATATATCTATATACATATATATATTTTTACTTACACAAACACACCTTATGATATATATGCACTTACATTCATTTTGTATATCTATATATATACTTATTTTTATATATGGCTATATATATATACATATTTAGATGCCAGATACATAGACTTTAGTATGTATAGCTGGCATCTCTGCAGCCCTCCATTCCGCTGCACTATCTGCACACATGATCAACTCACGCAGGCACAGGCACACACACACACATACACATTCACACACATACGAAAACCCAGCTCCTTAGTTTCTAGTTACAAATAAAAATGGATATGAAATGAAAATCGTTTGTTAAAGTTCGATTTTAATTTTAATTTTAATTTTTTTTTTTTTTTGTAAGCTGAGCAGGCAAATAAATCTAAGGAATTTGAAAGTACAATTCTGAAAGCAATGCATTTTCTTTCGTCAATTTAAATATTTGCAATATATAAATCAACTTATACACACACACACACACACACACACATCGCTGCTCTTTCTCAGCTGTTTTTTGCGCCTGTAAGCAGGCAACAAAAAATTTTCATGCAGCAAACCGAATGTTTCGATTCATTCATGAGAAAGTGGGACGAAACGAGTTCGAAAATTTGATACATTTCGAAAACCGAGCAACATTCGCTCAAGTTACAGCTATTAAAATTTTGAGTTCGAAACAATCTTCGAACAAAAATGCTCATATCAACATATTTGTGTTGACTTTTCGATTTAGACAGTCGAAACTAGTTCGAAAAGTTGCAGCTTCAAGTTCGTATACAGTTGAATTCGTTGTCCAACTAATACTCCGTTCGAAAAGTTATATATTTCAAATATCGAAACTGCTCGGTTAAGATTTTTTGTCCACTTTTCGTTGGTATTCGAAATTAGTTCGAAAAGTTCTAACTTAACACGCATTGAAAGTTCGAATGTAGCTGGATTCGATGTCGAACTAATGCGCCTTTAGCAACTATCGTCAAATTTGATTCGAAATGTGCGAGCAAATTCGAAAAGCTATATATTTCGAACATCGAAACATCAGTCGTGCAAGTTATAGCTGCAAGTCGATAGTAAACATCGAAACTGCTTCGCAAAGTGATAGCCTGATACACATTGAAGTTCGAAAATGAAATCGCAGTCGAATTTATAGAACTTTGTCACTTTGCTAAATTTTCATTTGAAATGTAGTCAACAGCTGTGCTGCAAGCGAGTTCGAAAAGCTATAATCTTCGAAGATTGAACATTAGTTGTTCCAGTTATAGCTATAGGCAAAAGTATGGACTTTTCGATATCGAAACTACTTCGAAAAGTTTGAGCTTAGTACAAATTGAAATTCGCAAATGAATTGGAAGTCGAATTTATAGAAGTTTTAGCAATTTTCAGTCGAAATGTCGTCACAGCCACAGCTGTGCTTTGCTGCGAGCGAGTTCGAAAAGCTATATATGGCTATATGGCTGATTTCGACTTACGACTTCAATACACACACATATATACCCTATACATATACACATTAGAGCAGGATGTTTCAGGATTTAGTATATTCGCACTGGAAATGAAGAAGAGCTTTACATACATATATATATATATATATATATATACATATATACATAAATACATAATATATGTATGTACATATATGTATAGAGTGTATACACAAGAAAACAAAGGAGCTGGAGGCCCAAGGATCATTCAAGACACAGAAGCAGCTCGTCGCAGAGTTCGGCCAGAAAGCGAGCGTCGAGCACCTGCTGGGCAATTGGCAGCCGCTGCAGCTGCAGCTGCAGCTGGTGCTGCTTGAGCAGCAGTTGTGGCGACTCCCGTGGCATGTCCAGTGCCTGTGCATGGTGGCTGCACAGTTCGATGGGATACGAACTGTAGACGTACAAATAGTCGCCATCCGCCAGGAGCGGCTCTGTGCCGGCGACAGGCGCGTCACACTGGGACTGGTCACGTGCTGGGGCAGCAGCCGCTGCCGTTGGCTTGGCCGTTCGCCTGAACATGGGTCGCATCGTCAGCTGCTGTCCCACCACGAGCAGCTCCAATGGCTTTGCTTTGGTCTTGGCCCTTTTGAGCGGCACTGTTGCTGCTGCTGCTGCGGCTGCGGCTGTTATGGCCGCTCGACGCTGCCGGCCACTGCTGTTCACGCTCCCTTTGACCATTGCCATTTGCCAATTTTTACAGTTATCTGAGTATCTGTGTGTGTGTGTCTGTGTATGTGTATAGCGACTGTTTGGTATTTCAATTAGTTTTTGCTTTTGGAAATTGTTTGCACACCTAAATTTAGCTACAATGTTTACTGAACTCTAAGGCAAAGGCTAGCCTGAGACGTAGTAGAAGTCGGCCACAGGCTGAGCATGTGCGACCAGTAGCTGCCCTTGTCTGTATGTTTATGGGCATATCATGATCTGTGACGGGTCTAGATCCACTCTAGTCTAGTATAGCGTGGCTTAGCCACGCCTTCTGCTGCCTGTTTGTTGCCTTTGCTGTGGTTCTTCCTGCCAAAACTTGGTCTTATTGAAGTTCAGTGTGTCATACTCTAGGACTAGCTAATGACCATATTTACCTCATCAGTCTGCAAATAACTTAAGTTTAATATAGATTTTTAGCAATTAGAATAGTTATCGTTGAGTCGACACCAACTTGAAGCTTTGCTTATCCGTGTGGCATTCTCTAATTCTTTTCCGGACGGGCAGGCGAAAGTACAGCTAGGTTAGGGCCAGAGCTAAAGCTTAACCATCTTGGCCAGGGCCAAAGCTAAAGCTTAACCATCTTGGCCAGGGCCAAAGCTAGATAGTTAGAGCCAGGGCCAAGGCTAGATGGTCAGGGCCAGGGCCAGGGCCACAGCTAGATAGGCAAGGTCAGGTCCAGGGCCAAAGCTAGATGGTTAAAGCCAGGGCCAAGGCTAGATGGTCAGGGCCAGCGCTAAAGCTAGATGGTTAGAGCCAGGGCCAAGGCTAGATGGTCAGGGCCAGCGCTAAAGCTAGATGGTTAGAGCCAGGGCCAAGGCTAGATGGTCAGGGCCAGCGCTAAAGCTAGATGGTCAGGGCCAGGGCCAGGGCCACAGCTAGATGGTTAGAGCCAGGGCCAAGGCTAGATGGTCAGGGCCAGCGCTAAAGCTAGATGGTTAGGTCCAGGGCCAAGGCTAGATGGTCAGGGCCAGCGCTAAAGCTAGATGGTTAGGTCCAGGGCCACAACTAGATAGTCAGGGTCAGGTGCAGGGCCAAAGCTAGATGGTCAGGTCCAGGGCCAAGGCTAGATGGTCAGGGCCAGCGCTAAAGCTAGATGGTCAGGGCCAGGGCCAGGGCCACAGCTAGATAGGCAAGGTCAGGTCCAGGGCCAAAGCTAGATGGTTAGAGCCAGGGCCAGGGCTAGATGGTCAGGGCCAGCGCTAAAGCTAGATGGTTAGGTCCAGCGCCACAGCTAGATAGTCAGGGTCAGGTCCAGGGCCAAAGCTAGATGGTTAGAGCCAGGGCCAAGGCTAGATGTTCAGGGCCAGGGCCAGGGCCACAGCTAGATAGGCAAGGTCAGGTCCAGGGCCAAAGCTAGATGGTTAAAGCCAGGGCCAAGGCTAGATGGTCAGGGCCAGCGCTAAAGCTAGATGGTCAGGTCCAGGGCCAAGGCTAGATGGTCAGGGCCAGCGCTAAAGCTAGATGGTTAGGTCCAGGGCCACAACTAGATAGTCAGGGTCAGGTGCAGGGCCAAAGCTAGATGGTCAGGTCCAGGGCCAAGGCTAGATGGTCAGGGCCAGCGCTAAAGCTAGATGGTCAGGGCCAGGGCCAGGGCCACAGCTATATAGGCAAGGTCATGTCCAGGGCCAAAGCTAGATGGTTAGAGCCAGGGCCAAGGCTAGATGGTCAGGGCCAGGGCCACAGAAAGATGGTTAGAGCCAGGGCCAAGGCTAGATGGTCAGGGCCAGCGCTAAAGCTAGATGGTCAGGTCCAGGGCCAAGGCTAGATGGTCAGGGCCAGCGCTAAAGCTAGATGGTTAGGTCCCGGGCCACAACTAGATAGTCAGGGTCAGGTGCAGGGCCAAAGCTAGATGGTCAGGTCCAGGGCCAAGGCTAGATGGTCAGGGCCAGCGCTCAAAGCTAGATGGTCAGGGCCAGGGCCAGGGCCACAGCTAGATAGGCAAGGTCAGGTCCAGGGCCAAAGCTAGATGGTTAGAGCCAGGGCCAGGGCTAGATGGTCAGGGCCAGCGCTAAAGCTAGATGGTTAGGTCCAGCGCCACAGCTAGATAGTCAGGGTCAGGTCCAGGGCCAAAGCTAGATGGTTAGAGCCAGGGCCAAGGCTAGATGGTCAGGGCCAGCGCTAAAGCTAGATGGTCAGGTCCAGGGCCAAGGCTAGATGGTCAGGGCCAGCGCTAAAGCTAGATGGTTAGGTCCAGGGCCACAACTAGATAGTCAGGGTCAGGTGCAGGGCCAAAGCTAGATGGTCAGGTCCAGGGCCAAGGCTAGATGGTCAGGGCCAGCGCTAAAGCTAGATGGTCAGGGCCAGGGCCAGGGCCACAGCTAGATGGTTAGAGCCAGGGCCAAGGCTAGATGGTCAGGGCCAGCGCTAAAGCTAGATGGTTAGAGCCAGGGCCAAGGCTAGATGGTCAGGGCCAGCGCTAAAGCTAGATGGTCAGGGCCAGGGCCAGGGCCACAGCTAGATGGTTAGAGCCAGGGCCAAGGCTAGATGGTCAGGGCCAGCGCTAAAGCTAGATGGTCAGGTCCAGGGCCAAGGCTAGATGGTCAGGGCCAGCGCTAAAGCTAGATGGTTAGGTCCAGGGCCACAACTAGATAGTCAGGGTCAGGTGCAGGGCCAAAGCTAGATGGTCAGGTCCAGGGCCAAGGCTAGATGGTCAGGGCCAGGGCCAGGGCCACAGCTAGATAGGCAAGGTCAGGTCCAGGGCCAAAGCTAGATGGTTAGAGCCAGGGCCAAGGCTAGATGGTCAGGGCCAGCGCTAAAGCTAGATGGTCAGGGCCAGGGCCAGGGCCACAGCTAGATGGTTAGAGCCAGGGCCAAGGCTAGATGGTCAGGGCCAGCGCTAAAGTTAGATGGTTAGGTCCAGGGCCACAGCTAGATAGTCAGGGTTAGGGCCAGGCCGCGGCAATTGAAGCTGTTGGGGCTGGCCATGGCTGCCACAGCCTGTAAAAAGACATTGTAAAGTAAACATTTTGTGTAGTATGTAAAAGTGATCAACTAGGACATACCCTATGCCCTTTGAGCGGCTGATCTGCAAGCAAATGCTTCAAAAATGCTTCTAAATGTCCAAAGTTTATTGATTCAACTTAAAAAATCTCAAAATTTGCATATTTAGTGCTGTTTGCGTGCCAGTGTTGCGTAATGCCAAAGCGATAATAGCAATCAACACAAATTAGTGTTGCGCAGGCGAAGCGGAGCGCCTGCAGTGCTACCCATAAAAAGAAAGTCCCTTGTATGGGCAGCACTGGGCGCAGCAGAGTGCTTTGTGCGCACAGATTCTTCTCGACTCAGACGGAAAATGGATTCAGCAGCGAAAAGAGCTGTTGCTTCCGCAGCTGCGCAGCAGGCCATCCACAACAGGAATTTGCTAATGGGCATGAGCACCAGATCCGCAGCCGCAACGACATCGATACCAACAATGACAAAAGGCAAGCAATAATTACCAAAAACAAAACAAAACAAAACAGAACAAAATATTTGAAAACGAAACATTGCCATTTGCAATTTCGTCGTCTGCTTCCTCTTCTTCTTCTACTTCTTATTTGCTGTGTGGCAACAACAATTTTAACCTATTTCATGTCAGTTTTATTTTGCAAGGCATTTTTTCACTTTTCGCAAGTTTGCTTTTATTTTCTTATTGTTTCTTATTAATCTCCTTAGCTTTTTCTTTCATTCGCCCAATTTCAATTTACGCATATGCTCTTTTTATTGCATATTATCAAGTTTTTCTTGCAGTTATTTAGCTGCATTTATTTTCTTTGTGTTTTATTACTTCTTTTTTTTGAAAATTCATTTTTTGCACAGCTTTAATTGGCTTTTCAAATTAATTTTAAATTTTAAATTAAAATTTTTTTTTTTGTTATTTTTAAATATACTTTTCTCCATCTATTTTATATTTATATATTTTATTTTATATTCTGCTGCTATATTAAGTTTTTATTTATTTATTTTGTATTTTCTTAAAATTTTCTAAATTGTTTTATATTTGTTTTCCACTTTTCTTTTATTGGCCAATTATTTTATATATTTGTTTGCTTTGGCTCAGTTTATTTTCCAATTGGCTCTTTTTCTTTTTGTGTATTCTGTGTTTTTTAATAAATATTTTAGTTTCTTATGTCTAGATTAAATATTTTTTATATAGTTCTTAACTTTTCTTAGTGCCATTTTTTATTAAAATAATTTTTTAAAATGTTTTTGTTTGAGTAATTTTTTTTTAAGAACTACTTTGAGCATTTAGTTTCAAGATTCGTTTTTTTTTTAAGTAATTTTAGCTTCTCTTCGATACTTAAACTATTTTTTTTTTTTTTTGTAACATTGTATATCATATGTAGTTTTTTTTTTATAATATTTTAACATTTTGTTAACTCTAAGAGTTTGTTTCATATAAGTTCAATTTTATTTTTATAATTAATTTTGAGCTTGTCTCTCTCCCTCTCTTCCGTTTTTTTTTTTGTGTGGTAAACAGGGAAAATGAAGAAAAATAACAAAACCGAACTCAAGTATGTGACGAACGATAATCCTTGCTATTTGCCAGACTTGACGGCAATGGTCTTGCCCAAGGGCCACATCGAGATGAATGGGATTGTGATTAGCATGCTGTCGCCGCAGGAGCATCGTCACAATGTGGAGGCGGCGCAGAAGTCGCGGGAGTTGCTTTGCCCCGTGTTCGAGTTACCGCGCCAAATGTTTCCGAAGCAAGCGCCACTGAACAAGATAACGTTTTTGCCGCCGCAATTGCTGCCACTGGGGTTCGGGGCCGGTGGCGTTTTTCCGGCCGGAGTGCTGGCCATCAAGTACTATCCGAGCGGGCTGCTGAAGAAGCACCATAGTGGTCCGACTCCGCCGCTGTTCGTGGGCCGTCGCTTTTCGCCGGAGGCTCTGGCTCTGATTCAGGCTCGTGCCCATGGTCATTCTCATTGCCATTGTCATGCCCATGGTCATTTTCATGCCCATGGTCACCAGAGTCAGCCGGGCGCATGCAGCACGCTATTGGGTCTGCCTATCAACCAGGTCTCGTCGCCGACGGACGATCCGAATGACATTGATATTCGGGTTGGCCGTCTGCATCCGGAGATGTCCGTTGGCTATATCATTGCGCATGCCGATTCGCTGGCCAAGGTGGATCGCTTTCTCCATCGTCGCACCCAGTATTTCATCTACGTGCCCGATCTGAGCACCGTGGCGATGATGGTGCACCATTCGTCGCCGCTGTGCATCACCGTGCTCTCCGACATCGTCCATCCGCACGAGCCGGAAGTCGCCCGCATTGTGATGTGCGAGGAGCCGCCCAGCTTTTCGATGCCCTCCAAATATTTAACCATGGAAGCTGGTCTGATCAAGCGTGATCCGGTTTATTTGCCGCTGCGCTTCCTGCCGCCCGGCTTCGATGCCGGCTGTGTCTTTGGTCCCGGCACCCTGCCGCCGGCCCTATTCAAGCAGCTGCTCAGCAAAGCTCCGCCTCAGATGCAGCGCAACAGTGCCGTAATGCCGCCGATCTTCATTGGCCAGTGGCGGGATAGAGTAACCCCGTTGACGTTCATCTTTCCCAAAAAGAGCACCATGACGCACG